>CM024757.1:136036562-136541629 GCA_014218235.1 Colocasia esculenta
ATTTACTATGTGGTTGAATTATTTGTTGAAAATTTCAGGTGTGTCTACTCACTCCTCTCTGATATACCTTTATTGATTTAGAATATTTTCTTAACCACTTATTAGTAAGTGTTTAAGAAAATATCTTAATCAATAAATATTTTTGGTATATCAGAGAGGTGTGGGGAGATGCTGCCGAAATTTTCAGCAAATAATACAATCACATAGTAAATGGTCATCTGAGTGCGATCAAATATTCACAGATGGGTAAAAAGTGATAATCTAAATAATAAATCCTTCCTATTCATTTCGGTTGCGTCGAAGGATGTGTGATTTAGAATTTTAAACTTATTTGTCTATTGATATTGTTTGGGCGTAGGACAGCAATGGCTTCAGACCGTTCATGGATGTATCGCAGAATGGTTGATCATGTGGTGTCCCAGGAGTTTAGGGTCAGAGTTGAGAATTTCGTTCAGTTTGCATTGGGGAATCCAAATGCAGAAGTAGACAGGCAAGGTGGAATCCGATGTCCTTGTATGATTTGTAAAAATTTGAAGTGGAATTCCCCATGGGAAGTTCAACGCCATTTATACAGAAAAGGGTTTGTTGAATGTTATATGAATTGGACATGTCATGGTGAGGACTTCTGGTCCCACGAGCCTAGTAATGTGGAAGGCACAAGTACGTACGTGGATATGGTTGTAGATGCTGCTGGTCCGGCATCCAGTGTACATGTGGATCCTGTATATGCTGAAGACGTGCCGAATAAGGGAGCCGAAAGATTCTATCAGTTACTTAAGGATGCTGATGAGCCATTGTGGGATGGTTGTCAAAAGCACACTCGGTTGTCAGCGGTGTCACAGTTGTTGAACTTGAAATCTGAATTTCATATTTCTGAGAATTGTTTTGATCATCTCCTCCTCATCATCAAGAGCATGTTACCTCCAGATGAAAAGCTGCCTCCAAATTTTTATCGTGCCAAGAAGATGGTGAATGATTTAGGACTTGGATATGTGAAAATAGATGCATGTCCTAATCACTGTATGTTGTATGACAAAGAGAATGCAGATATGGTATCCTGCTCAGTTTGCCATCATGATATATTTAAACCTAAAAGAGGGGTCAATTCTAGGGGAAAGGATATACCTTATGCGTCATTGCGATATTTCCCCCTTACACCCAGGCTGCAGCGGATGTATATGTCTTCAAAGACAGCTGGACATATGAGGTGGCATGCAGAAAGAGTACGTCGGGACATCGATATTATGACTCATCCTGCAGATGGCGAAGCTTGGATTCATTTCAACCATGTTTATCCTATCTTCTCCAGGGAGTCACGTAATGTGAGGCTTGGTTTATGCACTGACGGATTCAATCTATTTGGAGGTTCAGTGGCTTCCTACTCCTGCTGGCCAGTGTTCGTGACACCATACAACCTTCCTCCGAGCATGTGCATGAAGCGAGAGAATTTGTTCATGTCCTTATTGATTCCTGGTCCGAAAAGTCCTACAAAAAATATAGACATCTATTTAAGACCGTTGATTGATGAATTGAAATTATTATGGACTGAGGGGGTCAATACTTATGATGCATCTAGAAAGCAAAATTTCACTATGAGGTCAGCATTGATGTGGACTATAAGTGATTTTCCTGCATATGGAATGCTATCTGGTTGGAGCACACATGGGAGGCTAGCATGTCCGTATTGTATGGATAATACCAAATCGTTTGTACTTAAACATGGTGGGAAGTCCTGCTGGTTTGATTGCCATCGTCAGTTTTTACCAGCTGATCACCCTTTCAGAACACAAAAAGATGCATTCCTAAAAAACATAAAGGAACGAGATGAAGTTATATTCGAGAGGTTGCCCGGTCATCATATGGCAGCACGTGTTGAAAATTTGCCAGATATCACACAACAGATGGGTAGTACCCGACACCTTTCAGGTTTTGGGAAGGAGCACAACTGGGTGAAGAAAAGCATTTTCTGGGAGCTACCTTATTGGTCGACTCTTCTTGTGCGGCACAATCTAGACATGATGCATATCGAGAAAAATGTCTTTGATAATGTATTCAACACAGTTATGGATATCAAAGGTAAAACAAAGGACAATGTGAAAGCACGCTTGGACTTGTCCATGCTCTGTAAACGTCCAGAGTTAGAAATTGTTGAAGTAAATGGGAAATCAAGTAAACCAAAAGCAGTTTATGTGCTTGGAGGAGGACAAGTTAAGGAAGTGTGTCAGTGGCTGAAACAGCTGAGATTTCCTGACGGTTATGTGTCAAATATTGCTCGTTCTGTCAACGTCAGTGAGGGAAAGATATATGGAATGAAGAGTCACGACTGCCATGTGTTCATGCAAAGGTTGCTACCTATTGCATTTCGTGACATCTTGCCGAAGCCGCTATGGGGAGCGTTATCTGAGTTGAGTCGATTTTTCACGATTCTATCTGCATCAGAACTCAGGCTTCAGGATGTGCAAACTATCGAACAGAATGTGGTCACCATTGTATGCAAGTTGGAGAAGATATTTCCACCTGGTTTCTTCGATTCAATGGAGCATTTACTCGTACATCTACCATATGAAGCAAAGGTTGGAGGGCCAGTACAATATAGATGGATGTATCCATTTGAGAGATATATGCATGATATTAACTGTTTCCTTCTTACAATTGCACCTTACATAAGAGATAGATTTTCTAATTGTCTCTTACATTGTGGATGTAGGTGTATGCATGACCTCAAAATGAAAGTCCGAAATAAAGCAAAAGTGGAGGGTTCTATTGCTGAGGCATACATTATGGAGGAAATCTCTAATTTTTGTTCAATGTACTTTGAAGCAGACATTCAAACTCGTTGGACACAACCTCCACGTAATGATGATGGGGGGGAATCTGTGGGTTCAAATCGACTCTCAATATTTACTCATCCTGGACGTGCCTTCGAACGTTCTTCAACTCGAATGCTGGATGACAGAGAGTTATGTGCCGCAGAGATATATATTCTTTTAAATTGTTCCGAGCTAGAATGTTATGTTGAGTAAGTACTAATATCACAATTTAAATTTATATGTAAGTTCTTTGCCTTTATTCTACCTATTGAATGTGGTCTGCTATTCATATTGCAGACAATTTGATTCAGAATTAATTCAAAGAAATCCACATCTCACTGATTTTGAGGTTGAAAAAGAACGAGAGAAGTCATTGGCCTTATGGCTAAGAAAACGCGTAAGTGTACACCGTCAAAGAGTATTCAAAAAATTCATTTCACTTTTTAACTAGCCTTTTCTACACGTAGGTTGAAGAAGGTTTAATTACTGATGAAAGAGTTCGTCAGGTAGCCTACGGCCCATCCAAAATTGCACAGAATTATGTGGGATTTATTGTTAATGGGTATAGGTTTCATACAAAAGACTATGGGCAGAATAAATCTACCATGAACAGTGGCGTATGTGTAAAAGGGAGTACATACAATGAAAGTGAGTATGACTACTATGGTATTGTAGAGGAGATCCTACAGTTGCAATATCTAGGACAAGACAATCATATATTCTTGTTCAAGTGTCATTGGTTTGATCCGAATTCCATTCGAAATGACACAACGCATGGGATTGTCAAGCTTAAGCATAAGTCAAAATTGAATACTTATGAGCCATTCATCTTAGCCACACAAGCCCAGCAAGTGTATTATACAAGCTATCCATCATCTACAAACAAAGAACGAAATGATTGGATGATTGGTGGGTAGTTTGCAGAGTTAAGTCAAAACTATTCTCTGATTATGAATTGGACATGACTAATCAGACACCTGTAAAGGTCAGTGTTGAATTCTTTCAAGAAGACTTTGTCGAAAATGTAGAGTTGACAACTCATATTGGAGAAGCTGAATCTGAAGCACCAATGTCCTTGTCTCACAGAAATGAGGTCGAAGAAGTCGATCTACGTGAGATGGAAGATAGTAGTGCTCGTCGTACAGATATTGAATGTGAAAGTTCTGATGAGGAAGATGAATATACCAGTGATGAATGTGAAGATGATGATGAAGATAGGGTTGAATTGAACATATCGTCATCATCTGAGGAGGAAATGGATATCAATTAAACAAGGGTAGACTTTTTTCACACTTGTAAAGTATATGTCAAGTAGCTCACTTTGAATATAAGCAATTGACTAGTACACATTATTGATTTATGTTCTCTATGAAGATATGGTTCGTGGAGCTAGATCTGGTAGCAGTTCTTGGAGGGGCAGCCGTGGGAGGGCTTTGTTCGTCGCATCTGGTATGTATATTTTTCTAATGTAGTCATCTGTGTGTATTTTTCTTTGTGTATTATTTATGTGTACTTCTGTAGTGTTAATGCCATTCAAATTGTTACAGCTTCTGCTTCTCCTTCGGATGAGCGGACACCTCCTCCCCCTGCAGGTATGTATATTTCAATTTTCAAGTATTTTTGTAGTGGCTCTATATACATATTATTAATGTTATTAGAATTGCTACAGTTGTTAGTCCTTCTGCTCCTCCTACCGTGCCCGCAGGTATGTATAATATTTGCAGATGTAGTTTTATTGTGCATTCATCTTCCTCATTACTTATGCCTTCTATTCTAGTTACAGCTGTTGGTGCATCCTTCGAGTCTCCTCCTGTAGCAGCTGGTATGTATATTTAAAGTTATACTTTCATGTACGCATTAATTCTGATGCCATTAAAATGTCACATGCTCAGTTCACTCTACACATTCTGCAGATGCACCATTAGGTTTGTATATTTAAATGTTAGGATATTTCTGTAGTCATTATTTAGTATTTTTGTACATTACTCATGTTGTTCTTCAATTTTTTCCATGTTCGGTGCCAGAGGATGCTGTGAGTCTGCAGGAGGGCGGAGGTAGTTTTTATGAGAGCACTCTGCGGGAGGTCTGGATTAATGGATACGTAATCAACGTGTATGTATTTCTTACGGGCAATGAGGTGAATTTAGTTCATAATTTGACATTATGTATTTACAACATTACAGTGATAAAATAGAGCCTGCTCAAGCTTCTCAATTTATCACAAGAACATTACAAGCACACTTTCCTGGACCTATTCATAGATTCAATGATTTCCCGATGGAGGTCCAGGAGCACTTGTATCAGATGTTCATGGTATGTAATTTCGCATTGTAATTTAATTCTTATCGTATTCATACATGCAGTTAACTAACTCTTATGTATATAGAGCCAGCATCGATTCACGTGTCGTCCAGACGAGGCGCGGTCTCGATTTGTATGGACGATGACCGCAAGATCAAATTTCAAGCATTTGATGTATAACGTGAGAAAAAATGCAGAGAAACATTCTCAGAGTGCAGACCCGACTCTTTGGAAGGAGCGGGCACCCAGTTGGATGAGGGGAGAATATTGGGAAACTCTTTGCGACATCTGGGCTGCAGAGAAATGGCAACAGACATCCTCAATAATGAAAGTTAATCGGGCTGCCAATCCAGAAGCAAACATGCATAGTAGTGGGTCTGTCTCTTTTGCGACCCATCAGTCCAGATTGGTAAGTAATTTGTCCATTTCTGGTCTCTTTTATTTATAAAGGTACTTATTTATGTCATGTTTTTTCTGTGAAATAGGAGAAGGAGCTAAAAAGGCAGCCGACATTTTCGGAGGTGTTCGATAGAACACACAAGAAAAAAGGAACGGATGCATACATTAGCGATAGAGCCCGCGTGGTTGCAGTAAGTATTTAGAAGATATTCACTATTTAATTTTTCACATTAATATGAATATTAACTACTATCATTTTTTATATTTTCTTGCAGGAGTCATATAGAGAACAAATGACGGAGAAGTATGCCGGGGAGGACGAGCAGCCGCCGTTAGATCATGAGGTATGGGTTGCGGCAGCTGGGGCCCCAAAGAAAGGCCATGTGTATGGTTTTGGGCACAGCATCGACACGAGCCGGGTGTTATCTGGAGGATCCAGCTCAGGGTCACAGACCAGTGCATTCCACGCAGGAGTTGGTACTCCAGGTACTTCTTCAGGACAGCTGATGGGCTTCATTAACAGTAGGATATCGGGCTTAGAGTCTCGTCTGGCGGATTCGATGGAGACTCGTCTTGCCCAGATGCAGATGCAGGTGACCGACGCACTACAGGCCCAGCTCTCCCAGACCCTCTCCCAAGTTATCGCCCAGGCCTTCTCACAGGCACCACCTCCTCCGCCACAGGCAGCACCTCCTCCACAGGCAAGTTATTTTAACTTTCATTTGGGTTGATCGACGCACAATTTTTTGTTAAGCAAGACAGTTTGGATTAAAAATGAAGAACTTAGGTAGGTTTCGGGATTCAAAATTAGAAATACTCATCCGATTGGCCTCCGATTTTTCCAGCACGGCCAGGGCGATGAATGTGACTTGTGGAAACTGACGGAGTTCAATTCGGACTCCCGGTTTGAGGTCGATGCCTCAAATTTGCATTCGATAAGTCAGTTTACATTAAAGATGAAGAACTTACGTTTAGGGGTTCAAAATTAGAAATACTCATCTGATTGGCCTCCGGTTTTTTCCAGCACGGCCACGATGATGAATGTGACTTGTGGAAACTGACGGAGTTCAATTCGGACTCCCGGTTTGAGGTTGACGCCTCAAACTTGCATTCGACAAGTCAGTTTACATTAAAGATGAAGAACTTACGTTTAGGGGTTCAAAATTAGAAATACTCATTTGATTGGCCTCCGATTTTTTCCAGCATGGCCACGACGATGAATGTGACTTGTGGAAACTGACGGAGTTCAATTCGGACTCCCGGTTTGAGGTCGACGCCTCAAACTTGCATTCGACAAGTCAGTTTAGATTAAAATGAAGAATTTAGGTAGGTTTCGGGGTTCAAAATTAGAATACTCATCCGATTGGCCTCCGATTTTTTCCAGCACGGCCAGGGCGATGAATGTGACTTGTGGAAACTAACGGAGTTCAATTCGGACTCCCGGTTTGAGGTCGACGCCTCAAACTTGCATTCGACAAGTCAGTTTAGATTAAAGATGAAGAATTTAGGTAGGTTTCTGGGTTCAAAATTAGAAATACTCATCCGATTGGCCTCCGGTTTTTTCCAGCACGGCCAGGGCGATGAATGTGACTTGTGGAAACTGACGGAGTTCAATTCGGACTCCGGGTTTGAGGTCGACGCTTCAAACTTGCATTCGACAAGTCAGTTTACATTAAAGATGAAGAACTTACGTTTAGGGGTTCAAAATTAGAAATACTCATCTGATTGGCCTCCGGTTTTTTCCAGCACGGCCATGGCGATGAATGTGACTTGTGGAAACTGACGGAGTTCAATTCAGACTCCCGGTTTGAGGTCGACGCCTCAAACTTGCATTCGACAAGTCAGTTTACATTAAAGATGAAGAATTTAGGTAGGTTTCGGGGTTCAAAATTAGAAATACTCATCTGATTGGCCTCCGGTTTTTTCCAGCACGGCCAGGGCGATGAATGTGACTTGTGGAAACTGACGGAGTTCAATTCGGACTCCCGGTTTGAGGTCGACGCCTCAAACTTGCATTCGACAAGTCAGTTTAGATTAAAGATGAAGAATTTAGGTAGGTTTTGGGGTTCAAAATTAGAAATACTCATCCGATTGGCCTCCGGTTTTTTCCAGCACGGCCAGGGCGATGAATGTGACTTGTGGAAACTGACGGAGTTCAATTCGGACTCCCGGTTTGAGGTCGACGCCTCAAACTTGCATTCGACAAGTCAGTTTACATTAAAGATGAAGAACTTACGTTTAGGGGTTCAAAATTAGAAATACTCATTTGATTGGCCTCCGATTTTTTCCAGCATGGCCACGACGATGAATGTGACTTGTGGAAACTGACGGAGTTCAATTCGGACTCCCGGTTTGAGGTCGACGCCTCAAACTTGCATTCGACAAGTCAGTTTAGATTAAAGATGAAGAATTTAGGTAGGTTTCGGGGTTCAAAATTAGAATACTCATCCGATTGGCCTCCGATTTTTTCCAGCACGGCCAGGGCGATGAATGTGACTTGTGGAAACTAACGGAGTTCAATTCGGACTCCCGGTTTGAGGTCGACGCCTCAAACTTGCATTCGACAAGTCAGTTTGATTAAAGATGAAGAATTTAGGTAGGTTTCTGGGTTCAAAATTAGAAATACTCATCCGATTGGCCTCCGGTTTTTTCCAGCACGGCCAGGGCGATGAATGTGACTTGTGGAAACTGACGGAGTTCAATTCGGACTCCGGGTTTGAGGTCGACGCTTCAAACTTGCATTCGACAAGTCAGTTTACATTAAAGATGAAGAACTTACGTTTAGGGGTTCAAAATTAGAAATACTCATCTGATTGGCCTCCGGTTTTTTCCAGCACGGCCATGGCGATGAATGTGACTTGTGGAAACTGACGGAGTTCAATTCAGACTCCCGGTTTGAGGTCGACGCCTCAAACTTGCATTCGACAAGTCAGTTTACATTAAAGATGAAGAATTTAGGTAGGTTTCGGGGTTCAAAATTAGAAATACTCATCTGATTGGCCTCCGGTTTTTTCCAGCACGGCCAGGGCGATGAATGTGACTTGTGGAAACTGACGGAGTTCAATTCGGACTCCCGGTTTGAGGTCGACGCCTCAAACTTGCATTCGACAAGTCAGTTTAGATTAAAGATGAAGAATTTAGGTAGGTTTCGGGGTTCAAAATTAGAAATACTCATCCGATTGGCCTCCGGTTTTTTCCAGCACGGCCAGGGCGATGAATGTGACTTGTGGAAACTGACGGAGTTCAATTCGGACTCCCGGTTTGAGGTCGACGCCTCAAACTTGCATTCGACAAGTCAGTTTACATTAAAGATGAAGAACTTACGTTTAGGGGTTCAAAATTAGAAATACTCATCTGATTGGCCTCCGGTTTTTTCCAGCACGGCCATGACGATGAATGTGACTTGTGGAAACTGACGGAGTTCAATTCGGACTCCCGGTTTTAGCTCGACGTCTCAAACTTACATTCGACAAGTCAGTTTAGATTAAAAATGAAGAACTTACGTTTAGGGGTTCAAAATTAGAAATACTCATCTGATTGGCCTCCGGTTTTTTCCAGCACGGCCATGGCGATGAATGTGACTTGTGGAAATTGACGAAGTTCAATTCGGACTCCCGGTTTTAGCTCGACGCGTCAAACTTACAATCAACAAGTCAGTTTACATTAAAAATGATTAACTTACGTTTAAGGGTTTAAAATTAGAAATACTCATCCGATTGGCCTCCGAATTTTTTATAAATTTAAATATTTTATTCTTTCTAATAATATTCAATTTTAACTTATTATTGTTATATATGTATTGTAGGTTCCTTCAGCGAGTGGCGTGGGAGGAGACGAGCACGAAGACGAGGAGGATGATTCATGATTTCCATTTCACTATTATTCTTATTGTTATTGACATTTGTATTGTTATTGTGGATAGTTTATTATTATGATGTTGTGTATATTTTTATTGTTCATGTGGACTTTATATTATTATTGTGGACTTTATATTATTGTTTTGTTGTGGACATTTTTATTTTATTATTGTGTTGTGGATATTTTTATTATTGTTGTTTGTGGTCATTTACTGTGTTGTATTGTGGATATCTATTATTGTTGTGGACGTTGTTTTATTTACACAGGTTATTTTGCTAAAAATTTACAAATTAAAAAAAAAATTACAAAACAGAGACCATTAGTGACTGAAAAAATCAGTCACAATTCGGTCCCTGATATAGCGACCGAATTGAGACCGAAATTATTCGGTCTCAAATAGAGACCGAACGCATCGGTCTCTATTTGGTCCCTATATTGGGGACCGAATTGTGACTGATTTGATCGGTCTCTATTAGTGACCGAATAAATTCGGTCTCAATTCAGTCGCTATATCAGGGACCGAATTGTGACTGATGAATTCGGTCTCAAATATATCAGGGACCGAATTGTGACTGATGAATTCGGTCTCTATTTGAGACCGAATAATTTCGGTCTCAATTCGGTCGCTATATTAGGGACCGAATTGTGACCGAAATTATTCGGTCTCTGATGTACACTTTTAGCGACTGAAGTGCTTCGGTGACTATTCGGTCACTAATTAGTGACCGAATAGTGACCAAACTTTTTCGGTCACAGATTTGTGACCAGAAATTGTTCACCGACAAGTTCGGTCTCTATTCAGTCGCTATTCGGTCTCTGAACTGTTTAGAGACCGAATAGAGACCGAATATCCCATTTTTTCTTGTAGTGATACATAGGTTACTTGCCTCTAATAAAATCCTAGAAGATCAAACTGCGCCGATGAAGCCCTCCTCGGCCCTGCCATAAAGGTGCTCATAAACTCCTTAAATCCGGTCCTTCAGTTGTTGTAGGTTGATCCTCGGAGTTGGGGATGCCTCCTTAATAGTTGGACTATCCTCCAGTCGGGGTAGATCTCCAGGAAACTCCTCCAGTCGCCGGATCGAAGTCTTCAAAGTTCAGCTTTTCTCCACAAGAACCCTAGCTTTTCCCATCACCTAAAAAGACTTGGCATTGCCAGAATAGGGTGTTTTTATAAGGCTGGGCAGGTTGGGTACGCACTAGGATAGGTTGCCTACGGTTACACAAGACTTTCCTAAACTGAAACTAGACTAAATGAGAGCATTTCCAAATCTGGAACCGTTACGCAGGAGGGATATTGACGTCAACATCTGGTGTAGTCAACATGCAGTTGGCATCCAGATCTGTTGCCGCCCACACTCTGGTTGGCGTCCATCGATCTGGACGCCAACCAGGGCATGCAGTCAGCGGCACACTGTGTGGCCGTCAACTGTCTCCCTCGGCCAGCAATCAACATGCATTAACATAAATGTAAGATTACATCACAATCAACAAAATGTGCTCTGAAATAAATAAATATACATTCACCACATAATCTACATGCATTACACCCTATTTTCTTAAACATAAATTGTACTAATCTTAGTTAAAGATAATATGCATGAAATAACATTCATTCATATATATACACAACATAGTTACATGCATTATGCATGCATATATATAAACACAATATGCTCATTATTATTTAAGTATCATATACACTATAAACAATTAGACATGTCTAGAATAGACCAATATCATTTGCACAAGATGGATATATATATATATATATATATACATCATAGTTACATAAAATATGTATGGAATATATATATAAATACAATACACATCTCAACCATTAGATAATACATGCACATTTAAATATATTATATGTACAAAAGTAAACTCACATGTACTTACAAGATGCATGGTAGTACTTCATATTATATGCGCAGCATTACTTAAATACAACATGCATAGTATTTAAATAAGTACATCATATACAAAATTAGCTAATTAATTATATTCACGAAAAATGATTTATATACACGCATAAGCTCATGAACAATTCAATAATTATAGTATGCAAAAAAAATTTAATACATGCACTATATCTATGACAGGTAAATATTGCATGCACAATATAAAATGACAGAAAATTCGGGGTCTCACAAAAATTGGGGTCGACTCCTTTAGAAACCTGAGGTCGACTCCTCTACTGTAGCACTTGCAGAACATTTGTGTGGAGGTTGACTCCTTTAGAAACTTGGGGTTGACTCTGAACAACATAGCAGAAATGAGGTCGACTCCTCTTCAACCAATCCATGTTCTTTCTTAGGAGGTCGACTGTACCCCCAAGTGTTTTTGTCATTCTATCAGACTTTGGAAACTAAACAAACATAATATGTCTAAGTCACATATACATCATATGTCTAAATCACCCTTGTTTTTGTCATTCTATCAGACTTTGAAAACTAAACGAACATAATATGTCTAAGTCACCTATACAACATATATCTAAATAAAAAATACATCAAAATAGCATATGTACACAAAAAATATATCAAAATAAATTATGAATCACAAATCGAACATATGAATACACTATTAAAACTTTATGAAATATTTGTTGTCATCATACCAAACTGCTTACCACCATCATATACCTTTGTCCATCTTTCATAACCGACAACTTCCAACCATTTTTTTGCTTAAGGATTCATTTCTTCTATTTTCTGTATCAAATGTTGAAATTCAAAGATACATGTTCTAGTTGCTGCAGACCATGCTAGACCTGTCAATGTCTTATCACGAAATGTCTTCTGAAAATTATTAGCAAGATGTCACAAACAACAATGATGGTAACCAATAGGAGAAGGAAATATCTCAGATACTGTGTGACGACCCAACCAGCAAACTGGCCCAACAACTGTGCCAGTTGGTAGACTTCCCAGGAAGGTCACCCATCCTGGGACTACTCCCAACTGAGCACGCTTAACTTCAGAGTTCTTTTCCTGCTCGAGCTCTAAAAATGACTAGTCCGGGTTGTTGGTAGTCAACTGATTTAGTCCATTTAACATATTCTTATATGGGGTGTTACATACTGCACGCTCCAAACCTCTCTATGTCGATCAGAAATGATTGCAAGACCAACTCTATTTGTAACTTTCTCTCTGATGCATGCCAAAAACCATGCCCAAGAATCGTCATTTTCTGATTCAACAATAGCGAATGCAAGGGGGAATAAACCATCATCTGCATCTACACTAGTAGCAATCATCTAAACACCGGGATATTTTTCATACATGTGTGTTCCATCAACACTTATCAATGGCCTACAATCTGGAAACCCATGTATGGAAGGTGCAAATGACCAAAAAACTCTCTGAAAACGAAAGACAGATTGTTCTGCATAGGTGAATAGCATAACTGTCCCCGGATTTGTCAATTGAAGGGTCTCTAGATACCTGGGTAGAGTAGCATATGATGATTCCCAACTGCCGAAGATTTGTTTCATAGCCAAACATTTTGCAATCCATGCTTTCTTATATGAAATTTCAACATGATATTCATCTAGTATTCTTCTCACAATCTCTTCTGGTGTAATTGTTAACTTTGTCTTCACAGCTGACAAAATCAACCTTTAAACAAAACGAGATGTGCATTTGCGATTGGAACTTTGCAATATTGGGTTCACACATGTATGAGGTCCAACATATTTTTTGATTTTAAAATATTCAAATCCCTTGACAACTGATGCATGAACCCTTCATGCACATGTATCATGAATGTATTGAGCTGTAAACATCTTCGTGTGACTTCGTGTCACCTTATATTAGACACCATGTTGAACTGAATATATTTGCAATGCATATATCAAATTCTTCTTATTTGTAAAAATTTGTCCAACATGAGGCTCTTCACCCTCTAAAGTACTAGGTACATCTATCTCTTCATGAGAATTATTCAACATGGCTTCATCTATCCATTGATCAGAAGTGAATATATCTTGAGAGTCTTACTCATATTCAATTTCTGTATTATTAACCCTCGCAATATCAAATAATGGTTCATCATCTCCCTCGTCCATATCATCATCTCTCTCGTCCATATTCTCATTGTCATTTATATCATCTTGTGAATCTATTTCATCTTCTTCATCCTCCTCAATCACATGTTCTTTAGTTACATGATGCCTACATACCAATCAAATATGACAAAAGATTTATGGTATGTTATGTGAATGCATCAAAATATTTTATGAGGATGATGAAATCACATACCCTGATGAGCTTGCACTATGAAAAGTATGCGAAGGATCAGTGATTGGCATGAAAGGATACTGTGACGAGCCACCTCCATAGCCAATAGATCTCCAAATAAAAATTATAAATTTTATCAAAATTTAATCACACTAATATATATTTCGTACAATTATGGGAGACAACTCACCATGGGTTATAATCTGTAGGTAAAATATAGTCATATGATTCGTACCGTACATCTCTCTCATTAGCAGAATAAAATCCCGTAGAATCAGCATCATCATTCAACATACGTGTGAAAAGCCCACTTGGTTGTTGATACTCATAGTGTTGAGTATGTAAGTTGTCATCAATATGACCATGTGTTTGCACTTCATCATTGCCTTGAATAGATATATTATCTACATCTTCCTTCTCCAAATATAATTGTATAGTAGACACATGAGAAGGATACAAATCGAACATACTTTCAACCGTTTCATCATCTTCAACTCTCACAACAATATATTCACCCATAGAAGTAGGCCACTTGCATGTTATACCAATCTTAATATGTCTTTCGTCATATTTCGTCAAGATATATAATTTTTTCATCAACTCAGTAAAAGTTGTCTTTCTTTACACGCAAAATGTGTACAATACCTCCTTCATATTGAGGTTTATGATCCTCAATACGTAAGACACCATCATAATAACACATTAAAGAAATATTTGAACTAGTCATATTTGTCATTTATAAGATAAATAAATCACATTTGACAAACAAAAATATTTAAACAAATCACATTTGTCAAATAAAAATATTTATACATCAAATTTATACCTATCTAACATTCATAAAAAAATTAACATCAAATAATATAATAAAAATATTAACTGTAGAAATGAACATACCTATGTGAAGAGAGGGCGGCGGGCTGAGGGGGGTTGGTGGAGGAGGAGAGGAGGTGGTGGAGGGTGAGTGGGGCAGGGGAGGTGAGGGAGGAGGGGAGGAGGAGGCATCCGGGTGGGGCGGCATTCCCAACACCGACTCCGAAGTCGGCATTAACAATACCGACTCAAAAGCTTCGAACCCAATCCCCCGGTCACCAAGTTGCGAACGTGGCAATTTGGTGACTATTTTGGGAATTAATTTTAAAATATGATTATTTAATTAATTAAATAATAAAAATAATTATTTAAATAAAAGACTCAATAAAATTCTCGCTGATCCATTGAAACCGGTTTTAGTCCAATAAACAATTCAGGTAAGGGCCCACTCGATCGCTGCCGTCTCCTTCCTCACACACAATCATCCACGCAAGAGCCATTCAGTAGCAAACAATAGTGATGAGGGTATCTGATCACAACGTATGCGATGAAAGAGCCCCCGTGACTCCTTGCTTTTGCCCCACTTTCGTCGACGCCATTTAAATGCACCGATGACATCTGAGTGGCCATGGTCGTCTGAGCGGAGAGGTTTGAACAGAAAAATGCTTCTCTTTCGTACTCTTGAATCGATCAAAATCAGGAGCTCCGAACAAGTTACGGAAGCTAGACCATCGTATTCGTACCCCCGTTGATACAGTTTTTAGTATAGTTCAACAGCAAGGGCGAGTTTTGAAAACATCTGATCTGCATGCTTTGCTTGGCACTTTCGACGAGAACCCATGGGAGGAACCCACCTTCAGATGCCTAATGTGACGAGCAGTGGCTAAAATCATACCTGGAGGGTGGAGGCGGCCTTGTTCTGTTTGATGCTCCGACCATCCTCCTCTATACTTCTTGAGAAAGACTTTGTATACTTTTGAAAAGTGCACAAGTGCAAGACACATGGGTAAAAAATCTATGTGACATCATCCACATGGGTTGGCAGCATAGACGGATGCAGATAGTAAGCAGTGGGGTCACGTGACCCCACTGAAATTTTAGAACTCTATTAATGAGTCTAAAATTTTCCATTCAATTAGTTTGGTTGAAAATTTTATTAAAGGGAGTGACCCCACTGAAAATTATTTTGGGTCTGTCTATGGTTGGCAGTCTATGTGGCACTAAAAAAATTAGTGTCACATGAGTTGTTTGTCCATGTGTCTTGCACTTGTGCACTTTTGAAAAATACACAAAATATTTCTCATACTTCTTTGTTCACTGTTTTCAGACATTCCTAAACTCGAGTCAGAAACATACTTGTTACACTTCCTTATTCCAACCTTTTGACTTCACATCTCAGGCCAGGTGGCGAATAAGGTGCTGTTGCACGCCGCCTCCACCCCCACCACCGCCGGTTCCTCCTCCTCGTTCATCTTTTGCTGCGTGAGCGCACAGGTTGCAGAGAAGCCATTTATTTAAGTGGCTGTTGGCGTGGGGTCGCCACCGTCGTTTTGGTGTCCCTGTGGCTCCTCAGCCTCGTCGCCGTCAACAGCCATTCTCATGCAAGGCCTATTGGGGCCATTTCCTACTCCCCTCCTCCGCCACCCCCTCTGCTCCCGCTGCCGTCGGCTTTCCCTCCCCTTCCGCCATTACCACGTTCTCTCCCTCTCCGCCACCTTCCTCCTCTCCACTCCCCCACCGCCCCTCTCATATCTCTCTCCAGCGCTTCGAAATTGTCCCTGTTCTCTTACCAGCCTCCTCGGCCTGACATGCCTACCCAAGCTCAGTCTATTAATTATTGGGCTAAATGAGCTTCGAAAGAATTCACGGGCTATTATATTTCAATCCTTATTGAGTCTAAAATGAGAAGTTCATCAGATCTACTGTCAACCCACCCCATTTGCCACCCCTAGACGTTGTGGGGATCTAAAGCATTTTCGTGTATAGAAGCTAAAGTCTTTTGTTGGTAAAAAAATGATCACGTTTAGTGCACAACAGAGTCAGTGATGTCAGTGTTTGACTGATGGGGCATTTGGGTGTGGTAGGATATTCTTTGCTTCCCAAGGTTCTCACAGACGTCTACTTAGGGTGTACACGGTTCGGTTCGGTTTGGTTTCCTCCATTTTTGGAGGAAACCGAACCGAACTGAATTCCATTATTGAACCGAACCGAACCAAACCGGTTCGGTTCGGTTCAAACCGAAATCCCTACTGTTCTAATATTTTAAGGGGTTTTCTGATATTTTTTAAGTTTTTTTGACATTTTTTTGACTTGTTTTAGGTAAATTGGCAAAAAATGCCAGGTTTTGGGTGGTCGCGAGTTTCGAACTCGCGACCACCCGGCGCAGTGGAGGGCGCAGACGCGTGCCCTCCACTGCGCCACCCCTTTTTTTGTTTATTTTCATTATTTATATACTATATATCTATATTCGGTTTATTTCGGTTTCCCAGCTCCAAACCGAACCGAACCGTGAGGCTCATGAAACCGAACCGAACCGAACCGAACCGAACCGGTCGGTTCGGTTCGGTTTTTCGGTTTGGACCAAATAATGAACACCCCTACGTCTACTTAGCTTGTGGCTTCTTAAGACTACCCCGCCTCAACTAAAGGGGTTGACAAATGCTTAGTGCATTTGTTAATTATATTTTTTAATATAGTTCTTATTTTCTATATGATGGACAGTAAATACCCTCAATGCATTGGCCTACGAGAAGATATTATATAATTGACTAGTGTAATAAATATTTTTAAAGGGATTTAGATCTCTCTTAGACACCTTCCTTTCGTCTTTTCTCTCCTTCCACTCCCTCTCTTCCTCTTCTTTTCCACTGATAGTTTATTGAAGTTAGAGTGTGCGACGATCCTCGTAGTACAAACCCGTTAACTTAATAACGAGTTTGATCCGACTATGCCTCCCGCGAACAGGCCAATACCTCACAAAGGATATCAACACACACATGTCTATGAAAATATAAAAGAACATATTGAATATATATAAGAATGAACATCCCACACATATTTACATGAGAATTACATAGCCAAGTCTTAACAAAAGTTAAAGTATAAATACTACAATATGGGGCATACCTCGAGGCACAACGAAAAGAAAATTACACTATTGGAGGAGTAGACCCAAATTTGCTACGATGCGGCTCCAAACTAGAAGAAGGACGAGAACCCTCCTACTCTCCTTCACCTGAAAACAGTAGGGGTGAGCTTCAGAAGTCACTGGCTTAGTAGGAAAACTCCCTCGAAAGTTGAAACAAGCACTACAAGAAAAAACGGTATTTTCGACGGACATAATCCGTCAGAAAGTGTGCCTTCCGACAACTTTCCGTCGAGCGATTGTCGGAAAACGTCCGTCGGAAAATTCTGGTCAGCAATTACCGACGGACAAGATAACCGTCGGCAATCTGTTGGAAATTCTGACAGAATATTCCATCAGAAATTACGTTGGTAACTTCCGACAGAAAGTAGTCGGAAAATATTGTCGAAAAATTGGTCAGTCTATTCCGACCGAAAACTGTCAGAAAATCTGTCAGAAATTCCGTCGCTAACGTCCGACGGGCGGAATCCGTCAGAACATATGCCGTCAGAAGTTCCGACGGAAATGCCGACGGCTAAATTCCGTCAGAAAACTATATATTTTCGACGGATAACATCTGTCGGAAATCCCGTCAGAAATAAGTAATATTTAAAAAAAAACTACAAAAATTAACAATGATAAATTACAAAACCTGCTAAAATATTCATGCATTCCACAATAACAAGTACTCACAATCAAACATAAAATCATAAAACAGAATAAATATAAAATCATGCACAATAATAAATGCTAAAAATCAAGACAGGTCTGTTGGATCGTCCGTTGTCCCCGCATCATGATCGTCAGGTGCTGGAGGATACTGTATTAAAAAAAATTAATATGAGAAATATTAATAAAAATTAATATATAAACATTATTTTCAAAAATTAAATTTAAAATATGTTATTATTCCTCAAGTTTAATTAGAAAATATTTTTCATCCTTTAGACTTGGGTTTTTTCTAGATTAGTGACTTGAATGCCCAACCCAAACTGGGAATTCAATTCGGATTCCGTCAGTTCGCACACGTCAATTTCACCCACTCGGTCATGTCAGAACGAACGGCACGCCGATCGGATCCCTATTTGGGATTTTGGACCCCCGGGTTGCTTGTTCTGATCCTTTAGACTTAGGTTTTTTTTAGATTAGTGATTTGAACCCCCAACCCAAACCGGGAATCCAACTCGGATTCCGTCAATTCACACACGTCAATTTCACACACCCGGTCGTGTCGGAGCGAACGGTACGCCGATTAGATCCCTATTTGAGATTTTCGACCCCCGAGTTGCTTGTTCTGATTCTTTATACTTGGGTTTTTTTTAGATTAGTGATTTGAACACCCAACCCAATCCTGGAATCTAATTCGGATTCCGTCATTTCGCACACGTCAATTTCACCCACCCGGTCGTGTCGAAGCGAACGACACGCCGATCGGATCCCTATTTGGGATTTTGGACCCCCGGGTTGCTTGTTCTGATCCTTTAGACTTGGGTTTTTTTTAGATTAGCGATTTGAACGCCCAACCCAATCCGGGAATCCAATTCAGATTCCGTCAGTTCGCACACGTCAATTTCACCCACCCGATCGTGTTGGAGTGAACGGCACGCCGATCGGATCCCTATTTTGGATTTTCGACCCCCGAGATGCTTGTTCTGATCCTTTAGACTTGGGTTTTTTTTAGATTAGTGATTTGAACCCCCAACCCAAACCGGGAATCCAATTCGGATTCCGTCAGTTCGCATTCGTCAATTTCACCCACCCGATCGTGTCGGAGTGAATGGCACACCGATCGGATCCGTATTTGGGATTTTGGACCCCCGGGTTGCTTGTTTTGATCTTTTAGACTTGGGTTTTTTTTTAGATTAGTGATTTGAACCCCCAACCCAAATCGGGAATCCGATTCGGATTCCGTCAATTCACACACGTCAATTTCACCCACCCGGTCGTGTCGGAGTGAACAACATGCCGATTAGATCCCTATTTGAGATTTTGGACCCCCAGGTTGCTTGTTCTGATTCTTTATACTTGGGTTTTTTTTAGATTAGTGATTTGAACACCCAACCCAATCCTGGAATCTAATTCAGATTCCGTCATTTCGCACACGTCAATTTCACCCACCCGTTCGTGTCGGAGCAAACGACACGCCGATCGGATCCCTATTTGGGATTTTGGACCCCCGGGATGCTTGTTCTGATCCTTTAGACTTGGGTTTTTTTTAGATTAGTGATTTGAACGCCCAACCCAATCCGGGAATCCAATTCAGATTCCGTCAGTTCGCACACGTCAATTTCACCCACCTGGTCGTGTCGGAGCGAACGGCACGCCGATCGGATCCCTATTTGGGATTTTCGACCCCCGGGTTGCTTGTTCTGATCCTTTAGACTTGATTTTTTTTTTAGATTAGTGATGTAAGACCCGGCCCCCTTGGGCCCTTGGCCCCGTCCTCAGGGTCGCAACAGGCGCCTGGCCGCGACAAGGTCGTACCAGAGTGGCCTGCCGCGATGGGTTCGGTGACGCGCCGACCCCGTCTGCCGCGACTTGATCCTCGTCGCGACGCTTGGGGCTGTCGCGACTGTGTTCTGACAGGACTTGACAGTTGTCCTGTCTGTCAGAACGGTCGTGTCGGGTGGCAGGTTCGTACAGTGTTGACGCGACCTGCCAGGCTGTCGCGTTTGCTTTTCCGGTCTTCGAGGTTTGACTGTGCTTTTAGTGTCGCGCCTTAGCGGGCGGTTGTGACATGGTCGCGATGCTTATGAGCGTCGCGACAGTGCCAGTGTCGTGCCTGGCTGCTACGTCGTGTTCTGGGGGCCATCGGT
Source organism: Colocasia esculenta (assembly GCA_014218235.1). Classification (NCBI taxonomy): domain Eukaryota; kingdom Viridiplantae; phylum Streptophyta; class Magnoliopsida; order Alismatales; family Araceae; genus Colocasia; species Colocasia esculenta. The sequence continues at coordinate 136,056,928 of CM024757.1, forward strand.
TTAAAACCGAAGGCGTGCCCCATTTCCCTCTCTCGGCCCTTTTCCACTCCTTCTCCCCTCTCTTGAGTTCTCTCTCGTTTCTCGGTGTTTCCCTTCGCTCGTGGTGCTCGTACTGAGGCGCGGATGTGCCGTTCGTGCAGGGCGTGTGCTCGGGTTGTCTGATGCGGGGAGGAGGCATTCTTTCCTATGAGAAGGCCCCAACGGGGTGGTTCTTCGCGTGGAGGTAGGGATTCTCGCTCCTCTTGCCCTGAGCATGCCCCCATCCCCATTGTGGATCGTGTTTCTCGTTGGTTTGAGGGTTTGGGTGAGTGAGGAATCCATGCTCGTGGTTGTGTGAGTTGATCCCTCGAGCGTAGATCCATGTTTTCGTGGGGTTGTGGGTGGTTTGGATGATTTAAAGCTTTAAATACATGTTGAGCATGCTCCCCTCCCCCAATGGTTTGGTTGTACGCGTTTTGGGGTGATCTTCGGAAGAGATGGTTCCAGAACCCCCCCTCGACTGAAGACGGGACCTATCGTAGGGTCGCGATGATGTCTCGCGACTTGGTCGCGTCGGCTTAGGCCGCCGCGACAGTGTCGCGACCAGGTTGGGCATCGCGACAAAAATCACGACAACCCGCTGCGTCGCAACCCCAACCGAGAGACAGGTCTTGGTCTTCCCATTTCCGCTTTCCTTTTACTGTACCCGTGGCACCTGTGCTAGTTCCCTAGTGCGGTCTACACTAGTCCTTCGGCCGATGCTCGGCACTTGAGGGCTTGTCCCGTGTGAGAGGTTGTTACCATTGCCTGGGAACCCCATCCTCGGGAGCCTGTTGAGGGAGTACTCCGGGCTACGAGTGCGCTCGAGTTGGCAGCCACTAGACGGACTCTGGAGCTTAGGGGAAAACGTTGGTTAGGACAGTGGCATGTGAGTCACTTGCAGAGCTCTCGTGGGTGGTCTGGGACGCCAAGGACAGTTAGGAGTTCTACCCGGCGCTGGCCAGCCAGTCCTTCTTCTCACTGCCTCGCTCCTTACGGCCCCGAAACCATTTAGAGAGGTCAGGCGTAGGACCATAGTCCGGCCAGACTACGGCGGTGACTGTTGTGTTACTTGTGTCCTACCTCGCTCTGACGAGACGTCAGGATCAGAACCCAGGTCGAGGATAAGACGTTAGTGGACGCACCTGACCATGACTAGTGGTAGTGTTTCCATAGCTAGTGTTCCTTGTCCAGGCGGAGTTCCCTCCGTCTGTGCTCGCTAGCTGTGTGGTGGTCACGACGAGCAGTCGTACGGAGTTTCTGACCGTTTGTACCTTCCGTACCGTACTAGCTGTAATTTCGCTTCCACACTTCCGTTTGTAGGTAGAAGATATAAACTGCTGTCAATTATTTTATATTCATATTCTCCTGCCTGTTTAGAGCCAGTAGGAGATTGGTAGTCCCTACTGAGCTTCTGTTGTGAAGCTCATCCCTCCTTTTCCTATGTGAGACTTCTCAGCAGCGGCAGGGCGCGCGCCATACGGAGGAGACGGGGCGGTAGTCGGAGTCCCCGTAGCTAGCAGTGGTTCCCCTTTTTCGGTGTACGTCACCCTCGGGGTATGCCCCTAAGGGACTTGTTCTTCCCCTGCCTTTTTACTTGTACTAGCGTGCGTGCATTGGGACTGTACTTAGAGCGGTACACATCGGTCTCGCTCTCTTTTCCGTTTCCGCATGTACGCTTCTAGATTAGTAGTTGACGTTTACTTCCGTTACATATCCTGTTAGATGTAGATTATAGCTCTTTCGGGTCCCCGGATCGGTGGGCGGCGACCGCGAAAATCGGGTCCTCGGCGTGGGCCGAGGGTCGGGTTCTCGGGTCGTTACAGTTGGTATCAGAGAGAGAGTTTGACAGGACTTGTAATGGATTTGAACTGCAACAGGAAGTCCCAACGGTAGTACAAGTACACTAGTAGACGCCCGAGTGGTATTGTTAACCCTTGTTGGTTGTGTGTCGTACAGGACTTGGCTCCGCGTAGGCGCAGTCAGGCTAGACAATTGATCAAGCAGCAGGATGAGTCCGAGATGCCCGCGCAGGGGCAGGTCCAGGAGGAGGTGTCGGCAGACGAGTCAGTGGCACAGCCTCAGGCTGCAGTAGCAGCAGTAGTGGCAGGTGGACAGCAGCAGCAGGAGTACCAGCCTCAGTCGCAGCAGTACGCAGACTGGTTTCCCTTAGCAGAGCAGTTCTTTAGGAACTTGTACCAGGGAGCGTACCAGCCCGGGCAGGCAGCAGCAGGTGTTCAGTTTCTGGTACCTCTTCCAGCGGTACCGGAGCAGCAGCAGGTAGAGCCAGAGGTGGAGCAGCCAGAGCGTCAGCAGCGGTCGGGCACTGGGAGTACCTGGGCCGGGCCGCGGAGGACGACAGTTACGGAGGATAGGACCGCTCTCCTCGAGAGGTTCCTGCACCTTCGGCCACCGATGTTCCATGGTGAGTATGATCCAAACAAGGCAGAGAGTTGGACCCATGAGTTAGAGCGCATCTTTGAGACTATGGAGTGCGCTGAGGAGGACCAGTCTCGACTGGCAGTGTACTAGCTCAAGGGAGCAGCCCATGAGTGGTGGAGAGTTCAGAGGCAGACGCACTTCTAGGGGCAGAGGTTGGATCACATCACTTGGCATCAGTTTTCGAAGGTCTTCCACGGTGAGTACTTCCCGGACTACGCTCGACGTGAGGACGGGACCAGTTCCACGCGTTGGTTTAGGGCGACCTCACAGTTTCGCAGTACCACCAGAAGTTTGTCCGGTTGTTGAGGCATGTGCCTCATGTCGCAGGCAGTGATCAGGCGTGTGCAGAAAGGTTCATAGCAGGACTGAGACCAGACCTAAGGTGGGGTGTGACGGCACACATGTGTACCACCTTGGGAGAGGCCGTGGCGAAGGCCACTGCCTTGGACAGAGAGACCTGGCAGCCTCAGCAGCAGCAGCAGGGAGGAGCCTCTTCCAGGTCCTCACCTTACCAGCGTCCAGCGGGTAGCCGCGGTAGTGCGACTTCCTCTTCCTCCGGCTCGGGCAGTTCCGGCAGCATCAGGATTCGCTCGTAGTTTAGGAAGTTGTCTACTCGTGGGGGTGGTTGGAGCCTGCACCAGAAGCGCTAGTCCAGGTTTGCAGAGCAGTCAGTTGTCCAGGGAGCTGAGAAGGGCGGTCAGGAGGCAGTTTGCTACACTTGTGGCTCACCGGACCACTTCAAAAGGGATTGCCCCATGGGGCAAGTCCCGCAGCAACAACAGCCAGTGCAGTACGCTCAGCAGCCGCCTCAGTACCAGTACCCTCCCCAGCAGTAGGCACCGCATCAGCAGCAGCGAGGGCAGTACCAGCAGCAGGCTCAGCAGTTTCCGCAACCACAGCAGTACCAGCCGTACCAGCAGCAGCAGCAGTACCCTCAGCAACTGCCACAGCAGCAGCAGCCCCAGCAGGCGCCGCAGCGTGGGTGTGGTCGTGGTCGCGTGATGGCGCTCACCCGGGAGTAGGCAGAGGCGCCAAACCTTGTTATAGGTACTCTACCTATCCTTGGCAGAGCTGCTCGTGTTTTGGTCGACCCCGGTGCTTCTTTGTGTTTTGCTTCCGAGGAATTCTATGAGTCCCTTGCTTGTCACGCTCCTGAGAGGTAGTGTGACGTGATGGTCGATCTCCCGTCTGGTGACTATATGAGTTCCTTTGGTTACCTGGAGGGTGTGGCAGTCGAGGTTGAGAGGCACCAGTTGTCGGCCAGGTTGTACGCACTGCAGCTTAGTGACTTTGACGTCATCCTGGGCATGGACTGGTTGGAGGCTCACTTAGTCGTTGTTGATTGCCAGCGGAAGACCGTTTGGTTTAGGATACCTGGAGAGCCCGTCCTCTGCTTCCGAGGTATCCGGTCTACCCGTCGGCCATTTATTTCTTTATGTAGAGCTCGCCGTTTGATCCGCGATGGCTGTGTGGCGTACCTTGCTTCGGTTTGTTCTTTGGAACCTAGAGGATCTTTAGTTTTTGGCATATTGATTGTTTTTGAGTTCTCCGACGTCTTCCCGGAGGATCTACCTGGGTTGCCGCCTGAGCGGGAGGTAGAGTTCTCCATTGAGCTTTTGCCCGGTACGATGCCTTTGTCCAAGGCACCCTACCGGATGGCCCCGACGGAGCTGCGTGAGTTGAAGCGCCAGTTGCAGGAGCTTCTAAAGCTGGGCTTCATTCACCCGAGTCGTTTGCCGTGGGGCGCGCCTATTTTGTTCGTGAGAAAGAAGGATGGCAGTCTTCGTTTGTGCATCGATTATTGGCAGTTGAACTAGGTTACTGTGAAGAACAGGTACCCGTTGCCGAGGATCGATGATTTGTTTAATCATTTGCAGTCGGCCCGAGTTTTCTCGAAGATTGACTTGAGATCTGGTTACTATCAGATGTGGATCAGAGAGTCAGATGTTGGTTTGACGGCTTTCCGTTCTAGGTACGGTCACTTTGAGTTTGTCGTGATGCCATTTGGGCTGACGAACGCACCCGCAGCATTCATGGATATGATGCATAGGGTGTTCAGTGAGTACCTAGATCGCTTTGTGGTTGTTTTTGTTGATGATATCTTGGTCTACTCGGCTTCTGAGGAGGAGCACGAGGAGCACCTGAGGATCGTGCTGGAGACCCTGCGGAGTCACCGCCTTTATGCCAAGTTCGATAAGTGCAAATTTTGGCTGAGGGAGGTGCACTTTCTCGGGCACGTGATCTCAGGATCTTGTGTGGCAGTGGACCCTGCCAAGGTGGAGGCCGTGTTGTCATGGGAGCAGCCCACGTCGGTGTCAGAGGTCCGCAGTTTTTTGGGTTTGGCCAGTTACTACCAGAGGTTCATTCAAGATTTTGCCAAGATAGCAGTGCCGTTGACCAAGTTGACTAAGCAGGACGTCAGGTTTGTTTGGTCAGAGGACTGTGAGCAGAGTTTTCGAGAGCTGAAGGCGAGGTTGACTTCAGCGCCAGTGTTAGTCTTGCCGTCGGGCAGCGGTGGTTTTGTGGTCTACACCGATGCGTCGAGGTCAGGTTTGGGTGCGTGCTGATGCAGCACGGTGGGGTTGTTGCCTATGCTTCTCGGCAGCTTAAGAAGCATGAGGAGAACTACCCCACCCACGACTTGGAGCTGGCAGCAGTGGTGTTCGCTCTCACATTGTGGAGGCACTACCTGTATGGCGAGGCTTTTCAGATCTTTACCGATCACCAGAGCTTGCAGTATATTTTCACCCAGAGGGATCTAAACATGAGGCAGCACCGATGGATGGAGTATTTGAAAGACTACGACCTAACCCTCTCCTATCACCCAGTTAGGGCTAACGTCATAGCCGATGCTTTGAGTAGGCGCGTGCATTTGAGTTCGCTGATGGTTAGAGAGTGGAGGCTGTTCGAGGAGCTGTCCCAGGGAGTGTTCGTTCCGTCGAGGACCAGAGACCGTGCAGTGGCGAGCAGTTTGTCGGTTCTATCGTCAGTGTTCAGACAGGTGTTTCAGGCATAGTAGGCAGACCCTCAGTTGGCGGACATTCTGCAGATGCCAGATGTTGAGCTCGACGAGGACATCGAGGTCAGATTCAGAGGCCGCTTGTACGTTCCTGAGGAGGCGCACCAGGCAATTTACTCAGAGGCTCATAGATCGAGGTATGCTGTTCATCTTGGCTCCACCAAGATGTACCATTGCTTGAGGAGGTCCTTCTGGTGGTCAGGATGAAGAGGGGCGTGGCAGAGTTTGTTGGTCAGTGCCTTACCTGTCAACAGGTGAAGGCCGAGCATCAGCGTCCTGGTGGTGAGCTGCAGCCGTTGCCCATTCCCAAGTGGAAGTGGGACGGCATCACCATGGACTTTGTGGTTGGTTTGCCCCGCACCCCGTAGAGGCACGATGGTATCTAGGTGATTGTGGATCGTTTGACCAAGGCAGCGCACTTTCTTCCGATCAGGATGTCGTGGTCAGTGGATAGGTTAGCCAGGCTGTACGTGGACATAGTTGTTTCGTTGCACGGGATCCCAGTTTCAGTCGTCTCCGATAGAGATCCGAGGTTCACGTCAGGGTTTTGGCGCAGTCTTCAGAGAGCACTGGGTTCAGAGTTGAGGTTCAGCACAGCGTACCACCCTCAGACAGATGGACAGTCAGAGCGGACTATTCAGACGCTGGAGGACATGCTGAGAGAGTGCTGTTTAGACTGGAGTGGCACGTGGGAGTTGCACCTTCTGATGGTGGACTTTGCGTATAACAACAGTTATCACTCGAGCATCGGAATGGCACCATATGAGGCTTTGTATGGTCGCCCGTGCAGGACACCTCTTCACTAGTTTGAGGTTGGTGAGAGGCAGTTTTTGGGCCCAGAGTTAGTGTAGCAGTGTGCAGACACGGCCAGTCTGATCAGGCAGAGGCTTCGGGTAGCACAGAGCAGACATAAGAGTTATGCAGACGTCCGCAGGAGACCGTTACAGTTCAGTGTTGGTGACCTTGTTTTCTTGCGGGTCTCACCGACCAAGGGCATCATGAGATTTGGCAGAAAGGGAAAGCTCAGCCCGAGGTACGTCGGGCCTTTCCCTATCACCGAGAGGGTCGGCGAGGTGGCTTACAAGTTGAGTCTTCCGGCAGAGCTAGCAGGTGTGCACAGTGTGTTTCACGTTTCTCAGCTCAGGAGGTACATCGCAGATCCTTCGTACATGTTGGACTACTCGCAGCTGGAGGTAGCGCCAAACTTGTCAGTGCCAGAGTACCCGGTCAGTGTTGTCGACCGCAGAGTTCAGCAATTGTGCAGGAAGCAGATTCCACTGGTGAAGGTCGTTTGGCAGAACTGCGTTGGTGGCGAGGCCACCTTGGAGTGCGAGGATGAGATGCGGGAGCAGCTCCCTTATTTGTTTGATTGATCGGTATGTTGTTATCTCCCCTTTGTTGTTTTCCGGGTTGAGACCGAGTTGTCTTCATTTAGAGGACGAAATGTCGTAAGGTGGGTGGGATGTAAGACCCAGCCCCCTTGGGCCCTTGGCCCCGTCCTTAGGGTCGCAACAGGCGCCTGGCCGCGACATGGTCGCGCCAGAGCGGCCTGCCGCGACGGGTTCGGTGACGCGCCGACCCCGACTGCCACGACTTGATCCTCGTCGCGACGCTCGGGGCTGTCGCGACTGTGTTCTGACAGGACTTGATCGTTGTCCTTTCTGTCAGAACGGTCGTGTCGGGTGGTAGGTTCGTACAACGTTGACGCGACCTGCCAGGCCGTCGCGTTTGCTTTTCTGGTCTTCGAGGTTTGACCGTGCTTTTAGTGTCGGGCCTTGGCAGGCGGTCACGACATGGTCGCGACGCTTATGGGCGTCGCGACAGTGCCAATGTCGCGTCTGGCCGCTACATCACGTTCTGGGGGCCATCAGTTCAAAACCGAAGGTGCGCCCCATTTCCCTCTCTCGCCCCTTTTCCACTCCTTCTCCCCTCTCTCGAGTTCTCTCTCATTTCTCGGTGTTTCCCTTCTCTCGTGGTGCTCGTGCTGAGGCGTGGACGTGCCGTTCGTGCAGGGCGTGTGCTCGGGTTGTCTGGTGCGGGGAGAAGGCATTCTTTCCTACGAGAAGGCCCCAATGGGGTGGTTCTTCGCATGGAGGTAGGGATTCTCGCTCCTCTTGCCCTGATCATGCCCCCATCCCCCTTGTGGATCCTGTTTCTCATTGGTTTGAGGGTTTGGGTGAGTGAGGAATCCATGCTTGTGGTTGTGTGAGTTGATCCCTCGAGCGTAGATCCATGTTTTCGTGGGGTTGTGGGTGGTTTGGATGATTTAAAGCATTAAATACATGTTGAGCATGCTCCCCTCCCACAATGGTTTGGTTGTACCGTGTTTTTGGGTGATCTCCGGAAGAGATGGTTCCGGAACCCCCCCCCCTCGACTGAAGACGCGACCTATCATAGGGTCGCAATGATGTCACGGCCGGCGAGGCTGCCGCGACATCGTCGCGGCGCCCAGGTATGTCGCGACTTGGCCGCGTCGGCTTAGGCCGCCGCGACAGTGTCGCGACCAGGTTGGGCGTCGCGACAAAAATCGCGATAGCCCGCTGCGTCGCGACCCCGACCGAGAGATAGGTCTTGGTCTTTCCCATTTCCGCTTTACTTTTACTGTACCCATGGCACCTGTGCTAGTTCCCTAGTGTGGTCTACACTAGTCCTTCGCCCGATGCTCGGCACTTGAGGGCTTGTCCCGTGTGAGAGGTTGTTACCATTGCCTGGGAACCCCCATCCTCGGGAGCCTGTTGAGGGAGTACTCCGGGCTACGAGTGCGCTCGAGTTGGCAGCCACTAGACGGACTCTGGAGCTTAGGGGAAAACGTGGTTAGGACAGTGGCATGTGAGTCACTTGCAGAGCTCTCGTGGGTGGTCTGGGACGCCAAGGACAGTTAGGAGTTCTACCCGGCGCTGGCCAGCCAGTCCTTCTTCTCACTGCCTCGCTCCTTACGGCCCCGGAACCGTTTGGAGAGGTCAGGAATGGAACCATAGTCCGACTAGACTACGCCGGTTACTGTTGTGTTACTTGTGTCCTACCTCGCTCTGACGAGACGTGAGGGTCAGGACTCGGGTCGAGGATAAGACGTCGGTGGACGCACCTGACCATGACTAGTGGTAGTGTTTCTGTAGCTAGTGTTCCTTGTCCAGACGGATTTCCCTCCGTCTGTGCTCGCTAGCCGTATGGTGGTTACGACGAGCAGTCGTACGGAGTTTCCGACTGTGTGTACCTTCCGTACCGTGCTAGCTGTAGTTTCGCTTCCGCACTTCCATTTGTAGGTAAAAGATATAAACTGCTGTCAATTATTTTATATTCATATTCTCCTGCCTGTTTAGAGCCAGTAGGAGATTGGTAGTCCCTACTGAGCTTCTGTTGTGAAGCTCATCCCTCCTTTTCCCATGTGAGACTTCTCAGCAGCGGCAGGGCACGCGCCGGGTGGAGGAGACGGGGCGGTAGTCGGAGTCCCCGTAGCTAGCAGTGGTTCCCCTTTTTCGGTGTACGTCACCCTCAGGGTATGCCCCTAAGGGACTTGTTCTTCCCCTACCTTTTTACTTGTACTAGCATGCGTGTGTTGGGACTGTACTTAGAGCGGTACACAGCGGTCTCGCTCTCTTTTCCGTTTCCGCCTGTACGCTTCTAGATTAGTAGTTGACATTTACTTCCGTTACCTATCCTGTTAAATGTAGATTATAGCTCTTCCGGGTCCCCGGATCCATGGGCGGTGACTGCGAAAATCGGGTCCTCGGCGTGGGCCGAGGGTTGGGTTCTCGAGTCGTTACAAGTGATTTGAACCCCCAACCCAAACCAGGAATCCAGTTCGGATTCCGTCAGTTCGCACATGTCAATTTCACCCATCCGGTCGTGTCGGAGCGAACGGCACGCCGATCGGATCCCTATTTGGGATTTTGGACCCCCGGGTTACGTGTTTTGATCCTTTACACTTGGGTTTTTATATATATATTTTTTTCAAGTTGCTTTTTTATCCCTTTTGAGTTCTTTAGACACGTACTCATAAATTGACCTGGGTGGCCTCCAGTTTTAGTGGTTTCATTTCATTTAAACTATATGAAATTAATAGTAATACTGACCTGAGGGGCATGCCGTGAGGGGCGTACTCCTTAGATGTCAGAGATCAGCTGCTCGACCATAACGCCAAACTGCGTCTGTAGCTCCTCCCGGATGAGGGTTCTCATGTCCTCTTCACCACTGCCGGGCAGCGCAGCAGATGAACTCGCGTAGGCCGGAGGAGCGACCGAACTCGCGTATGAGGACAACACTGAAGTAGTATTCAGGCTGTCCCCAAAGCCGTACACTCGGCCCTCTCGCTGCATCGACCCAAGCCTCCGGATCCAAGTCTGGCTGGGGAGTGCCCTCTACATAGCAATCCGTCATCGTCCTGTCATCGGTCTCCTGCAAAAGAAATTAAAAATGTATTATTGAAATCATATTTTTTAATATCTAAATTGAATTCAAAAATTATATTTTGACTTACAACAATCGTGCGGGCACTCTCGCTGACATAGTCATCCGTCCCCTTCCGCTTATGAGTCTGATCAAATAACTCGCGAAAAGTAGGGGCATGCTCGAGCTCGTGACGCTTACAATTCAACAAAAGTAGTTAGTTTCACAATAATAATAAATGTATTAAGCAATTGAACAATAATATACTTACCAATTTTTGGCTGTGGGTCGCATAAGATACGGACCCACTAGTATGCAAATTCTTCTCTGAATGAGTTGCTCGGTTGCGTTTAGCCGCTTGTGACCTCTCCTGCCATGGTCCAGTAGCCCAACGATGACAAAGGGACTCCCAATAGTCCCTCCTCAGCCAAACAGGGTCGTAATTCATCCAAGCCGTAGGATCCCGGCTGCCTAAGGTCTTCGTTGCCTTGTCCCGGGCCTCCCACATGGACTTTCTCAAATTAGTCTGGGCAATAGACTTCTAGATGACTCGTGCTCGAGGGAGATCCTCCGGTCTCATGAACACGTACCTCCGCTGTTTAGAAATAAAATTAGTCAACTTTTTGCACTAACAGAGAGAGATATTAATTAAAGAAATGACTTCAAATCAGTAAAAATTAATAATACCGTGAACATGTCAAATAATAATTCCCGAACGGACGGGGGGAACTCTTTCCATGAATCCACTGGTCCTGGAATGTGTGAGTGGACCAGCGTCGTAATATAGTGGGAAGCTGAACCTGGATCTATCTTCCCCCTGTAATTGCACATTAAATTTGTACATGAACTATATAACATATATAAAAAATACAGTAAGTTTGAAGTTACCAAGTTTACACAGAAATCCAACATGGTTGGCGTCTAGGTAGCTGAGGCCCCTCCTCATCTGCTGTGATATGATGGTGATGCTCAGTCTGTCCCCATGTACTTTCAATTACATATTTATTTTGGTGATTAACAAAATCAAACAAAAATACTAACACATTTTTCATAAGTCTTAAGTACAGGAAATTCTACCAAGGTCAATCAAGTCAATGTTGGTAAGTATTATCTTACTAAAGCTTTAATCTTATCAAAATGACATTTCTCTAAGTCCACATCTGTTAAAAGTCATAATGATTTCATAAGTGTTTTAACGATTTCCTTGTAAGACTGAAAAGTCATATTGTTTCAAACAAGTCGATCTCATAACGATTCTATAAGTTATCGCAACGATTTCTTTAGAGCTCGTAATGACTTGTCTGTCATAACGATTCTATAAGTCATCGTAACGATTTCTTTAGAGCTCGGAACGACTTGCCTGTCATAACGATTCTATAAGTCATCGCAACGATTTCTTTAGAGCTCGTAACGACTTGCCTGTCATAACGATTCTATAAGTCATCATAACGATTTCTTTAGAGCTCGTAATGACTTGCCTGTCATAACGATTCTATAAGTCACCGTAACGATTTCTTTAGAGCTCGGAACAACTTGCCTATCATAACGATTCTATAAGTCATCGCAACGATTTCTTTAGAACTCGTAACGACTTGCCTGTCACAACGATTCTATAAGTCACCGTAACGATTTCTTTAGAACTCGCAATGACTTGCTCGCCGCAATGATTTCTTGAGAACTCGCAACGACTTACTCGCCGTAATGATTTCTTCAGTGAACACAATGACTTGCTTTCCATAACGATTTGTTAAGTGTTTCAAAACGATTTCTTTACAGAACACAACGACTTGCATTCAGTAACGATTTGTTAAGTACCTATAACGATTTCTTCTGTGAATGTAACGATTTGCTATGGCCTATAACGACTTAGTTAAAATGACTTAATCATAACGATTTCATAAGTCATATAGCCATCGATCTCATATCTTACATCGACTTGGCATTTATCTTATCTCTAAAAATGTTGACTAGTCAAAGCCACGTATATATCTATCTGTCACTCCTGCATTTATGAGTTCTAAACGTATCTCTGCATGCATACAGACAATATCGTCCATTATTGTGCTTACTCTGTATACATCTTTTAAAACAAGCTATTTGGGATTGCTATTCTACTGAATACTCACATCAACGTACACTGACAACAAGAGACAGCTTAGTTGTCTACTGTTCTAGCATTTAATGTGTGCAGGGTCCTGAAGACATTCTATCATACAACGTTGGACCATATAGACGCCAGAAGACCCAATCTCTCTGCGTGCTCAAATGGATAAAAGATAGTTGAAGCTTTCAAATATCAAGCAGTCTAACGTCTATCAATCTAAGAGACAACGGTTACTTCAATGGTCGTATTTCAAAAAGAAGATATAAATTCAAAGACAGAAGTGAAGAATGAAAGAACTAACGAAGTAGAGAACAAGCATCTCGTGTTCAAGCATTCAAATTCTTCTGCAAGAAGTCTAGAGCCAAGAATCTCATTCCTCATCACCTTTAGCTCTTCGCTCTCTGTGCTGTAATAGATTTTCTAAGAGAGCCCGTGTAGTTCTGAGAGTGTGCCTTGTTTAGATCCTTGCTCTCAGTGCTAGTTGCTTTAGATCTTGGCTTGTTAAAAGCTTGATCTAGGGGCTTGATCTTATTCCATTCTCTTTGTGCTGTTTCCCTACAGTTGTGAAGGAAGACCTGGTGGGGTATCCAGGGTGTTGTTATTCCCTTCGGGTGTGAAGGAAGACCAGCCGAGCTGGGTGCTGTAGCGTCCTTAGGGGGACTGTACCCTAGTTAGTAAAAACCTGAGTGGTTACTCAGGGACTGGACGTAGGACTCCTAAGGAGAGGAGGTCCGAACCAGGATAATCATGTGTGTCGTGTGATTATTTTCTTTGTGTGATTGGTATTTGAACTAACAGTCACTAACCTTCATCGAAGAACATTTTTGTGAATATTTTTATTTACAGGTATCGTCTAGATCATTTTTAAAAGACCCATTCACCCCCCCCTCTGGGCTCGTCAACTGGGCAACAAGTGGTATCAGAGCGAGTCTCTTCGACAAAGAAAGGATCCAACGATCTGAAGAGTAAAGATCCATGGCAGCCCAAGGTAACATTGAAGGTCAGTCTGTCAACCGACCCCCTCTCTTCGATGGTGAAGATTATGCTTACTGGAAGACCAGAATGGAGTACTTTCTCCAAGGTCACGACTATCAGATATGGTCAATAGTAGAAGAAGGCGATCTCCTGGTCACAAATGAGAAAGCTCAATGGACAGATGATGACAGGAAGAAGATCTCCTTGAACTGTAAAGCAAAGAGTATTCTGTGCTGTGCCCTTAGTAAAAAGGAGTTCAACAGAGTTTCAGCCTGTAAATCCGCAATGGAAATGTGGGAAAAGCTCAGAATCACCTATGAAGGCACATATAAGGTAAAGGAAACAAGAATAGATATTCTTGTAGCACTGTACGAAAGATTTCAAATGCAATCAGGTGAGTCCATTACCCAAATGTTCAGTAGATTTACAGATATTACAAATGGGTTAGCTGGACTAGGAAAGACCTATGAGATGGGAGATATGGTCAGAAAGATTCTTAGATCTTTGCCATCTTCATGGACCCCAAAAGTAACAGCCATTGAAGAAGCTAATGATCTAAAAAGAATGTCTTTATAAAAGCTCATCGGGTCCCTTATGGCCCATGAGATCAATATGGAAAGGCTAGGGGAGTCCTCAAGTAGAAAGAAGCACTCTAACGCTTTAAAGGCTGAAGAAGACTCACCAGAAGCAAGCTCAGATGAGAGTGAGAGTGTTGAGGACAGTGAAAATGAGGAAGTAATGCTCTCCAGAAGATTGCAGCGAATTCTGGCCAAGAAGAAGAAGTTCCAGTCTGGAAGAAGGCACTTCAAAAAGAATAAGGACTTCAAGAGATCAGATGGAAAGGATGTGAAGAAAGGAGAACCCATCTGCTATGAATGTAAAAAACCAGGACACATCAAAGCTGAGTGTCCAAAGATCAAGAAGCCAGAATTCAGGAAGAAAGACAGCTCCAAGAAGTTCAGAAAGTACAAAAAGAAGGCGATGGCAGCAGCATGGGAAAACAGTAGCGACTTAGACAGTGAGTCAAACTCCTGCAGCGATGAAGAAGAAGCTCATTTGGCTTTCATGGCAAATACTGAAGATAAGGTAACTTCTGACTCCTCTTTTGATTCATGCATTGATTCTGATTCAGATAATTTAGAGGAAGCATTTAATGAACTATATAATAAATATAAAGAAGTAACTAAACTATTAAAAGCTAGTAAGAAAAATAGTACTTGTTTAGAAAACACTAACTCTGATCTGAAAACAGAAAATGAAGAGTTAGAAAAATAAATAACTGAAATTAAAAGAAGTAATGAATTATTATGTGGAGACTTAAGAGATAAAAATAGACAAATAACGGAATTAGTAAAACAGGAAAATGTAGATGAACTAAGGACTGAAATCAAGACTCTAACAGAAGAAAACATAAAGTTATCTAGCACGTTAGAAAAATTCACAAATGGTAAAAACTCCCTCATATTAAAAGGTGCTAGAAGATCAGGTAAGAAGAAAAATGGATTAGGATATACACCCCCAGATAATGAAGAAACCATAGTTTATCCTAAAACATATCTAACACCAAAATTTGTACCTGAACAAGATATAGCATACAAAGCTGATTTCAAATATATAGAAAAAGTAACCAAATTATCCTGCTGTAGTCACTGCAACAAGTTAGGACATATCATAACAACATGTCTAACAAGACATAAGAAATGGATAATAAAGATAAATCAATGATACTAACCAATTAGGACCCAAAAGAATTTAGGTACCTAAAGCTTGATGATTTTATTTCAGGTTAACCCTAGAGTATCCAAATGGTACTTGAATAGTGGGTGCTCAAGGCACATGTCAGGAAACCAGAAGTTATTCACTCATCTCCAAGCTGAAGAAGGAATAGTTACTTATGGAGATAATGGGAAAGGAACAGTAATTGGCAGTGGCTCTGTGAATAACAAAGGAAAAACAGTCATAGAAGATGTGTTATTAGTCAAGGGATTGAAGCACAATCTCATTAGCATCAGCCAGCTGTGTGACAGAGGCCATCAGATCCAGTTTCAAGAATCGAAATGCAGCATACTGAAGGATGGATCAGTCATCTTTGAAGCAAATAGAGAAAAGAACTTATATGTGCTCTATCTTGAGGAACTCAAAGAACAAAATGTCTGTCTGGCAGCAAATAAGTAAATATCTACTGAATTATGGCACAGACGACTAGGACATTGTAGCATAGATGGTATGAGAAAATTAGTGAAGAAAAATCTTGTAGAAGGTCTGCCAAAGGTCAGTACAAAGATGGAAGGTGTCTGTAGACCTTGTGCTAAGGGAAAGCACACAAAAAGCTCCTTCAAGTCAAAGACGGTGGTAACCACCTCAAAACCCTTAGAGCTCCTTCATATGGATCTATTTGGGTCAATGAGGACTACCAGTCTTGGAGGAAAGAACTTTGGATTTGTCATAGTCGATGATTACTGAAGATTCACATGGGTATCATTTCTAGAGCATAAAGATGACACATTTGATAACTTTGTCAGTTTCAGCAAGAAAGTTCAGAAGGATAAAAGTTCAGCATTGTTTCTATCCGATCAGATCATGGTGGTGAATTTCAGAATGAAATATTTGCTAAGTTCTGTAATGATTAGGGAATTGAGCATAATTTCTCAGCACTAAGGACACCACAGCAAAATGGAATTGCTGAGAGAAAGAATAGAACTCTATTGGATATGGCAAGAACAATGTTATCAGAATATGATCTGCCAAGGTATTTTTGGGCTGAAGCAGTCAACACAGCAAGCTACATTATCAACAGAGTAATGATTAGGCCAATCTTAAAGAAGACTGCATATGAACTGTTCAAAGGAAAGAAACCAAAGATCAACCACCTCAGGACATTTGGATGTCCTTGCTTCATCCACAACAATGGAAAAAGAGACATTGGTAAGTTGGATGCCAAATCAGATGAAGGTATCTTCATGGGGTACACCTCTAAACCCAAAGGCTATAGAGTATTTAATAAATGCACTTTATTAATTGAACAGTCTGTACATATTATTTTGATGAAACTAACCCTTCCTTGAGAAAGGAAGAAGATAGTGATAATGATGATGCAGATGAGCTGTCCAAGAAACTAAAGAATACATCAATTGAGGACAAGGATGATCCACCTTTGGAAGACATGCAACAAAAAGAAATTACACATGAAAATCTTCCAAAGAAATGGAGACACAAGAAAGATCACCCACTCGAAAATATTATTGGTGATCCATCTGTAGGGGTAAGAACAAGAGGTAATGTAATTCCCTGTGATTACTTAGCATTTGTTTCTCAAATAGAGCCGAGGCCAATCAATGAAGCTCTTTGTGATGAATCTTGGATATTAGCCATGCAAGATGAACTAAATCAGTTCAAGAGAAACCAAGTATGGTCACTTGTTCCTAGACCATCAGACCATCCAGTCATTGGCACCAAATGGGTGTTTAGAAATAAATTGGATGAAACTGGTGTAATCTTAAGAAACAAGGCCAGATTGGTAGCTCAAGGCTATTCTCAAGAGGAAGGCATAGATTTCGATGAAACCTATGCACCTGTGGCTAGACTTGAGGCCATTAGAATATTATTAGCATATGCATCAGCGTTAGACTTAAAACTATTTCAAATGGATGTTAAATCTACATTCTTAAATGGTTTATAAAAGAGGAAGTTTATGTGGAACAACCCCGGGTTTTGATGACATAGAATTTCTAATCATGTTTTTAAACTTCATAAGGCATTATATGGTTTAAAGCAAGGACCTAGGGCCTGGTATGAAAGGCTTAGTTCTTTTCTTCTAAATCATGGTTTCAGTAGAGGTCAAGTAGATAGCACTCTTTTCATAAAGTCAAAGGTCAAACATATACTACTTCTACAGATTTATGTAGATGATATTATCTTTGGATCTACTGATGAATCCCTTTGCAAGTACTTTGAAAAGTTGATGCAGGGAGAATTTGAGATGAGCATGATGGGAGAGCTCAATTATTTCCTTGGATTACAAATCAAGCAAGGAAAGGATGGCACCCACATCTGCCAAGCAAAGTACACTAAAGAACTCTTGAAGAAATTTGGATTCGATAACTCCAAGCCATTGTCAACACCCATGAGTACATCAACAAGGATGGACAGTGACAAGGATGGTAAGAAAGTAGATCAAAAGGTCTATAGAGGTATGATTGGCTCATTACTTTACTTAACAGCTAGTAGACCCAATATTCTATTTAGTGTATGCATGTGTGCTAGGTATCAAGCCGATTCTAGAGAATCACATTTAATCTCTGTGAAAAGAATATTTAGATATTTAGCTAGAACTCATGATTTAGGTCTATGGTATCCAAAATCCTGTGAAATCGTTTAGTAGGATATTCTGATGCTGACTATGCTGGATGCAAAGTAGATAGAAAAAGCACCAGTGGTGGTTGTCAATTTCTTGCAGGGTGCTTGATATCCTGGTCCTCAAAGAAACAAAATTCAGTGGCACTATCTACAGCTGAAGCTAAGTACGTGGCTGCTGGAAGTTGTTGTACACAACTCCTATGGATAAAGCAACAACTTGAGGATTTTGGACTCAATGTCAAATCAATTCCACTATTGTGTGACAACACCGGTGCCATTAATCTCACCAAGAATCCAGTTCAACATTCAAGGACAAAGCATATTGAGGTTAGATATCATTTTATTCGTGATCATGTAGAAAATGAAAATATTGAAATATCGTTTATTGATACAAATAGTCAGCTAGCAGATATTTTCATAAAAGCCTTACCTGAAGAGAGATTCACATCTCTTAGAAGGGAATTGGGCATGTGTATTTTGTGAAAAGAGTCTTGTTGAAAACTGGCATATAAATTTTCATATTTAAACAAATTTCCCTCCATGGCTTTAAGCAAAAACAGCAAAATTATCCCTCCTGGTCGCTCTCTTATTGAAGTCGGTTTGAATGGTCAAACTCCTTTGTCGTTTTCTGTCATCGTTTGGCGCCTCACTTTCCACAACGCATTCAATTATTCATAAAATCAGTGAGAGAACGATTCGTATCCCATCTTCTACCTTTACCCTCTTTCGTCTGGTTACTTGAGTCGATGCCCTAGCAAGTTCTACATCGACTCTCTGAAAGTCTGAAGCCTCTCTCTCCTTCTCGTGAAATTTCTTGAGGGCTTTCATTCCTCCTTCCTTCTCAACCCTCCAGAAAACTTCCTCACTGGATTCCATGGCCGCATCCACAGTTTTCGGGAGTTTGGGTGGCTACAGTGCCGAGTTCCTTACTCCTGAGCAGTAGGAGAGGTTCACTTTCGTAAAGACGAAGCTGTGTGGAAATAAAGAGGTTGATATTGCAGATCTGGAGAAAAATGGGATGCACAGTGTGGTGGCCGCAATTATCAGGATGCAGTGGATGGGAATCGCAACCCTCTCAAATGTAAGCTATCCAGATCTTGTTAAGGCCTTCTATGTTTGTCTGAAATTAGAGGCAGATGGATCCCTGACATCCTTTGTCAAGGGAATCCAAATCAGGATCAATCGTGAGTTTTTGAAAACCCTAGTTGGTGTATGTACATCTGGTCTCAGTGGAATCCACTCAGTGGATATTCAAGCGAAGGGTCTAGGTATCATTGGTCCAGACTTCAGGCTGAAAGATGGAAAGCTGGACATCAATCAGCTAAATGCCTTCAACAGGATTTACATTTCATAGTGTGTCAGATTCTGGCTCCGAGAAGTGCCACCTTCTCATCTTGTACCAAGGCCGACTCAGACTTGATGTTTTGGGCCATCCAAAACAGGGAAATCAATATGGCTGAAGTAATGATAGAAGGATGAAGTTCGCCAGAGAACAGATTTGGGATACCAGAGCAAGCTAAACGTCTCTCTGCCTTATGCTCACCTGCTCACCAAAGTATTCAAACACTTTGGTGTTGATCTATCAGGGGCAGTCACTGAGAAGATGGGCCAAGCAATTAGGTCCAGAAACCTGAAGAAAGTGAATTTTCATTGCAAAATGGTACCTGGTCTAAAGCTTCAGTAGCAGAGGGAGAGGCCATCATAGGTGATTTTCCTGATGTTCAGGAAGAAGCAGCAGAACCAGCAGTAGAGCAACCAGTAGCAGTCCAATCAGCAGTAGTAGAAGCTTCAGTAGCAATTGAGCCAGCAGCACCGTCAGCTCCAGCATTAGCAGGATCATCAGATCAAGCAGCAGAGCAAGCAATGGTAGCAGGATCACCTTTAATCGAAGCACCAACAGAAGAAGCAATGGCAAGTGCAGCAAATCCCTTACCCACCTCCATCGTTGCCTCTATCCTTAAAGAGGTATTGGATTCTATTCACTCCACTCCAGTCACTCCAGAGGCTGGCGGAGAATCAGTGGCAGAAGCTGTGGCATCAGGCCACATTGAAGAATCTCTTGCAATACCAATTCAGGGGGAGCAAGATCCAATGGAAAAGGATGCTCCTGTTCAGGGGGAGCAATCAAAGGAAGGACCAGTAGAAGCAACTCACAGTGATGCCTATGGGCAGTGTACCAGCTGATGAAGACCTGCCTAATGCTCCGAATGATGCCAGAGATGGGGAGACAGCAAGCTCCTCTGATTTTGATGATGATCAGCCTCCTCCAGCTTCAGAGGCTAGGCAGAAAGGAAAAGAAGTGGAGTCCGAAGTCCCACTCTTATCAGATACTCCACATGAAAGGCTAATGAGGCAGAAGATTGTGATAAATCTGAAGCCTGTAATTGAGAGACTTGATACTCAAGGAACCCTTCTATGCTCTTTCCAGTCTGATGTAAGTTCCATCTTCATGAGCCAAGCTTCAGCTACAAAGGAAATTTCTAATATCAGGAATGCCATGAAGTGGTTCAACAAAGAAATGGGCAGCATGAAAAATATGCTGAGTGAAATCCTGAAGGTGGTTGGAGCCCAAGCTCCTCCTCCTCCTCCTGCAGCTCAAGTTCAAGAGTCAGGGCCATCAGGGCCAGCACCAGCAGCAGCAGCGACAGAAGTGAATGTGCAAAGGCCATCTGGCCAGCTGAGCAGGTGAAGGTCTCCAGGGCCAGATGAGCAAGTGGTCAGGGCCAACAGGGCCATTGGGAGTGTGACCTGTGCAGACAGAGGTTGAAGAAGAGGTCTTGGCACCTAGCCTCCAGCTCCTTCTCATCCCTCTCACACACCAGTTCCTCCATCTCCTCCCTCAGCTCCTACAGCACCCCCCTGCCCCTCGACCATTCAAAAAGCCTCAATCCAGACCCATCTCCTCTCCAACAACATTTCTTCTCAATCCACCTCATCTCTTGCATCTTCTATTCACATACTTCCACCTCCACCTATTTCTGGGTGCCTCCAGCATCCTCTGCTGGAGCTCATCCTCCTCTGTCCCTCCCCTGGACCAGTGATGGCATTCCCACTACCTCTCATCATTTCTTCATCCTTCTCCTCCACCCTCTTTCATCACTATAATCCCCGAGACAGTTCAACTTGACTCTCCTTTATAGGAAAAAAAGGATGAGTTTGAGGAAGGCATTCTCAGATCTGTGCTAAAGGTGGGGAGTACATCCATAGGGCAGACTCTTCCGTCCGGGACTAGAAGAGGAAAACTTCTTCTACCTCCTCCATTTCCTCTGAGCCTAAATACCCTCCTTTGTGGTTTTCCGTCACAGTGGTCAACCAAAATAAACCCTGTATAGAGAATATCTCTCAAAGGTCGTTCTTGCCACCATCATTAACCTTCCATTCCTCAATCTAACAGAGCATTTAAACACCATCCTACCCTTCCTTCTCTTTCCAATCCAAAAAATCCAAAATCTTTTCTATTGTCCATCCAAAACTAAAGAGCAGTGTGGCAAAGGCCACAAAGATCTCTTCGAAAAATACATTCTCGCCAAATCTATCAATTCCTCCAAGGGACCACTCCCTGACCTTATCAGAGTGGTTCAGAATTTATCATAGGAAATTTGGGCACTCTTCATTCAAAAAGAGATCAAGATGGTCAGACACTATGTGTTGTTCAACAACTACAGATATGTCCATCGACTTCCAGAAGTTCAGCTCAGCCAGTTCAAAAGGGCCATTTCAGCTGTCACTCCAGCATCTCACAATCTTCAGATATTCAGGTAGATTTTGCTACCCTTCCTGTGCCTATGAAATAGCACTACCCCAGTACATTTCTTGTCATGGAGTCCTCTGTAGGATCCATCACATCTTTGAACGTTTTGCCAGAGTAATGGGAAGGGTTCAAGTTCAGAAAGGCTACCTGGTTGCATTCCCTAGATTTCTATTTAGAAAATATCACCAGGGGCATGTCAGTGCTGACCAGGGGCATGTCAGTCTGAAGTTCTAGCCCCCAATTCTGTCTGAATGTGAAAGGTTGACATCCTCAGAATGGAGTAAGTTCTACCCTTTATTGCTCAGCAGTTGCTTTTCTCTGAATGAAGCTCAAGCCAGGGAAGGCAAACTGCAATCTCTCCATCCACCTTCTTGGATATGAACTCCATTAACCTTGTAAATGACCCCTTCAAAGTTTGGAGGAAAGGTACAAGGTCTATGTAGCTCTTCATAAAGCTCTCAAAGATAATCACAATCACTATCCTGTGTCCATGGATCAGTTTTCTTACCTGTGCCAGCTTTGGGACTACTCATTTCCTGAAGATGTCATGGATAAGAATGCTTATGCTGACCTTCTCTATAAGCATCTAGATCTTCATCTCAAAGGATGACTCCTCCATGGGACCAAACTATTCTTTGTCTTTTGGAGTCTTTAAAACTCATTTTGAAGAGCAGGAAGCACGGCATGGGAAACCATTTCTCATTTTGCCTCTCTTCTGTCTCGTGCTTACTAACTGTCTTACCTCCTCAACATTAATGGAAAATTTTTTTTGTTTGAGTGCTCTTATCTTTTCTTCATCTTTGTCTCAGATTATCTTTTTGCTTAACGACAAAAAGGGGGAGAAATACTTAGCATATATGATATATATTCCGAAATATTAAATTTTTCGTGTCTTGCTTAACGTAAAGGGGAGAAAAATACTTAGCATGTCTAAAATGAATTACTTCTGCAAATATTCAGATTCATATTCATGCCTATTGATAAGTTTTGTCATCCCCAAAAAGGGGGAGATTGATGCTCAGTCTGTCCCCATGTACTTTCAATTACCTATTTATTTTGGTGATTACAAAATCAAACAAAAATACTAACACATTTTTCATAAGTCTTAAGTACAGGAAATTCTACCAAGGTCAATCAAGTCAATGTTGGTAAGTATTGTCTTAATAAAGCTTTAATCTTATCAAAATGACATTTCTCTAAGTCCACATCGACTTTGTTAAAAGTCATAGCGATTTCATAATGTGTTTTACGATTTCCTTGTAAGATGAAAAGTCATGTTGTTTCAAACAATTCGATCTCATAACGATTCTATAATTATCGCAACGATTTCTTTAGAGCTCATAATGACTTGCCTGTCATAATGATTATAAGTCATCGTAACGTTTTAGAGCTCGGAACGACTTGCCTGTCATAACGATTCTATAAAGTCATCGCACGATTTCTTTAGAGCTATACGACTTGCCTATCATAACGTTCTATAAGTCATCATAACGATTTCTTTAGAGCTCGTAACGACTTGCCTGTCATAACGATTCTATAAGTCACCGTAACGATTTCTTTAGAGCTCAAAACGACTTGCCTGTCATAACGATTCTGTAAGTCATCGCAACGATTTCTTTAGAGCTCGTAACGACGCCTGTCATAACGATTCTATAAGTCATCATACGATTTCTTTAGAGCTCGTAACGACTTTCCTGTCACAACGATTCTATAAGTCACCGTAACGATTTCTTTAGAACTCGCAACGACTTGCTCGCCGCAACGATTTCTTGAGAACTCGCAACGACTTACTCGCCATAATGATTTCTTCAGTGAACACAACGACTTGCTTTCCATAACGATTTGTTAAGTGTTTCATACGATTTCTTTACAGAACACAACGACTTGCATTCGGTAACGATTTGTTAAGTACCTATAACGATTTCTTCTGTGAATGTAATGTTTGCTATGGCCTATAACGACTTAGTTAAAATGACTTAATCATAACGATTTTAAAGTCATATAGCCATCGATCTCATATCTTACATCGACTTGACATTTATCTTATCTCTAAAAATGTTGACTAGTCAAGCCACGTATATATCTATCTGTCACTCTGCATTATGAGTTCTGAACGTATTCGGCATGCATGCAAACATATGTCCATTATTGTGCTTATCTGATACATCTTTTAAACAAGCTATTTGGGATTGCTATTCTACTGAATACTCACATCAACGTACACTGACAACAAGAGACAGCTTAGTTGTCTACTGTCTAGCATTAATGTGTGCAGGGTCTGAAGACATTCTATCATACAACGTTGGACCATATAGACGCCAGAAGACCCTATCTCTTTGCGTGCTCAAATGGATAAAAGATAGTTGAAGCTTCCAAATATCAAGCAGTCTAACATTACCAGGGTGTTGTTATTCCCTTCGGGTGTGAAGGAAGACCAGCCGAGCTGGATGCTGTAGCGTCCTTAGGGGGACTGTACCCTAGTTAGTAAAAACCTGAGTGTTGCTCAGGAGACTGGGTAGGACTCCTAAGGAGAGGAGGTCTGACCAGGATAATCCTGTGTGTCGTGTGATTGTTTTCTTTGTGTGGATTGGTATTGAACTAACAGTCACTAACCTTCATCGAAGAACATTTTTGTGAATATTTTTATTTACAGGTATCGTCTAGATCATTTTTAAAAGACCCATTCACCCCCCCTCTAGGCTCGTCAACTGGGCAACATATGGCTCTCTACCTCTGTTGAAAACAATTAAGTACACTATTATGAAGCTTTAGGAGGACAAGAAACGTGTATGCTATAGTATGAAAACATACATGTACCTGGTGGTGATTGGGATGGGAAAGGTGACGCTACTGGCGGGGTCGGGGAGGCGGTCCCTGCAAAATTATATGCACGTTAGAAAATATGAATTTAATATAGAGTTTTTTTGTTTTACATAGGCGGACGACCGGCGTGGACGGGGAGGCGGTCCCTGCAAAATTATATGCACGTTAGAAAATATGAAGTTAATATGAACAATAATATATAAAGTTTTTGTTTACTTATACATATACCTGTCACGGACGACCGGCGTGGACGGGGAGGTGGTCCCTGCAAATTATTGCACGTTAGAAAATATGAAGTTAATATGAACATAATATATGAGTTTTGTGTTTACATATACATATACCTGTCGCCGAGACGACCGGCGTAGACAGGGAGGCGGACTCCGTAAAATATATGCACGTTAGAAAATATAAAGTAAATATACACGGTATGATAAAAGAATTGAGTTTAGTACCATATATATACCTATCCGCGTAGACCCTCGGCCTATGGAGGTGGAACCCTCCCACTCCGTCTTCACGTACCATATCTCTATTGAGAAAATAAGATATAACATGTCATCAGCACTCAAATTTGAAGTAGCTATTTAATAACATATAATTAGCAACAACACTCAGTTCTTACAAAATTTTATAATATTATCTATATTCATCATCAGATGCTAAAGATATGTCTAATTCAGCGGCATCCTCTTCGAATTCGTCCTCATCATCAGGGGACTCTTCCTCCTCATCAGACTTCAGCTCTCGTCGCTCAAGGGCATTTGGGTCAACTTCTTCATGTTCGTTATCCTATATAAACAAATTGGTTCATTTATATCATCACATTGAACTGCGTAGAAGCCGCCACTCTTGTGCATCACTCCGCCTGATTGGAAATAATTGTCATTAACACCTTCTGTCACGCCCCGACACGGAATATCGAATGCGAGGCAGTTGCAAGTAAACGGGTACAGAGCAAGTACTAGACATCAAACCATTGCACAATGAATAATACTAAAGAAAATCTTCTTCATTAATAATTTTCCAATTCTAGTTACACCACTAATATCAGAGCCAATCTATAGGGCCAATTACATCGATAAAAGCAAAAGGACTAAACTCAAACTACTAACTTAACTATATAACTCTAACATAGGACTAAGACACTAGGGTGCTCATAACATCACTCCTGGTCATTCCCGTCCTCTTGAGTGTATAGTTCATCCTCGGTCTCACCTGAGAACACAACGACAAATAACGCAGGGTGAGTGATAATGCCCAGTAGGACTTAAATCTCAATAGTCAAGCATGATTTAAATGATTAATGTATTAAAAGGCAGAGTAACTAATGATAGAGCGAGAGAGTCAAGTAACGTAAGAGATAGCATGATAGCACGTGAACGAAATAGCACAAGTTTCCAAATATAGCACAAGTGTCGAGTATAGCACAAAATAGCAAGATGGCCATAGCATAAATAGCATAAAGTATAGCAATAGCACAACAGGTATAGTATAACACTTTCATCAATAGACAACGAGAGAACATAGCACTTTTGATTGTCATTTAGATAGTCGAGATAGATAACACTCGAGTGTAATGTCAAACACTCTGATCATTTAACTCCCATGGGCACTAGCACTTTCGGGTGCACATCCCAGGACCAGATCGGGCCCTTTATATATTGTCAGGCATTGGTTATATTGTTTATCTTTAGACAATCATTCAATGGCCAATAGAGAGTACCAAGAAATAAATGAGAGCACTAGATGAATAGACGAGATAGTAGAGTGAACGTGAATAGATGAGCGAGTAGAGTATAGATGAGAGGTAGTGGACATTGCACGTAACACATCGAGTAAACAGGCGATAGTAACAGTTGCACAACACGCGCACATGGTGTTCGTAGTTAGGTAGAACTCACAACCCTACCACTGGCCATGTTAAGCATAGGTCCATAGGTCCGGCGTGATTCAAGATAAGAGCGAACTTCTAATAGTCGTTTGGATCATGTTGATCCCTAAAGGGTATAATAAGTGTTAGGGTACAACCGGCTCGTCGACCATGTGGGAATCCATGGATAGAGGAGACTTACGGAGGCCTTGAACAAAGACTCACTAGTCCGGCAGAAGGAGTATCTGACGGAGAGTTCGTCCAAGTCAAGAGAGAGTGTGTATATAGAAATAAGTGCTCGACGTTCTAGAGGAATTCTAAAACAGTGGAGCGTCGATAACGGTATTCCCAAAACATCGTGAGAAATGAAGACAAGTCTTATTCAAAATATGGCAATTTAATTACATAATTACCAGATACATTATGAAATATTTTCATGCCAAATTAAGCAATATTGGAGGGTTCAAGTGTGTGCATGTGTTAAGAGAAATTATAGATAGAGAAAGATCATGTGCATGTATTTTATCACACATAAATATTTAATTTATGATAGGTGTAATTTTCTGTGTGTATAACTGTTTACAAAGTGTACAAGCACTGTAGAGAGTCAGAGCATCGAAAATTGGGGGGTTTATGCAAAAAGCCAGAACGCGATGTACCCTTGTGAGGGTCGCGACGGGGTTTAGGCAAAACGCGACAGGCTCTTGTACAGGTCGTGACGGACTCATCAGTTCAGGCAGGCAGATCGCGATGGGGTCGTTTGAGGGTCGCAACGGCCTAGTCAGGTCGGGCAGCAGATCGCGACGACAGGCCCTGTCACTTTCAGATCGCGACAGAGGGCACAGTGCATTGGGTTGCGGACCTGACTTACCCTATTTTGACACAGGGTGATTCAGAAAATCATATCTATTCGTACAGGCGATGAAAATCATGAAACTAATTGTGAATTGATCTAGACATGCATGGGTACTTACAGTAAATAGGAATTGGGAAACAAACAGGGTTTCGACATGCTATGGTCATGTGTATTCATGATGAACATGAAACAGTACACAGTTGTGGTAAAAGAATTAATTCACGATGTAGGGTTGATGAAAATTAGGGCTTTTAGGGCAAAAGATGTCTAACATCCATCAGTTCTTTTAGTAAAAATCTCATGGCATGAGGACGAGTATGCATGAAGATATGAATTTAAGAAGAGGGTTCGAGTTCATGAAGTTCACAGAACTTTAAAAATTAAGAACAAAAGATTTGCTTGATGGAAAATATGAGACAAGTGGGCTTTGAATCCTGAGGTTTAGATCATCCTATAGATGAAATTGATTTAGTTTTGCTCGTGAGAATGCCCACCTTTGGTCGATTTCCTCTTCTAGGGCTAGAACTTGAAGAACGAGAGAGAAAGCTTGAGAGAGACTTCTTCCCACGAAATCTCCTCCTCCTTGGCCTCTCCTCCTGGTCCAGAAACCCTTGACAACGAGCTAGGGCTAGCCATGGAGCTTTAAGAGAGTATTTATGTCTCTTGGGTTTCTATTTCCTAATAGGACTCTAATTGCCATTAAATTTCAGGATTTTCTATTTCTCTTCTCTTTCTAAGCATGTGAACTTCTAATTGGGCTAGGATGGGAGCTAGATTTATGGCCAAGCAACTAGGGTAGGTTTAGGAATCCAAATCCAACTCAAACTTCTTATTTAATACATTAAATACCCTTTTTCTATTTAAGTAATAATTAAGTTACGAATTTAGGATATTTTCCTATTATTCCCCTTTTAAAAATCTCTATTTTGGCCCACTAATTTCTAATGGGTCTATTTAATAAAGCCCATTACTTCTTTTCATTTAATGGGTTTTATTCAATTCTCTTTTATTTGATTTTCTAATTGCTTTTATTTTTATTTTTATTAAATTTTTATTTTTCGAAAAATCCAAGTTGCTACACCTTCGGGCTCTATATCAGCCGGGAGAAGCTCATACTCAGGGAATAGCTTTGTTTTCACTCTATAAGTAGCCCACCAATCTCTCAATTTGAGGGACGAATAATTCGAATAATAAACTTGTTGGGCTTGTGCCGCTAGAATGAATGGCTCATACGTAGTCAACTTTGACTTATGTTTGACATCGACAATCCCATATGTTGTGTCATTACGAATAGAGGTCGGATCGAACCAATGACACTTGAAGAGAAATACATTGTTGCATTGCCCCAAAAATTGCAGTTCAATGACTTCTTGGAGAATGCCATAATAGTCTACTTCATTTTCATTGTAGGCACTTCCCTTCACACATATGCCGCTGTTTATCGTTGACTTATTCCGTCCATAATCTCTCATGTGAAATTGGTATCCATTCACAATGTAGCCTGAATAGACACATACAATCTTCGAGGGCCCAGAACTGATCTCTTGTACTCTTGAATTAGTAATAAAGCCTTGTCAATCTATTATTAAAAAAAGGGACAGACAACGACAAATTACAACAACTAATTATGCATAAAAGCATAACACTTATGCTTCAAAATATTTAAACACTTACTCGAGATCTTAACCAAGTAGCAAAAGACTTCTCTCGTTCCTTTTCAACCTGCGCGTCAGTCAGACGTGGATTCCATTGCAGTATGACTGAGTCAAACTCTCTGCAATGTAAATGTCACACAACCTCTAAGTTCTGCAAATTGCTCGCAAATGATGTACATCATTAGTGTTGAGAGCTTACTCAATGTAGGGGTCTAGTTTTGCGCAATTCATGAATATGTAGATCTCTGCAGCTACAACTCTCTGTCTTCTAGTGTGCGAGTAGAAGAATATCCGAACGCTCGTCTGGACACTTGAATACAAAGAGTCGGTCAGACACATTACAATCTCCACCATCATCATTATGTGGAGGTTGAGTGTGTCGGGTTCGTATTTCCGTGTCAAAATACATCGAACAAAAGTTCGATATCTCTTCAATAAGGTACGCCTGGGTAATGGAGCCCTCTACTTGTGCTTTGTTGCAGACTTTCATCTTAAGATCGTGCATGCACCTACGACAACCTCCCATGTGTGCTCCAGCCATATAACATGTCGTACGATGGAAAGTCACTTATTATCCACATTAATACAGCCTTCAAATTGAAATTCTGTTTTCAGGATGCATCATAAGAGAGAACCCTATCTGACCATAACAATTTCAGCTCATCAATCAACGGTCTGAGATATATGTCTATATTTTTTCCTAGACTTTTGGACCAGGAATCAACAATGAAAGGAACAGATTCTCAAGCTTCATGCACATGCCTGGCGGAAGGTTGTACGGTGTTAGGAATACTGGCCAACATGAGTAAGATGCCACCGAGTCTCCAAATGAATTGAAACCGTCTGTGCATAAATCCAGCCGCACGTTGCGTGGATCCCTTGAGAAGTAAGGATGAGTACGGCTAAAATGAGCCCAAGCTTCACCATTGGCAGGATGACTGATTTCACCATCATCACGACGGACTCTTTCCGCATGCCAAGTCATATGTCCAGCTGTCTTTGGGGACATGAAAACAACTGCAATCTGGGTGTGATCGAAAAGTACCGCAATGACTTATATGGAACATCCTTCTGCTTTGACTTGTCTCCTCTCTTAGGCTTGAATCTATCATGCTTATAAATACAACATGATGTCTTATGTGCATCATCTTTGTAGTACAGCATACAGTGATTCGAACATGCATCAATTTTCATAAAACCAAGCCCCAGATCATTCACCATCTTCTTCGCACGGTAAAAATCATCAAGCAACCTCTCTGATTGAGGAAGCATACTCTTGACGAGTAAGAGAAGCCGATCAAAACAACTCTCGCTCATATGAAATTCAGGCTTCAAATTCAGTAGCTGCGACACTGCAGACAACCGTGTATGCTTCTCACAACCATCCCATAGTGGCTCATCAGCATCTCGAAGTAACTGATAAAATCTTTGAGCTGTATCATTCGGCACTTCTTCATTTGTTTGGTCATCATGAATATTGAACTCCGGACTAGCAGCATCGACAACCATGTCTACGTACGTACTTGTGAAGGCAAAGTTGGCTGGTTCAGACGATTGAATATTCAACTCACCATGAGAAGACCATAACTCATAATGGGCAACAAATCCTCTCGTATATAAATGATGTTGCACATCCCATGTTGATATCCACTTTCTGTTCTTACAAGCCGAACACAAACATCGGATGTTACCCATAGGATCAACTGCTACTGATGAATTACTCAATGCAAACTGAATGAAACTGTCAACTCCATCTTTAAACTCCTCTGTCACAACTCCATTAACTATTCTACGATACATCCATGACCGAGTCTCATAAGACATTTTTCCTACACAAATAAAATGTCATGTCACGAGTTGAAACACAACACACTCTCACATCATTTGAGTAAGTCAAAATGAATAGGTAGGACATATTATTTAGATTATCACATTTTACCTATCTGTGAATATTTGATCGCACTCAGATGGCCATTTACTATGTGTTTGTATTATTTGCTAAAAATTTCGGTAGCATCTCCCCACACCTCTCCGATATACCAAAAATATTTATTGATTAAGATATTTTCTTAAACACTTACTAATAAGTGGTTAAGAAAATATTATAAATCAATAAAGGTATATCAGAGAGGAGTGAGTAGAAGCACCCGAAATTTTCAACAAATAATACAAACACATAGTAAATGACCACCTAACTGCGATCAAACATTCACAGACTGTCCAAAACGGGACAATTCAAGACTTTGAGTTAGATATGCACGTTCTCATCATTGAAAATAAGACTCATGCACATCAATCCCAAAGTTTTGAACGGGAAGGTTCATTGACATGGGCTTAACACGCTCTCGTGAGGTGTGTGCAGTGATAAATTGCTATACATGCATAGATCAAATTTAAAAACCACATAAATATGAAAGGAATATGAAAATAAAATATTACATGTGAACAACTGCATATTAAAATAAATTCACACATATATGTAAATGAATTATATATAAACAAGTGCAATACTAAACAAATACATTAAAATAAGAAGTGTAATACTAATCATTAAACTGAAAGTGAATAATTAAACGTAAACTAAACTAATGTGAAAGAGGTATATGTGAGGAATGACCATGAAAAATATGTAAATTTGGATAATGCTTACATAATTTAAGACAAATACGCATGAAAATTTTGATAGGATTCACATGCGAGTAACTGAATTTTTTTTTTTTTTGAATTCATTACATGTCATAACTCTCTCTCTCTCTCTCTCTCTCTCTCTCTCTCTCTCTATATATATATATATATATATATATATATATATATATATCTAGTCGATTTGGTACGGGGGTTTGCGTAACCCGGTTAAATTTAGATTTTTGAAAATAAAGGGGGATAAGAGTGAGGTTAAGCTATCCCATTTTTTTTGGAGAGGTAGCTTTAACCCCTCTTAACTTTTTTTTATCTGTGGGATCCACATGACCTCTCTCAAAGTAAAAAAATATTAAATTGTGGATTAAGTAACCCCTAATAATTTTAACTAGGGGATCTGGGCCGATTTGGTAGGGATTAGATAAATTGTGGATTAAGTAACCCACATAACCCCCCTAATCTCCCAGACCCACTTAACCTAGCCAAAGAAAAATTCTTTAAAAAAAATAGTGTTAACTTATCCCTAGTTAAATAAACTTGGGTTTTCTTAACCCCTACACAAAGTGACGCGACTTTGGCAGAGGATATATGTCAGGTTAGGGAGGGATATGTTAAGGGTTAGGGAGAATGCCAATTTGACAAGGGGGTAGGTTAACCGGGTTAGTTTTTGAAAAAGTGAGATAAAAGTGGGCTAAAGGGGGTTTGAGTATCACACATATTTATAAGATTTAAAGTTAACCCTCTTTAATCCCCGACCTATTTTCTAACGCCAAAGAGAGATAAGTTAAAAGAGAGATTAAGTAACTTCGGATTAAAATAATCAGAAATTTTTATCCTTGAGTCAAATAACTCACATGGGTTTCACAATTATAGGAATTGGTTCGATAACCAACACAGGACTTAATGGAGCTATTTTACAATTACTCTCTCATGGATTTATAAAATGGGGATAAGCTATCCCACCAAAAAGGTGGGATGAGCTATCCCCAATTTACTCCCATTTTTTTAGGATATCCCCAAAATACTTAAACTAAGTTTATCCTCATTTTTTTTGAAGCACCAAACATGGGATGGGATTAACTTATCTCTTATCCCCTATTTAATCTCATACCAAACACCATAAGAGGGGATAAATAGATAACCCCAGTTAAAGGGGGATAGGAAAAAGAAAGATGTCATTGCATGTTAATTAATCTCTGCTTTCACCCTATATGGTCAAACTTTGGATAATTTCTAGACTAGATATACAAAATTCGCCAAGTTAGATAGCCCCTTAACACACCATATATGTGTTTCAGGTCTCCCACTAATTTGAAACTTGAGAAATAAACATCAATACATAATGCAGTGGCAGTAGAAAAATCTTAACGATGCTGATCTAAAATGTACCGTATGAATTTGGAATAAGTAATTAAGACCCTTCTTAGGTTATATCGCGGTGGCAGTATAATCCCTTTCAATCAATATTTGCCGATATGTAGCACATTCGAATATTATCGGATGTAACAAGTGTGTAGTTATCTAAATGCAATGACGAAACTTGAAAGATAAGAAACTCTCTGTTAAATTTAATATATAATACTATATGATTGCTAACCATTTGTGCATACCATGTATGATTACCTTAAACATTCTCGTGTTATTAGTTCACATCACATTAAAGAAGAACAAGAGGATATAAGATTTTTTTTATATGATCAATCTAATGAAGATTTTTATCCCCACAAATCTTATTCTTTCATGTGAGCTAGCTAGAGGGTTTTGGCACTTGTGACATATGATGGTATGCGCAGCAATTATTAATACCCACAAGTCACAACATCAAAAGTTAGCCCCCCGCCCATCAAAAGTGATCCCTTCCTCACTCTTATCCCCCTTTATTTTCAAAAATCTAAATTTTGGGGTGGGGGTCGGCTGGTAGGGGAGGGGGGTGGCAGGGGTGGGGAGGGGGAGGGGTGTAGGGATTGGGGACGGGAGGGGGAGGGGGGACCGACAGGGTGGGGGGCTGGGACGGGAGGGGGAGGGGGTCGGTGTAAGGAATCGATCAGAGCGCAGCAGAAAGCGCGATTCCCTCAGGTTGATATCGTTGTCGGTGGTCGGAATCGAACAAAAAACGTAAAACCCGCGCGTAGGAAGATCCGATCTTTACCTTTACGGGGTTGCGAAACTCCTGAACCCGGGGAGGAGGTAGCGCTGGAGGCGCTGGTACTTCAAGCCGTTCAGGTGTCCGGCCTCTAGACGTATCCATGCGAACTCCAGATGCAGACGGGATCTCCTCAGCCTCCACGCGTCTCCCGGATCTCAGCTCCACCATGTGCCAGGAGAGAGAAGAGGTGGGGGCACCCTAGGAGAGAGAGGAGGAGGCGGCCAGAGAGAAGACCTAGAGCTTGGGCCAGGGTTTGACTCTCCATGTGTATTTATAGACACTGCAGTTTTTCATAAAAACCCAGTTATTGTCTATAACGTCTATCCTTCCCAGTCTGCTCGGAATTCTATTGCGTGTGACCCTCTAGGCCCAAGTGCTAGTCCAGTTTTCATCCCATTAAGTCCAATAACTCTTTATTGACTTACTGTAATTAATTAATAACTCATATTAATTAATTACGCAATCGATTATTATCTCACGATAATTGATCGGGCTTCCAATCAAGTTGGGTGCCAAGCGACACCACTTGATCCTGGAAAGCATTGGGGTTCAGCAACCCAATCAAGGAACCTTTTGCGTCAACAGATACCACGTGACTATAATCCTTCGCTCGTACAATGCTCCCGAGTGCACTTAGGGTATGGTCAATTGTCAAACCCTAATGTGTGCACTCACTTGATTTAGATGCCGCACAACAATGTTAGAAAACTCTATTTCTGATAAGTAGTCTTGCCCTGGCCAGGGACTATTAGGCATCTTTCCCTAGAGCATTCACTCTCTTATTACCGAGAGCGAGCGATTCCATATTGACCACACAATCACCTTCGAAGGTATTTCGCTAGATCTGAACACTTAACTGATTAAGACCTCATGGCTAGAGATCTATAAGTTAAGGTCAAAACCTAAAAGTCCACCGACAAGGTGTCCTTGGTGTCTCAGGTCTAAGGACCAATCACGCCACTGTGACAATGATTCTAGCTGGTTGACAGTTAGGTAACATTACCATCCAGCGATTCATAACGGATCAGTTCAGTGAACTCATTCTTCAATGAGCACCTACATATTCACCTTAGTGTCTCCACACAAGTGACTATGAGACCAGTCACCCTCATCATATGAGCAGGTGCAACCTGTACTAGTCTAACCGGATATTCGATGTCCTTCTCGAATATCCTCCGACTAGGAACAATTAAGAATATACGCTTAAAGGATATTAATCCCATTGTTATGATCTCATCATAATTAGTATCCATTGTGCATATTCATGGACTTCATAATGAAATGATAAACGAATTACACATAATGAATATAAAAGCCTTATTATTAAAGAACAAGATTGTACAAGTTATGATTGGCTTGAGGACACCCATAACTAACAGTTGGTTGGTAGGGGAGGGGGGGGTGGCAGGGGTGGGGAGGGGGTGCAGGGGTTGGGGACAGGAGGGGGAGGGGGGGGGCCGACAGAGTGGGGGGCTGGGACGGGAGAGGGAGGGGGTGGGGGTCGGCTGGTAGGGGGGGGGTGGCAGGGGTGGGGATGGGGTGCAGGGATTGGGGACGGGAGGGGGGCCGACAGGGTGGGGGGCTGGGACGGGAGGGGGAGCGGGTCGGCTGGTAGGGGAGGGGAGTGGCAGGGGTGGGGAGGGGGTGCAGGGGTTAGGGACAGGAGGGGGGGCGACAGGGGGGGCTGGGACGAGAGGGGGAGGGGGGTGGAGGGGGTGGGGGTCGCCTGGTGGGGGAGGGGGAGAGGGGGACTATGGGGGACTGTGGGGGAGGGGGGGAGGGGGGGACGGTGGGGGAGGGGACTATGGGGGAGGGGAGACGGTGGGGGACTGTGGGGGAGGGGGGATGGTGGGGAGGAGGGGACTGTGGGGGAGGGGGGAAGGGGGACGGAGGGGGGAACGGAGGGGGGGAGGGGGAGGGGGAGAGGGGGAGGGGGGGACGGAGGGAGGGGGGAGACATACCAGCGGCGGCGGCAGGGCGGCGAGCTGGAGGCGGCGGAAGGGCGACGAGCCGGAGGTGGCGGTACGACGGCGAGCCGGAGGTGGCGGCAGGGCGCCGCGGGTAGCGACGGCGGCTCGGAGCGGCAACAGTGAGGTCGCGGTGACGCCGGAGAGGAGACAGAGAGACACCAGAGATGAGAGAGAGA
Organism: Colocasia esculenta; assembly: GCA_014218235.1. Classification (NCBI taxonomy): domain Eukaryota; kingdom Viridiplantae; phylum Streptophyta; class Magnoliopsida; order Alismatales; family Araceae; genus Colocasia; species Colocasia esculenta. Next base: position 136,092,118 of record CM024757.1, read on the forward strand.
GAGAGAGAGAGAGAGAGAGAGAGCGAGAGAGAGAGAGAGAGAGAGAGAGAGAGAGCACAAAAGGTGTGGTGGACGGGGGAAAATTGCGGGTTTTCAATGGAACATGGTCCATCGGAAAATCCGTCGGTATTTCAGACGAAACTTTCCGATAGAATATGTTTCGTCGGAAAGACCGATGGATTTTCCGACAGACTATGTTCCGTCGGAAAACCCGACTAATATTTTTGACGAAAATATATTTGTCAAAAATGACGACGGATTTTCCGACGGCACATGTTCCGTCAGTAAACCCGCTTTTCCTTGTAGTGAACATAAACATCCAAAAATAGAAGTGAAGCATCTATCTAAACATTTAGTGAAGCTATCTAAGCATGGTACTACAATTACAAATAAATAGCCAATCTACATTACCAATATGAATTGAACTACCAAAAATAAATGACAAACCACGGTTAGAGGCACGAGCTAAAGAAGGGTAATGTCAAACAAAAGTCACAAAGACTGGTTCACGACACTAGCTACTGACTCGGACAAACAACACAGGTCTACCTCTCAACCTTGCAGCCAAGGATGAAAGGTCCAGCTGCCGCTACACCTCAATAGAGTGAACAAACTATAGACACCAAACAACACCACAACTGCAGACCACACCGTTGTAGCTCCATGCCTGGCACCTTTAAGGACTCCGGCCCGAGCTCCCTAAAGTGAGGCACTAGAAAACAAGGCTAGCTGGGGACCAGTATGTATACTGGTGTCCGTCCCCCAACCAAGAGAGCGCTACAAGCGACCGAACACAACCACAACACACAAGTCGTCATCCCACTGTCGTCTTTCCCTCAGCTGGACGTACAACTCAAGCAAAGGAGTAAGGGTGTCTAGGAAGATGACACAGACCTTGACAGTACACACACGTACCAGGACAAACCCCGAGCACTACATGCCTGGCTCATAAAGAACCTGGGGTACCCGAATCGAGAGGTAACCATGGTAAGCATCGTACTACCCAACTTGCCACATACACACAAATCATGCAAACTCGACATTCTCAATCACAATGCATGACAATGCACCGCTTACATGCTTAAAAATACGTTAAACACTAATATGAATCCACCGCATAACAAAAAATATGCTGACTATCCACTGAAGCATAAACGCGACGGGTCGGGTGGTCACCTCTCAAATCGCGACGGAACAAGTCATTGCATTCAAAACATGACGCCTAGGTTCGTTGCCTTTCAAGCCACGGCTTCCACCTCTCCCTTCACCTTTGGAAATCATCCAAACCACCCTATATAGATATATAAACCCTATCTTTGCATTCATATAAATACCTACACATGCTTACTACTCATCATGACTATTCCCATGCATTAAAACCTTCAATTACAATCTAATCAATCTAAAAATGAGAAGAATTTTTCTACCAATATGAAGAACGAGAAGAACGACATTGCCTTGGTGTTTCCCGTGCTCCGAACAACCTCCTCGCAATGGTAGCACGCCAAACCGCACGCCACAAATGCCGATTTGTCCGAAAACCCCATAGCAAACACTCCCTCGGCCCAAACAGTGTTTCCTGCACTGTTTGGCCAGGGCTCGGCCAACACCACAACATAGTCTAAATCGTGACGAGGTGCAGGCGCATTTAAATCGCGACGTACAAAGTTGTTTCTATTAAACCTGACGTCCCTGCATGCGCCACACGGCGCATATACAGCTGCGCACACCAAAATGCGGCTTGTAAATCGCGACAGTACAGGTGGTCACGTTTACAGAAAGGGCACCAGAGGTCTGTTGGGCTCAGATTTCTGACCCTCAACCCCTCACAACCTGCTCAAACACCACAAACACAACCAATAGGCCATACACTGGCCACCAAACACATTAAACCATGATCCAAACATTCACGATGTTACAGAGTGTGAGGCACTAGTGACTGTAGCTGCATGAGTTTCGATAAAATGTGACAGTGGCAAGGGGCTCTCTAGTAAGCTTGAGACAATGAGGATGAAGGAGCCATCCTACGTAAAGGTCCCTCATTACGGTGGACTCATCATTAGCTAGTGGATGGAATTCTTCATGCATTCTTTGGAGATTTCCCAACAAAAGAATGTGTTTTCTTTCACTTTTGGGGGGTTTCCCCATATGAAGTCTCTAAACTATAGCATCTAATCATGGTTGGTTCAGCTTTCCTTGTGTTTCAATCTTGGATCAAGGTCCCATTATGGGGGATGATCCATGCATGTGTATCTCCTTTGCCCTCAAATAGTTTAGCATCAACCTAGGGCAACATATTTTATTCTAGAGATTTGGTTTCTCAGATAAGCCAACCTACTCAGCGGTTTAGTCACACTTCGAGGTGTGGTGCTCTTCGAGCGTGTGCTTTGGTGGCTATTTAAGGTTGATATTACAACTTGTTACATTTCCTTCATATATGTGTGAGGAAATATGAGATTTTTAAACACAACAAAGTTTAAAAGTTTAAGAAGTTGATTATCTTATCTTGATTGATTTTGGGATTGGAAGAACATAGTGAAGGTCACATTTTCATATTGTAAACATTATTCTCTACAAAGAAGGGGAACTAGCCTATGTTGTGTTGCACAAGCTATTGAGAAAAGAGGGGAGGGTGGGGGTGTAAATAGTTTGCTTTTGCAAACAGCAAAAAATAAACTAAATATACATATAAAAACAATAAATAAAATGCAAGCACATAAAGAACATCATATTTTTATCTTGGTTCTGCATTGTTCGTCTCGTCCTTACATTCTACATTCAATCCCCCAAATAAATCACTTAGGATTCCACTAAACTACTAGTCACAACTACTCTTCCTCAACTAGAGGGAATTACTATACATTGGATATCAACTTTCAACTGTTGATGTCACATCCCGAGAATTACGCAACGGATATATTAGATTAAAAATTGATATTTCGAGATGAGAGCAATCAAAAAATAAGCATTGAGCTAACGAGCATTAGATGTGTAATGACACAAACACAAGGGCCCATATAATGAACACAATTAACTCTCATTCATTAACTCATAATGTTGAATACAACTTCATAAACTTTAAACTAATATTGACTCAAGAAAAGAGAAAATTACAGGTATCCTTACTATACCTACTACATCAATCTACTCTCAAAATAAGCTAATGATAAACACTAAGACTGGAACACACTCATCACTCTGACACATTCCCATCCATGTCCTAGCCTCCTTCTTCCTCTTCAATGTCACCTATGATGTTAATAATTGGGGAATGAGCAAACTAGCTCAGTAGGATTTATATCTCAATGTACGGGCAATGATATATATTAAAATTTTAAGATCTAGGCATGCATGAATATCAAGATGTGCATGAACGATAGATCCACTTAAACACGATACGTGAACAAGATAGATTGAACAAGTGTGATTGAACATGTAAGACCCGACCCTCTTGGGCCCTTAGCCCTGTCCTTAGGGTCGCGACGGACACCCTGGTCATGACATGGTCGCGCCAGGGGAGCCTGTCGCGACAGGCTTTTGGTCGCGACACACCTAGCCATCGCGACATGGTCGTGACGGGGGTGGGCATCGCATTCTTGTCGCGGCGTCTGAAGGCGACATGACTACTTTTCTGACCGATCTGACCGCTGTCCTTTCTATCAGAACGGCCTTGTCGGGTGTCGGGTGAGTACAGTGTTGACGCGACCTGGCAGACCGTCGCATTTTGGTTTCCCAATCTTCGAGATTTGACCGCTTTTGGTGTCGCGTCGGGCTCGGAGGTTGCGACATGCTTGTTGTCGCACCGGCTCGACCCATCGCGTCTCTGGGGGCCGTCAGTTCAAAACCAAGGCAGACGACCCCTTTCTTCTTCTCCTTCCTTTCTTCTTCTTCTTTCTTCTTCCTCCCCCTCTGAGCCCTCTTCTTCTCCGGTGATCCTTGGCTTGTTCTTGGGTGCTCGTGGCGAGGAGGGTGACGTCCCCTTGGTGTAGGCGACGTGCTCGTAGTGCTTGGAGTGAGGAGGAGGTGGCCATTCTGACGTGACGGCCCTCACGGGTCGGTGCTGAGGCAGGGACCCCTTGTTCTCCTCTCATTCTAGCGTGCACCCTTTCCCTTGAGAGCTTGTTTCTTCGTGGTTTGGGGTTGTGGGGTGTGAGGATCATGCTCGTGGTGAGTGAGGTTTCCCTCGAGCATAGATTTCCTTGTAAACCATATTTTATGGGGTTTTGAGGGTGGTTGGGTTGTTCATAAGCTTTCTCATGCATTTCCCATGCTCCCCTCCCCCATATGGATGTGTTTGTACTAGTTTTGGGGCGGTCCTTGGGAGGACTGTACCAGGACACCCCTCGGCTGAGATCGCAACTAGTATAGAGGTTGTGACCGGCGCGGCCGCCGCGACATCATCACGACGCTCTAAGGCGTCGCAACATGGTCGCGACATCTTGAGACGTCGCGACATTGTCGCGACACCTGTGGCGTCGCGACAATATCTTGATGGCCCTGGGAGTCACGACAGCACTAGAGATAGGTATGTCCTTGCAGAGTTCCGTTTCCCGTGGAGTCTTCGCTGTTCCGGTTCTTTCTGTACCTGTGGCACCAGTGCTAGTTCCTAGTATGGTCCTACACTAGTCGTTCGCCTGGTGCTCAGCTCTTGAGGGCTTGTCCCGAGAGAGAGGTTGTTACCATCTATCTGGGACCCCCATCCTCGTGCGCCTTAGAGGGAGCGTTCGGGGTGACGAGCGTACTCGAGTCACATACAACCTTGCTAATCTGTCTACTGCCCATGACATGCTCAGGGCTAACAACCTGCACACCTTTGTCAACCTGTCAACAAAAACCCATATACCATTGTGACCTGACGCTGTCCTGGGAAAACCTGCTACAAAATCCATAGCTATGTCATCCCACTTCTACTGCAGAATGGGTAATGGCTGCAATAAATCTCCGGGCCTTTGATGCTCTGCTTTAACTTGTTGGTACACTAAACATCTTGCTATAAATTTAGCTATTTCCTTCTTCATGCTCGACCACAAAAAATACTTCTTCAAGTCTTGATACATGTTTGTACTCCCCGGGTGAATAGTGTACCTAGATTGGTGTGTTTCTTCTAACACTTTCTGCTTCACTCCAGCTTCACTTGGGACATATAACCTGTTCCTAAATCGGACCTCACAATCATCACCAATGGTAACATCTCCATCTTCACAATTTCAGCTAAGTTCTCATCTATCTTCTAGACTTCTATTATCTGCCAATACAAAGATGGTTCTACTATGCTGCTGGCTAACACTACTCGCCACTGGCTACTTGGAACAAATAAGGAGTTTTCTGCTACATCTTCATATAGTTTCCATTCTCTTATCATCATGTGACTCATCACTGCCTTTCTACTCAAAGCATCTGCAACAACATTAGCCTTGCCCGGATGATATGCTAAGTTGAAATCATAATCCTTTAAATACTTCATCCATCTGCACTGCCCCAAATTCAAATCCTTCTGTGAAAAAATATACTTTAAGCTCTTGTGATCCGTGAAGATTTCAAATCTTTCACCATACAAGTAGTGCCTCCATAGCTTCAATGCAAATACTACCGCCGCCAACTCTAAATCATGTGTGGGATAATTCTCTTCATGCTGCTTCAATTGCCTGGATGCAGAAGCCACCACTTTCTCATGCTGCATTAGTACTGCCCCAAGTCCTCTCCTGGAAGCATCTGTGTACAACACAAAACCACCTCGGCTTGACGGTATTTCCAATATAGGTGCTGAAGTAAGCTGCTTCTTTAATTCCATAACATTGCGCCTACAATCAGATGACCATACAAAAGGCACTCCCTTCTTGGTAAGTCTTGTCATTGGTGCTGCAATCTTCGAGAAATCTTGAATAAACTGCCTGTAATAACCTGCCAAACCTAGGAAACTTCTAATTTTTGGCACTGACCTTGGCTCCTCCCACTTCATAACTGCTTCTACCTTAGCTGGGTCCACTGCAACACCTTCACTTGAAATTACATGCCCCAAAAATTGAATTTCTTTTAGCCAAAATTCACACTTACTGAATTTAGCATATAGCTGGTGATCCCTCAATGTCTGCAAAGTGATTCTCAAATGAGCTGTATGTTCCTCCTCTGAAGCTGAGTACACTAGTATATCATCTATTAATACCACAATAAACCAGTCCAAATACGGGTGAAATATCTTATTCATCAAATTCATAAATGATGTAGGTGCATTGGTTAGCCCAATTGACATAACCACAAACTCATAGTGCATGTACCTTGTTCTGAATGTCGTTTTATCAATGTCTTCTTCACGAATCCTCAGCTGGTGATAACCCGATCTCAAATAATTCTTGGAGAATACTTTTGCCAGCTGCAATTGATCAAACAAATCATCAATCTGAGGAAGTAGATACATGTTCTTAATAGTGACCTGATTCAACTGACGGTAGTCAATGCACATTCTAAGGCTGCCATCTTTCTTTCTAACAAAGAAAACTGGTGCTCCCCATGGCGAGTGACTAGGCCAAATGAAACCCTTTTCCATCAACTCTTGCAACTGTTTCTTCAATTCTTTAAACTCTACAGGTGCCATCTCGTAGGGTGCCTTTGAAATTGGCATACTGCCCGACTGCAATACCACTGTAAAGTCCACCTCTCTATGTGGAGCCAACCCTGGTAACTCTTCTGGAAATATATCCACAAACTCTTTAACCACTGGTACCATCTCTACCGTCTTACCTGCCTCAACCAAATTGACTGATGCTAAATATGCTACACACCCTGCATTAATCAATCTCCTAACCTTAAGAGCAAAAATAATGAACTTAGAAGTATAGAATGGAATAGCTTGGAATTCAAACATATTCCCTCCGGGATAACTGAACATTACTCTCTTCTTCCTGCAATCAACCACTGCCCCATATGCCTCTAATCAATCCATACCCAAAATCACATCATATTCCTTTAACTGTAATGCATATAATTTGGCTGGCAACTGATTACCTTGTATCAATTATAGGAACCTCATCCAAGTGACAGGAAGTAAGCATAAATTCACCCGATGGAACCTCTACCACAAGCTCACACTGCCTCTCCTCAAAAGGGTGAACCATATTATCTATAAAGTCCTCAGAAATGAAAGAATGTGATGCACCTGGATCAATTAATGTTCTAGTAGAAAATTCAAGAAGAGGTATTATGCCTTCAATCAGATTTGATGCCTCCACTTGAGCTCTCATGATTGCCATAACTCGTCCTCGTCCCCTCTAGTAAGGCGGACCACTACCTTGCTCAGTTGATGGTTGCTGGAATGGTTGGTGCTGCTGTTACTGCTATGGTGCCCCTCTACCATAATTGCCTCTTCTAGGATATGGACAATTTCTAGCCAAATGCCCCGACTGCTCACAATTATAGCATCTATACTCTAGAGGAACTATGGGTTGCCTAGCTGTACTTTGCTGTGATTCCTTTATCTCTGGCCTAAAATCTCGGCCTTGGTGAAAACCTTGCTACCTACCACCTCCTCGGCCCCTGAATATCTTCTTTAACTTGGAACCCCACTTGTCAAAACCTAATGTAGATGCTCCTCCTGAAGGTGCCTTACCTTTGCCAACACCTAGAGATTGTTATGGAAGTTGGAAACTACCTAATCCACTTGACTACCTAGCCTGTAAAGTCCTCTCAAGAATTGTTGCTCTCTGGGCTGCCTCCTCCACCGTCTCGCACATAAGTGGAATCACTGCATCTTGCAACTCTGGCCTCAACCTTTGGATGAAGTATTCCACTATCATAGCATTATTAGTCACTACATATGGTGCATACCTGCTCAAAGTCATGAATCTCATTTGATACTTCAGCACTGACAAATTCCCCTGCTGTAGCATCTTGAACTTCTCCCTCTTAGCTTGCTGAATTTGCACCAAGATGAATGTATTGTTGAGCGCTTCTAGGAATTCTGGCCAAGTGATTGTATCCTTTGCCCGACCTGCAAACACGGTCTGTATTTTGAGCCTCCACCATTCTTGTGCAAATCCCTGCAACTGGTAAGTAGCCAATATCACCCTATCGGCCTATGGACACCTCGTGGTAACAAAGACTCTTTCAATTTCATGCACCCAATGCTTCGTCGTATCTGGATTCAGACCTCCCGAGTACGTAGGTGGCTGCAACCGCAGAAACCTTTCTACTAGTACCGTAGACTCCTCCACGCTAGCTGGTCGTACTGGCACAACCAGGGGTAAAGGTACAACATGTGGTACCTTAACTCCAAGTGGGCGTACTAGCGGTACCGGTACAACCTCCTCCTCAACTAGTGGTGTTGTAACCGGTGGCTGCTGATCTAATCGTGTCCGAATCTTCGTAATGCTTTCCCATAACCTTTCTATCAGCTGATGTGTAGACTCCTCGAGCTCATGTCTACCACCTCCCCAATCTCTCCTATCAGCCATTTCTGATCCTGCACAAACATCATTCCAACCACATAGCACACAAGCATATCATTACAAAAACAGAGCCAACTACCAGCAGTAGACTATAGTAGAGAACATGCTATGTACATTTCTTGTTCCTTCATATTTACACGGACCTTGCTCTGATACCAACTATGATGGCCCTCGTCATTCAAACATGTTAACCCAATAACGAGTTTGACCCGACTTCGTCTCCCGCGAACCGGTCGAAGCCTCACAAGGGATATCAACGCACACATGTCCGTGGAAATATAAAAGAATACACTGAACATATATGAGATTCCATATCTTACACCTATTCACATGTAATGTACATATCCAGTTCCGAACCAAAGTCAAAGTACAAAGTGCAACTGCTTGGGACAAAACCCCCAAGGCACAACAAGAAGGAAATTACTCTGCTGGTGGCGTAGGCCCGACTCTGCTACGGTGCGGTCCTGAACTAGAAGAGGAGGAGAACCCTCCTGCTCTCCTTCACCTGGAAGAAGAAGGGGTGAGCCTCACAAGTCACTGGCTCAGTAGGGCAACTCCCCAAAAACTGAGAGAACGATATGCAGCAAATAAAGTAAACAAGACTTATAAGCAATTAAAAGGTAACACTACCTACACATGATACTACAGCTGTAATTTAAATAAACAAAAAACCGTGTATATATGTACAAGCTAAAGAAGGGCACGCCGCACACGAGTCACGAGAACTAGTTTGCGACACCAGCCATAGACTCGGACAAACCACACAAGACTACCTCTCTGCCTCGCAGTCACGGACGAAAGGTCTAGCTGCCGCTCCACCTCAACAAGGTCAAGAAACTGTGGAGACTAACCAACACAACTCTTGCAGACCACACAGTTGCAGGCCCAAGCCTGGCACCTTTAGGGACTCCGGCCCGAGCTCCCTAAAGTGAGGCACTGGAAAATAGGACTAGCTGGGGACCAGTATGTCAATTGGTGTCCATTCCCCAACCACGAGCGTGCTACAAGTGACCGCACACCCACAAACACAATTTGTTGCCCATTGTCATCTTTCCCTTAGCCGGACGTACAACTCAAACTCAGGAGTAAGGGTGTCCAGGAAGACGACACAAACCTTGACTGTACACACTGTATTGGGACAAACCTCGAGCACCCTATGCTTGGCTCACAATGAACCTGGGGTTACCAACTTGAGAGGTAACCATGGAAGGCGTTAAACAATCCAACTTGCTATGTACACATATACAAGCAAACCGACGTTTTCAACCACGATATAAGCCAACGCACCCCTTGCATGCTCTACATTGCTTAACCAACACTGTGCAAGCAATGTACAACAGAAAATAGAGAGACTGGCCACAGAACCCCACAGCTCGGGTGGCCACAATCTAAAACGCGACCAACACTGTGGACGTCAATTGAAGCTTGAATCGCGACGGACCAACCCGTCGCCTTAAAGTCTGAATCGCAACCGAACAGGTCATCGCATTCACAAAACGCGACGTCTGGTTCCGTCGCCTTTCAGACAAAAGAAATCTACCTTGTTCTCTCATTCCGGAAATCACACCAAACGATTATACAGGCTTATAAAGTAGGAAATAATCATTCACATGATACCCTAAGCATGCTTACTATCAAGTATAAGTGATTTCCTAAACAAAATTCTCAAACCCTAATCTACACAACCCACACAAGTGAAAACAGAAGAAAGTTCCCCTACCGGTGAAAGAAACACAAAACCAACACTGCCCAGGCGTTCCCCGCACTCTGAAGCACCTCCTCGCATTGAAACCACGTCGGACAGACAGCAATACACACACAATTGACAGCAAAACCCCCATCAAACCTCCCATTCAGCTGAACAGTGCAACTACACTGTTCGGCCAAGGGCAGAGGCCCAAAACACACAGAGGCTAAATCACGACATATCGGGCCGTCACATTTAAAACGTGACGTACTCCACCGTCACAATTAAGCCTCGACGCCCTGCATGCGACATGTGACGCGCATGCGGACGTGCACTCAGAAGGCGGCGATTGAATCGTGACCTAGCAGGTGGTCGCATTCTTGAAGAATCGCGACACTTGTGTTGGTCGCATTCTTAATGGACTCACCAGAGGTCTGTTAGGCTGGAATTTTCCAACCCTCCAGCCTCACACCCTGCTACACAAAGCATCAAACGTACATGCACACATAGATGCTCAACTAATGGGCAACACACTGGCCTCCAAACCCAATAAACTACGATCCGAAAGTTCAGGATATTACATTACCGATGTGACAAGAGTTGGCAAGATAGAGGAAATGAAAGTGTACTTGCAAAGCTTTTGAATGCTATATTCATGTTATGTTTGAGCTCGGGATCACCTACCTTTGATCTCTTTCAAGTCTCTGATTCCTACAGGTCGAAGTAGAGATGAAAGGATGTAGAACTTTATGAATCTAAGCTTTAGGATCTTCCCTCTTACTCTTGGATGTTCTTCCCACGTCCAACAACAAAGAGGGATGCATGTGGTCGGCCAGAGGGTGTTTACGATGGTTTTTTTTATAGGGCTAGGGTTGTTAGATTCCACGTTTTGGGTTTTCAAATCTTATGGCAGAGTCCTACCATGCTTAGAATTTCCATAAGAGTATTTACTCATAAATCCAAACTCTAATGGGAAAGTATTAAAGAGCAAGTTCGTCTTCTCATATTGGACTTAGGGTTGTTTAAGAGTCCTACTCTAGCTCCAACTTAGGAGTTCCAAACATTCCACCCAGGTTTCCAAAATTTGGAATCCCCAAGCAATCCTACCATGATTGGAGAACAAAAGCTTCTTAACGATTGATGTTCAAGAATTACACTGATTCCTGAACAACTTTAAATGTCGTTTCGATTACTGAACAAAGCTTCAGTAACCTTTCAATTGGTGTTAGAATCATTCTGATTACTGAACAAAATTCAGTAACTTTCCGATTGGTGTTATGAATGTTCCAATTGTTGAACGAGGGCTTAGTAACCTTCTGATTAGTGTTATGAATGTTCCAATTGTTGAACAAGGGTTTAGTAACCTTCCGATTAGTGTTATGAATGTTTTGATTGCTGAACAAGGGTTCAATAACCTTTCAATTTGTGTTATACTCGTTCTGATTGCTAAACAAGTGTTCAGTAACCTTCCAATTGGTGTTATAATCATTCCGATTTTTGACCAAGAGTTCAATAACCTTCCGATTGGTATTTTAATCATTCTGATTGCTGAATAAGGGTTCAGTAACCTTGCAATTAGTGTTATGAACGTTCTGATTGCTGAACAAGGGTTCAGTAACCTTTCGATTAGTGTTGTAATATATTATTTATATATGTAATAATGAGTCTTTGACTCATTTTTCTAATTTATGACAATAAGTCGCATTTAATATTAAACTTGTCCCAAAGGTTTTTTTTTTTTGGGGGGGGGGGGGGGGGGCTACATTCACTTTGTAGTAACCCATATTTTTATAAAATCTCAATAAATAGAAAAATTATGTGAACAATTACATCAGAATTAAACAAAAAATTATATGTGTGACCTAAATAATATATTACAATGGTGGATAAAGAAATCGGGACGAGTTGTGCACATTTGTTATGGCAAAATTGTAACATTTGAAAAACTCGATAATATCGATAATTCATTATTGCATGTACATAACCCCAAAAACCATCAAATCAAGTACGATAATTGGAAGGAGTTTACTGGGCCATAATGAATTATCGATATTGGGCCAAGAGTGAGGGTTAAATATTCCTAAAATAGTAAAAATAATTATTTAATTTGAGATAGCCAATTAACTAGTTAACTAATTAATTATCAAGCCCAATTGGGCCATAAGCTTGAACCAAAACTAAAGGAAACTCTAGCCCATCATAGGGGAACAAATTCTTGACCATAACCTTAAGGAAATTCGTGGATGAAGGCTCAAATAGAGGAAAGAAACAAAAGGAAACTCGTAACTTGGAAGTTTGAGTCTCTTTAGGACTCCTATTGATCTACCCCTTTAAATAGAGCCAAAATCCCTCAGATGGCCAACCTAGCTCATTGTTGTGGAGGCTTGGGACGTGAGGATAGGTTGTTGAAAGAAGGAGGACATGGAGATTAAGAGCTTGTTCCTTGTTCTTCCCCAAAACTAGAGAAAAGAACCTTAGGATACAAAAACGACAAAAGATAGCATTCTCTCGGGCTCGACCTAATCAACTCCTCGTATATGCATTTCATGATGTCAAGAATCTCATGAACTCATTTTCCTCAATTTGTATCATGCATCTTGATCATATTTTATGTTGCAAATTTCCTAACCATGTGCAACCCAACTCTTCATGTCTCTTTGAGTTCTCTCTAACCTCTTTATTTCATGTCGATTAAATGCTATTTTTAATCATCTTGAAGTCCTAAACATGATGATCCATTTCCCACAAATTTTCATCCAGTGTATGTTTTGAATTCATGCACCTAAGATCACTATGTCGTTTAAACCGATGTTCTGGAAATAGTCTCTATGTAGCATATGAATACCTTGTTTAAAATCTAATTAAAGCTTACTATACACTCTCCTGTGAGTCTACTTTCTTTTCATGCAAATTTCCCTCTTTTCATCAAGTATTTACGAAGAATTTTGAAGTTTAAGACTATTGTTTCATGGCTTCTCAGAAGCCGATTTGCAATTCGAGGAGGCCTAGGTTCGGTCTCGGATTCGATCAGAGACCCTCAGAACGTGACACCTTGATACATCATTTTCTAGTTAAGAATGTGATAAGAAACTTGTCGCCTTCTGAAGGCGACAACTTCTTTGTTGCCTTCTTGCTGACAATCCTGACGCCTATGTCAGGTTCTTCATATACATATTGTTGGAACATGCATGACAAAAAGGGGAAATGTTGAAATAAATATGTAATCATCACAAATCAAACAATGATATTTAACTTTAATAGTTTTGGTGATGATAAAATAATACTTCATGAAAATAAAGTCTACAAAGTTTTGATGATAACAAAATATGGTAAATCACTACCCTTATCTATTTATCACACAGCACATGTCACTGACTATGAACAAACACTTCGTCATATGTGACCAAAACACATACAAGAAGAGTCACTTTGTTATATGTGAAGTTCACTTGGTCATATGCGAAGGCTCACTTCGTCATATACGAAGTTCACTTGATCATATGTGAAAGCTCACTTCGTCATATACGAAGGCTCACTTTGTCATACACAAAGCTCACTTCATCATACACGAAGAAACACTTCGTCATATGCGAAAGTTCACTTCTCCATATACAAAGAAACACTTCGTCATATATGAACAATTAAGTACTTCGTCATACGACATGTATTCAAATAAAACAAGTCATTAACCTATGTGCACCATATTGTCTTATTCCTATGATTAAATAATTTACGATATTTGCGTGTTAATGATCAATGACCATATTACCATGATTCATGATGTATCTTCAAAATAATTCGTGAATATATTACCTTGATTCATGACCTAATTTCTGTTCAAAATAATTCTATGAATAAGTTCCATTTTATGAACAATATCGATTATGTCATATAGAAAATGATTATTTAAAATCACACATGCTCTTACTTACAATACTGTAAGCATCATATAAACATTGGATTATAGAAGATTTGTGTAACGACCCTCTTCATACCGGTACGATTATACCAATCCACGTCGGTGCATAGGGAGTCATTACAGTGGGATATTAACCCAACACTAAACGATATGTTGATATGTACATGAATAACAAATGAGTACAGCGGAAATAAAAGAAATAACTCATCTTATTCCATCATCAACACATCATTCCACAGTCTATATAGCAAATGTAAATAACAACATCCACATTATTACATTTCCAAAAATAATTATGACATTGTCCATATGAATAACATTATTACATACTATGAAATAAAAAGTAAAACTACGTAGCACTCCACAATGTAGCTACTCCTCGCTCTCGATGTCTCTCCTCACTGTGCCCTCCTCAAGTACGGGGACACCTGTCTCACCAGTACGCCGAAGCAAGTACGAGTCTAAAACACCCAGCAAGCAATCTAAGTACACAACCTTACACATATCACACACATGCTATTCTAATAAACAATGGGGAACCACATGCTATCTTTTAAACACTAAACGAATTACATGGCACATGCTTTATATCACTTTAACAGATAAACATAAACAACCTATACATGTTTTCTATACATGCTAATTAACTCGATTCATATTGCAAATCACAATGCATATCCATCATATTCTTAACATAATCAAATATCCATGAATGACCTATAACATGCTTTCTACATACAATGTATATAACATGATTGATGGTCTCATACTTTATTCAAATCATTGCACAATTATACAAATTTAAATCATGGAAATGTGTACATGGTAATTAACACTCCTAGCATGATATCTAATCATTTTCACATACATTCTGAACACTTATTCACATAATTAGCTTTCTGTTTTAATGTAAAATTTTCATATTCACATGCTAATACATTCATATTACACTAACATATATTCACTTTTCACATTACACATATTCACATAACACTAGTACATAAATTTTATTAAACTATACAACATAATACTAAACATGATATCACAATTAATTAAAATTATATTAACACATGTATATATGCATTTCTTTTACCTTGGTTTTCATATGCATTTACTCTCTCATTTATATTCACTTTCATTTACACATGATTTCACACATTTTTCACATAGTTTTCACTTGCACATTCACTTATCACATCACTTGCACTTACCACGTGCCATATTCACATGTCACTTTACACGTTATTCACATTTTACACTTTTTATACTTAATTTTCCGTGACACATAGTCCTAACTACCATCTAGATGAACACACACACACATAGCACATAACACTTCACATAACACACACCCGCCACCTAGGCAAACTAGTGACGAATCATGGTAAACTGTGCAGACTGGGAGAAGCCATCTCCACCCTATCCAGTGGTACTTGTTGTTGGGGATATCCCGATCGGCAGCCCTCTCGCACATGACTCACATGTAGAGATCAGAGGAGAGATTGAAGAAGGGAGAAGAAGAACACAAGAACACCAGATTTTATGTGGTTCGGAGGCAACACCTTCTTACGTCCACGGCCACAGCAGCGATTCCAATCATATGCCCTCAAAAAGAATCTACGTACAAGGAGAATCCATCCCAATTTATATACTGGGAGGTTAGGGCGCCATAATCGAGAATTACAAGGACAAAAATGCCCTTAACTCAGAAACGCGAAGCCGTCTGTCCTGGGGTGTGAGAAGTCGACTGCCTTGAGGACTTCGACTGCCTTGGGTCTTGGAGTCGACTGCTAAAGTCGACTGCCTTGAAGTCGACTGCCGAAGTCGACTGCCGAAGTCGACTGCTAAAGTCGACTGCCTTGAAGACTTCGACTCATTCTCTTCTATAAGCCAAATTTAGCTTCCGGGGGTGCTGCCCCCGGAGACCCCCGCAGGGGGAGCTACCCCCCTTGACCCCGAACCGCGATTCCGAACCGGTTTACATCTGAAAGTTCAGGCTTCACACTCAAACACTTGTCCACCTCCAGGTTTTCATCCTAATGCCCTTAGGATAGCACTTATACGTTGAGCCTTCCCATAGGGACTTTACTACAGTACGGCTCTCAGACCTCTATGGTAGTAGTGTCAATATCGACCAATTTTTACACATTATCGCTTTATCACATGTTTCATTCATTTACACACAAATTTTAACTCATTTATATGCACTTTAACATAATTACACATGGTTCAGTTTACAGTACATGATGCTTCTGTTCATAGTGATAATTAAATTATAACAAAAATCCTAATCATGCTGCTAATCCTCGAATTTCACAGAATTAAACATAAACAAGCTTATCATGATCAATTTCCATTGTTAAACTAATAGTAGTATCCACTATTATCAAAATAGGATGAAATTTTTATCACAGGCTCTAAACAGTTAACATGTCACATGCTGAATTTTTCAGTTTTTTTGGATTTATAAAACTGATTTTAACAATTAAAGTAGATCTCAGGCAGATTTATCGAGAAATTCATTTAAACAGGGTATGCAGTAAAACAGTCGTGCCTAAGAGTTCAAAAACCTAAAAAAGTCATTATATGATCATGGAAATTTTATGAAACCCTAATATACAATAGATCAAATTATTCAGAATTTATCATGGTCAATTCATGCTTATTATCCAATTTCAGCAATTTTAACAAATGAAACTATTTACAGCAATTCGGCATAAACTCATGAGTCGAACTACTGACTGTGCTTGACCACATATAAATTTTACAGCATTCACTTATACTTAAAAATCTGACAAACATATCACAGTAATCAAAACAGCCTTTCTGTAAAACCTGAAAAACTTGGCGGCACAGGGTTTGCCGCCAACAGGGTTAACGGCACACGATGTTGCCGCTAACACAAGAACTTGGTGGCACACATGGCCTCCAACCTCCTGTCTGCAGAAGTGCAGACAGAATGCAAAGATACATGAGAATTGAGGTTCCAAGACTCGAACAAAAATCCATAAAAATGCCTAAGACCTAAAGGATATGGGTAGGGATAAGAACCCTAGATCACTTGCCTTATAAAAATTCTACAAAGGGTTAATTAGGTCGCTGAAGCTCTCCACGGCCAAGCTAAGAAGCTGCTCAAATCTCCTCTTGAATCTGGTCTTTGTGTCGATGTAGGTCGCACACCGGAGTCGGGGAAACTTCCTTGATGCTTGGTGTATCTTTCAGTCGGTGCAGATCGCCAGAAGACTCCTCCAATCGACGGATCAAGCTCGCCAAAGAACAACTTTTCTCCATAGAAACCCTAGCTTTCCCTTGAGCGAAAAAGACCCAATCTCGCCAGAAACCGGTGTTTTTATAGAGATAAGGGGTCGGGGTACGCATTAGGTTAGGGTTACTACCGTTAAGGGTAGGTTTCCTAAACAAGAACTGGAGAAAACACAGCCGTTTCTAGATCTAAAATCGCAACTTACTGGGGAAATAGATGTCAACATTTGCTGTCGCTAACAGGGAGTCAGCGTCCATCGATCTGGACGTCAACCTCATCTGGCCATGCAGTCAACGGCACACATATTGCCGTCAACATGCAATCAACGCCAATGTTTGTTGACGTCAACTGGCATTTCGGCCAGAACACAGAAATACATCAAAACAGATGTACAATTACATCACAAACAATTTAATGTGCACAGAAATAGATAGATATCATATGCACAGAGATAAACATATATATATATATATGTACACAACATAATTACATACAATATGCATGGAATAATTAATATAATATGTACATCAATAATTAGATAATACATACACATTTAAATATATTACATGCACAAAAATAAACTCATATATACCTACAAGATGTATAGCAATAATTTCATATTATATGCACAACATTACTTAAGTACAATATGCATAGGATTTAAATAAGTACAATATGTACAAAATTAGCTAATTTCTTATATCCACAGAAATAAGATATATACATATGTGCATACATATGCACATGAGTAATTGAATAATTATAGTATGCACAAAATTAATACACACACTATGTACAATAACAAGTACATACCACAAGCACAGAATATATAAAATGAACAAAATTTGGGGGTCTCATAGTTTGTCATTTCAAAATCTCAGACATACATAAAGTATAAAACAAGTCTTTACTATGATATTGTAGAAATGCCACTGACATGTGCCGAAAAACCTTTTTGACTAAATCGTTATAGAGATACTACACGTATCTACCTACTACATAGTTTATCTTATACATTAAAATTACACACTTTTTTGTGACACATTTATTGATGTTTACACTGAGACATTACGTAAAGTAGGTAGATGCCAATATTTAAATTATCACACAAGTACCTATGCACGTCTCACTGATGATCAACTAGACCCAGTCTAGTATATTTCTTAGAACTTGCCTTGTTTTCAAAAAAGAACAAGAAATGTACGCCACAAGATTTATGGACCAAAAAAAGTTGGCATGTACGTTCTCCTCGAAAGAAGCCATGCAACGTTTACTACTCCAACGGCTACATGCAATGTCTCTAAAGCAACGGACGACTCTAAGAGCTTATAAAAGAAAGGAAGCTACAACAACACAAAAAAAAACACATACGAAGAGATACACGATACATGTAGCAACTTTACAAGCTCAAGCTTCCATTCTCAAGCTTTGCATGGACCTGCTGCAAGAAGCTTTTCTTAGAGAGTCCACCTGTCTGAACATGTCTGAGTGAGTGTTATTCCAAATAAATCTTCTCCTCAGATTTAGGGTTCCGACATTAGACCACAATCTTCCCGTATATCTTCTCGGTTTGAAGTCTTGTTGTGCATTGCACATTCAGAGTAAGTTCTTTATAGGTTGTTACCCCTTGCTTAAGGGAAAACTAACTAAGCTGGTGGATATACCCCTTGTAGAAAGGAAGACCTACTGAGCAGGGTGTGTGCTCCTCTAGACGAGGGAAGGCCAAAGTGTTTGGAAGTTGTTCCGCTTTGTAAAAGGGAAGGCGAGCAGTGTGTTTCCCTTTGTTTAGAAGGGAAGACCAGTTAAACTGAGTGTTGTATCTTTGACTAAGATAGTGAAAGCTCAAGCTAGTTTGCTTGGGGACTTGACGTAGGACTTCCATTAGAAGGAAGATCCAAATCAGGATAAAATTCTCCTATCTTATATGTGGTTTGATTGGTTTGTTGATATTAATGCTCTTATCACTAACTTACTTACGAAAAGTTATAGTGTTCTTTCAAGATTTAATTTCCATAAAAGAAAACCACCTATTCACCCCCTCTAGGTGAAAAGTGCTACCACCATCAATTCAACAAGTGGTATCAAAGCTTCATTCTCTCAAGAAGGAATCTAACGATTTCGAGAGTATGACAGCCGAACTCGGACATGAAAGTCAATCTATCAATTGTCCTCCCTTCTTTGATGGTCAAGACTACAACTATTGGAATACATGCATGAAATTCCTTCTACAAGGTATAAATCTCGATCTTTGGTCTATTATAAAAGAAGGAGATAGAAAACCAAGCACAGAAGATAGAGCAAATTGGACTACTAATGATAAAAAGCTAATCTCTTTAATTGTCATGCTAAGAGTATTTTTCGTTGTACTGTATCTAAAAAGGAATTTAAATACATTTCTGCATGTAAAACCACTAAAGAAATGTGGGACACACTAAACGTAATATATGAAGGAACTAACAAAGTTAAAAAAAACAAGAATTGATATACTTGTAACTAAATTTGAACAATTTAAAATGGAAGATAATGAGAACATAACACAGATGTATACTAGACTCACTGATATAGCCAATGGGCTAACTGCATTAGGTAAAAATTATAGTCAAGATGAAATTGTAATATCCCGAGTTTTGGTTGTCCTTGTTGTTGATCATGGGATCGCGACGGATCGATGTGTCGCGTTCTGAATGCGACGGGATCCATGTCGCCTTCTAGTTGAGAAGGCGACAGCCTCTGTGTCATGTTCCTATGGTCTGTCTGTGGCTGGTGTACCACATGTCCGTGCTCATGTGTGTGAAGGAGACATGCCAGGTGTCGCATTCACTTGAGGTACGTGTAGGTGTGACACATGGTCTGGAGGTTGTCTGACTGTCAGAAGACCTATTGGAACGTTTGAGAATATGACAAGGTGCCTATCACGTTCTGTTGAGAACGTGACACTCTCCTTGTCGCGACCTCAGTCCCGAGGTCTTAAGGCATGCAGGCTCCTCTTTCTTCTTCTTTCTTCTCCTTTCTCCTTCTTCCTCCTCCTCTCCGTGGTGGGAGAGCTTCCTCCCTCCCTCTCAGGCATTTTGGGCATGGAGGTGTCGGCGTGCTCATGGCAGAGCATTGGAGTGGCGTGGAGCGAGGAGGAGGTCAATCCAACGTGAAGGGCCCCAATGGGTCTGGCTCTTCGATTGCAAGTAGGGATCTCTTGCTCTCTTCCTGTCTTGAAAAGATAGAGCTTGTTTTCGAGCTTTCCTCTCTGTGCTCGTGGGTTTTCTTGTGGGTTTGCATGGGTGGATGCTTGCCGGTGGTGCTCCCTCTTTGTGTAGCTTTGTCCTTGTGGTTTGTGGGTGAGGAGAGGTGGTGCCCCTTGAGCCATTTTTTGGTGTGTGTACCTTGTTCCCTTTGCTTTTTTGTGGCTTGTGTGGCTTTGGGGAGACTGTGGGATGGCCCATCCCTGGTTTCGGTCTTCTGACTGATACCACGATAAGTTGGCTGTCGCGATACCAGTCAAAAGGCGACGGGAAACCTATCGCGTTATGGTTGTGACAGGTAAGACGTCGCGTTCATATTGCCCATTATATTTCCCTATTTCTTGGCCTTTTGAGGGTGGTCTGGGCCTAAGTTGGTTAGGGGATGTGTCTACCCCAACTTAGGTACAAGATTGGTCTACTATGGTCATTGCACAGTCGGTCTTGTGGGTGTGAGCCTTGGGGGCTGTGTTCTCCAAGGGCTCTGCCTTCAGAGTGTGAACACGACAGGTCGATACGTTGCATTCATCATCTGAAGGCGACACTCTGGCTCTCACTTTCTGGTCGCGACAAGTTTTGTGTCGCTTTTTGGTTCTAGTTGTGATGAGCCTCTAGTCGCCTTCTGGATTCAGTGCTGTTGTGCAGCCTTTTCCATAATTCTGAGTTCCTGGCTGTGGTGTGTGTGCCTGTGTTGGATGATGGACCTTTTGGGGGTTTCGGGAGGTGTGCCATGCATCCCCTGTGCCTACTGGGCTTGTCTTGGTTACGAGCCAGCAGTGCCGTTTGGTTGTTGTGGTTGCCCCGCCTATTCTCAGTTTGCCTGGTGCTTGGCACTCAAGGGATTGTTCTATTTAGAGGTTGTTATCGTTACCTGGGATCCCCAGTCCCCGCGCATCCCTTGAGGGAGTTCTCTGGCGGCGGGAGTGCTCGAGTGACAGACTCTGAAGCTAAGGGGAAAACGGTGTGGGACAACGGCGTAGAGTCGTTTGTAGAGCTCTCTTAGCTGAGTATGGGATGTCGAGGTGGTTTAGTTGGTCTTTCAGTGCAAATAAGCTAGTCCTTCTCACTGCTTCTCTCGGAGTTGGTTCCGGAGCCACGTCGCGGTGTCAGGCATAGGGCTGCAGCTCGGCCGGGTTGCGGTTGTTTATGTGTGGTGACTCTCTGGCCTCACTCTTCCGGGGAGGTTGTAGGTAGGAGCTGGTGGCTGGCGAGCAGAGGGAGTGTCCGGTGTGTCCTCCTCTTCGTTTCCAGCGGTGGTGGCTATTGTGGTGATGACGTTTCCCTCATGTGTTTCCAAGTGTGATCCGTTGACCTAGATTGCATGACGGTTATAGCCTGGCCATGTCTAGTTTCTGTGGGCATCGTTAGTCTAGCCTTGTTCGTCTGTGCTTCTGGTGGCTTCCGCGTTGCGTGTTCTCTCGGTGTGCCTTGTGCTGGCCCCGACCGTTGTTCTGTAGCTCGTTCCTTGGTGTCATTTGTGGTGACACATGTTTGTGTACCTTTTCTCGACCTTGTGGAGGTCTGAGGTGGCCGTGCTTGTGTTGAGACTCTGGTCTCACGTGGTTGCTCCGGTGTTCTGTGAACTCTTTGTCTCGACGTGTGTGTGCCAAGGGTTGCTTCTGCATCGTGTCTGACTCTGCTGGTTCTGAGGGAGTCGTATGTAGCCCGACCCTGGTTGTTGGTCGTGGCGTCACTCTGTTTCCATTGTTTTGTAGTATCTAGCTTAGTAGTTTTCTTTAGTTACTACTTTCTAGCATAGTTTCTTCCGCGTTCTTTGGAGTTCTTACTGCTCTTGCTGGTAAGGGACTGGTTATCTCTACTGGGTCTTGTTCGCGAGGCTCACACCCCTACTTTCTTCAAGTAGGAACTCACTATCGCAGGAGTTCATTGTCGGACGGTTGTGGTGGCAGTTTGTTACACCGTGCGTTGCCAACAGTGTGAGAGTGTGAGCGTGAGAGTTCTTGTACTAGCATGAGATGAGAGTTGCCTTTTTGCAAGTCCTCGAGGTATGCCCCTTGAGGATTGCACTTTTATTTTTGTACTTGTACTTTTATTTGGGACATGTTGTACATATTTCTCTTATTATGTAGGAATTTTTGTGTTATAGTCATTTGAATTCATTGATTATCTCACTAGACTAAATTCTAACCCTTCCGGGTCTTTGGATCTATAGGTGGCGATGCGACCTTCGGGGTCCCTGGCCGGGGTCTAGGAGGTCGAGTCGTTGTAGTGGTATCAGAGCCCAGGGGTCCGAGGAGATTTGTAATGAGTTAATAACTATGGTTGTCCCAAAGAAAGGTACTGGTACGCTATTGGCCCATCCGTGGTTGTTAGTTGTGGTCGTGAGCGTTCGTTTTGGTTTGCATGTGTGTGGCTTCCCAGGGAGGTCCTCATGTGAGTTGCAGGAGAGTTTGCTGCTGTTGCTGGGTGTGCATGCGACGAGCATGGTCGTCTGGTTCGCTCGTGCTGTGGTTGGGCCTGTACATCTGCGTGGGTGTGTTGCGAAGGTTGAGAGAGCCTACGTGTGGTGTGGCCTTCACCGGTACTGGGTTGTTGCTTGTGGAACTAGTCAAAGGTGTCCTTGCCTTGCTGGCTGTTCCCTTGTTGTTGGGTGTGTGCTGTGTTGGCTATGTGTGTGGCCTCTCATGCCTGTGCACCGTTGTGTGTTGTGCTCTACTCAGTCGGCGTCGCTGCTCGGGCTAAGCAGATGTTTTGTATGCCGTGTTGCATCGCTGGTTGAGCACTGAGACACTTGTCTGTGTTTGTTGTCAGCCTTGGGTTGACTGGTTGTGAGCTCTGGTGAGGTGCTCCCGGAGTTCTTCTCTGTTGGTTCTAGTGAAAGTGTGGTTTCCCCAGAACTGTGTTGTCCTCGTTTTTGGTTTCTGTTGCGTTGCCCTCTAGGTTGAGGTGCATTGCTTGGTTGCCTATGTTCTGGTGAGGTTTCCCAGAACTGTTTGTTGTTGTCTTGGTGAGGGTTTCTCTCCGAGGCTATTTTTTCTGTGCTCGTTGATATCCTTCCGCTTTGTTACCTCTTTGGTTTGAGGTCTATGCTATTTGGATGGTTGTGTTGCACTATCACTTTGTTGTGTTGTGCAGTTTTATTGGTTGGACTGTTGTGTGCAGTTTGCTGGTTTGCCTCGAGCCAAGGTGAAGGGCCTTGACCATGTGTGTGGCCCTGCGTTGGCCAATTCACCGCGTTGTTCACTTCCAGGTCTCTTGGTTGTGCCGGCAGGACTGCGTGTGTCCCTATGGGGTTCAATTGTTTCTGCTTGTTCTTCCGTGCTCGACGCGCTTTTGCAAACGGTGGTTTGGCGAGCATCGTGGGTGTTCGGCTGGTTGTGCCTCTTGTGTGAGTGCTAGCCTTGTGCTGCGGTTTTCCTCTTTGGTGTGTGGAGGAGGCTTGTGGTGTGCCTTCCTCCTCTACTTTTTGTGGGTTGCTCGGGGTGGTGGTGCTCTACGATGGTGTTTGGTGTCGTGTTAAGCACCGTGGTGACCTTTTGGCAAAGGTCCCCTCCCTTGAGCCACTTTGAGGTTGAGTTGGTTGCCCTCCTTGTTCGTGTTGTTTCCTTGTGGCACGATAAGTCATGGTGTACATATTTGTGCCGTCCATTGTAGTGTTGGTTCCTTGTTGCTTGACTGGACGATCTGGGGCAGCATGCCTTGTTGTTCAGTGTAAGGCAGCACCGATCTTCTTTGGTATGGCTTGCTTGTGTAGGCGTCGCTCCGGTGTGTGTTTTGCATGTCTCTGTTTGCGCTTGGGGGCACTTGTCGCCGTTTAGTGTGTGGTCCTCTCCGCCTGCGGAGGTAGGAGCGATGCCTTGTGTTTGGGTGCTTCTAATAGCCAATGTGGTTGTTGCGCTCTTGAAGCTGTTGGCTTTCTACGTGTTTCTCCTATGGGTCTCTGATGGTGAGTTCCCTCCTATGGGCTCGGTGCCGTTTCGGGGTCGTTGGTGTAGTTGTACGTACTACACTTCGACAGGTTTTGGTGCTTGTGGTAGCACCGTAAGTTGTGCCGGTGGGCTCTATTTTTAAATTTTGGCCGTGCTTTTGCGAGTTTGCTCGGTGTTGGAAGCATTGAGTTTTTTGCTTCTGGGACTCGTGTGCTGACCCTTGCTTTGTGGTTGAACTGTTACCGCTATGGGGTGGCTACTTTATCTTGTCTAGGTAGCCCTATGGTGGTGCACCCCGCTTTGGTTATGACCTGTGTTCAAGTTTTCTCTCTCTCGCTTGAGGAGTGAGTGTGTTCGGTGGTGGTACCCAACACTGGCTTGGGTCTTTCTCAGGAGTTGACGTGTTGTCCTCGACCTATGCAGGTGTTTCGATTCCCATGTGGGTTGCCGACGTCTTGAGTTGCCTGGTTTTGGCCCAAACTCAGACGTGTTTCTCGGTTTTGTCTCTGCGCGTTGTGTCGTGGAGAGATTGGTTTAAGTTTTCTATGGCTCCACAGTTGTTGCGTGTTCTGGTTGGACCACAAGGATGGTCTAGGTGAGATCGAGTGGTGCCGGCAAACACTATCCTGTGTGTGGAAGTGTTCTCCGCGTGCTTGTTACTATTGGGTTTCGGGTCACTCTTAAGACTCTTGTTTGGCCTTGCAACAGGTGCTAGCTGTTGCTAGTAGTGCGGGGCCATTCAACAGAGTCTTGTGGCTGACTTCTTAGCGTTTTCTCGGATTACCTTCAGTAGCTACATCCTCTGTCCAGTTCTACTGGTGAAAGAGTGAGTTACTGACCGGTTGGTCTCAATAGTGTGGTCTGTTGAGGGCTCAGTCGTGTGGTTTCTGACTGACAATTTCAGTTATTTTATGGTCAGTTTGGTATGTGCCGCGCCTGTGGAGTTTTCGACACTTGATTGTGTGCTCAGCTTCGCGCTGGTTGGTGTATGCTCTATAAGATGTCCGATGTTTGGTTAGGCACTCCATTCGTGGTAGGGTCATGGTTGTGTCCACTGGGAGGTCGAGGTACTACTTAGTGGTCTCTTTGCGCTAGTTGTTTTCTCTGATCGGGTTGATGATCAGATTTTCCCCATGTACTTTAATTGAATTAAATATCTATTTTGGTGATTAACAAAACTAAGACTATGTGCATTTCTAACATATTTTTTATAAGATTTGAGCACAGGAAATCTAACAAAGAAAAACAAGCTAAACTGGTAAGTATTCTTCATACCAGCATTTACAGTTCAAAGCATGTAATTTTCTAAGTACACATCGACTTTCTAGTTGTTATAACGATTTCCTTAGAATCATAACGGTTTCCTCATTCACATCAATTTTGGTTCTATAACGATTTCATAAGTCATTGATATTCTATTGAAGTCTATCTCGCAACGATTTGCCTCTCATAATGATTCGCTAAGAGATCGCAATGATTTGCCTCTCATAACGATTCGCTAAGAGATCGTAATAATAATTCTCTAAGAGATCGCAACGATTTGCCTCTCATAACGATAACGATTTGCCTCTCATAACGATTCGCTAAGAGATCACAACGATTTGCCTCTCATAACAATTCGCTAAGAGATCACAATGATTTGCCTCTCATAACGATTCGCTAAGAGATCACAACGATTTGCTCTCACAACGATTTCAGTATTACAATGACTCATTAAGTTTCATAACGATTCGATAAGTTACACAATGACTCAGTCACTGTAACGATTCATTAAGTTACACAACGATTTGGTCGCAGTAACAATTTGATACATTAAACAACGATTTGTTCACTATATCGACTCGATAAGTGAAACAACGATTTGCTCGTAACGATTTGTTGATAGTATCATAACGATTTGTCTCTACAATGATTTGGTCATTAATGCATAACGATTTGTGTGTGCATCGACTTGTTTATGAACGTATAACGATTCACATGAACAACGACTCATCTTTACATCGATTTCATAAGTCATAATCATATCGATTTCATGGTGTATAATGACTTGATATTCAAACCTATTCTCAGATAGTTTGAAAAGTCAAAGTCTTCCCTCGCTTTTATCTCACATCCATGCATTTATTATGACTGATCATATCAATGCACTGCATGCAAACGATACCTTCTATTTCCATGCTTGTACTGTAAACATCTTTTTAGATGAACAGAATGGAATTTTCATTTCCGCATAAAAATCACTCTAACGTTGACTGACAACAAGCTGTCTCTTGTCTTAGCATTTAATGCGTGCAGGTCTCTGACAGCGCACCTCAATACAACGTTGGACAATATCGAAGATAACGGACATCAAAGAAGATCCTCTCTATTGTTGCGTGCATGGAAAGCTAAATACTGATGAACAAGTAGCACTACAGTGACATGCAGTCTAACGTAAACAAAAGCTTAGAGATAGCGTACACTTCAACGTTCAATTTTCAAATGAAAGACATATATAGAAGACTGAAGCTCCAGAAACAACAACACTCACGTCAATCTTTTACAAGCTTTTTGCGAGCATCTGAAAGAGCGAAGCTTCACTCCTTTGCTTGTCTATCTCTTAGTTCTTAGCTCTCTACATTCATTGTGTTAGTCTTGAGAGCTTCTGTATACTGAGAGTGTTCCTCATCGTAGAACTTTCTATCTCTGTCGTTGCTTCAGATCGAGCGTTGGTCTTTAATCTTGATCTAGGGGCGTATCATCCCTTGAATGCATTCCTGTGTTCTTTCCGTTCGTGTTGAAGGAAGACCTGGTGGGTTCCAAGGTGTTTGTTTCCCTTCGTGTAGAAGGAAGACCTGGTGGGATCCAGAGTGTTGTTTTTCCTCTTCGAGTTGTGAAGAGAAGACTAGTTATGACTGGGTGTGTAAGTGTCCTTAAGGGGGACTGTACCCTTGGGTAGTGAAATCCTGAGTTGTTGCTCAGGGACTAGATGTAGGACTCCTGTGGAGAGGAGGTCCGAACCAGGATAAATTCCTTGTGTCATGTGTTTGATTGCCTTGTGTTTGCTATACTCCTTTTACTAACACTAACAGTCATTGAAGTGTGTTTTCATGTAAACGTTTTTTGTGAACAGGGTTAGGTACTCAAATTTTAAGAATCTCATTCACCCCCCTCTGGGCTTGCTAGTTGGGCAACAAGTGGTATCAGAGATAGTCTCTTCGACAAAGAAGAAGATCCAACGATCTGAAGAGAAAAGATCAAATGTCAGCTCAAGGTCACTTCGAAGGTCAATCAGTAAATAGGCCACTGATGTTCGATGGTGAAGATTATACATACTGGAAAACAAGGATGGGGTACTTCCTACAAAGATTTGATTTTCAAATATGGTCCATAGTAGAAGAATGCGATCTAGTCGTTCTAAACAACAGAGACAACTGGATAGAAGATGATAGAAAGAAGATTTCTCTCAACTGCAAAGCTAAGAGCATATTATGCTGTGCACTTAGCAAGAAAGAGTTTAATAGAGTTTCAGCCTACAAATCAGCAATGGAAATGTGAGAGAAGCTAAGAATCACATACGAAGGTACTGACAAAGTAAAGGAAACCAGAATAGATATTCTGGTGACACAATATGAGAGGTTCCAGATGCAGTCTAGAGAAACCATTACACAGATGTTCAGCAAATTTACAGACATCACCAACGGGTTAGCTGGATTAGGAAAAAGCTATGAGATGGAAGACATGGTAAAGAAAATCCTTAGATCCCTACCATCCTCTTGGACTCCCAAAGTGACAGCAATAGAGGAAGCAAATGATTTGAAAAGGATGTCTTTAGAAAAACTCATTGGGTCCCTTATGGCCCATGAGATTAACATGGAAAGGTTAGGAGAATCTTCTGGTAGAAAGAAGCATTCCAACGCACTCAAAATAGAAGAAGACGAATCAGAAGAAGGCTCATACAGCCAAGAAAGCATGAACAACAACGAAGATGAAGAAGCAATGCTGTCTAGAAGACTACAACGAATATTAGCCAAGAAAAAGAAGTATCAGTCCGGAAGAAGATACTTCAAGAAAGGGAAAGACTTCAAAAGGTCTGAAGTCAAAGACACAAAGAAAAATGAGCCAATTTGTTATGAATGCAAGAAGCCTAGAAATATCAAGGCAGAGTGTCTGAAGCTCAAGAAATCTGAGTTAAGAAAGAAGGACAGTTCAAGAAAACCTATAAGATACAAAAAGAAAGCCATGGCAGCAGCATGGGATAACATGTGATGGCCCTCATTATACCGGTACGGTTATACCAACCCACGTCGGTATAGCGAGAGTCCTCACAGTGGGACATTTACCCAAACGATACATACAGCTGAGATACACACGAATATACAACAGAGTAGCGAAAGTAAAAGACAACTGTCTTCATTTATTCATCATCCACATTAAACATACATGAAATTTGCAATTAACATTAAAGAACTTAAAGACCACATAATTTAAATTGCTGAAATTTAAATACATAATGTCCACACTTATATATCCTTTTCATGATAACTCTAATACAATGTTCAAATTACATACTATGAAATGCACAAGTCACAAGGAAACTCCACAGACTAATCTCCGCGCTCGGAGTCCGTCTCCACTGCCTCCTCCAACGGTGCCACGTCACCAACTACACCTGTACGCCGAAGCAAGGAGTGAGTCCAAAGACTCAGCAAGCAACACTACTCATAACATACACGTATAAGTCATAGGGGTTTCTACATGCACATTCAAAATTTACAACACATGGCATGCTAATCATTTGAAGGTTTCAACCTATCATGAAAGTTTTACAATTTGATACATGGATCATGCTTTCAGATTTCTAAGAATAAAACTCTACCTATCACATGCTCTCTATTCAATTTAC
The DNA here is from genome assembly GCA_014218235.1 of Colocasia esculenta. Lineage (NCBI taxonomy): Eukaryota > Viridiplantae > Streptophyta > Magnoliopsida > Alismatales > Araceae > Colocasia > Colocasia esculenta. The sequence goes on from CM024757.1 coordinate 136,121,435, forward strand.
TCATGAAATTTGTCTTTAAAGGACCAAGACATGAGAGCTACCAACACGAACATTGTGCATATATGAAAGGAGAACACGACTAGCATGGATCTTACATGCTTTTAAACACATACATAGACATTTTCCATGCTTTAGGTTGCTGGTTTCACATAGTTTAATGGCTGAAAACCTACACATGAGAGCTACAATATTGCTTAAAACAAATCATGTGAACAACCAATCATGCTACTTGCATACGTGCTCATCAATTATCCCTAACATGGATTCTAGACATTTTTGCACATATAAACATGATGATAACGACATGAATTTACTGATTTCACATGGTTTCAGGTTTGTCTCACATGGATTTCAACAACGTATTCTCACATTTAAAATTTCACATTTTCTTTACACAAGTTTTCTCTTTCACATGGTTACACTTTGCACATACACATTCACATTGTTCACTTACACATTTACACATGAACACATACACATTACACATTTCACATTACACATTTTAGGTGCCGTGACACATAGTCCAAACCACCAAAGAAGGACATATACACATCACATTACACATAGATGCCATCTAGGCATTCCAATGGCGACTCTTGGACTGCGCAGACCGGGAGAACAAGTCTCCACCCTAACCAGTGGTACTTGTCCACCTCCAGGATTTCCCCCTAATGCTCTTAGGGTCACTTACACATTGAACTTTCTTAGGGGGACTTTTCCCTGATACAGTTCCACTGCCCTCTACGGAAGCAGTGTCACATTGGCACAATTACATATTTACACATTTTACCGGTTTACACATGGTTTTACACATAGCAATTTTCATCTCATTCACTTTCTCACTCATATGCATTTCTCTGTTTTTCCTGGTATGGTACCACAGATTTCAGGAGTTTAACACACAGTCAATTTCACCAATCAAGTTGGGTTTAAGCAATATCAATCATATTACGATAACATACATGGATTACTATATTTCACATGGAAAATACATAACTTCTTATGTACTAGTCCAAATGACCTGAAATTTTAACCACATGCTATTTTCGGATTCTAGATCATACATTCAATTTTTCAGATTTTTCTGAGCTAATTGTGATTTACAGTAAATAAAACACCTATTTAGCATGCCATTCATGATTTAAGTTGATATGGACTTATACACAAGTCAAAATTCTAGCAAGCTACTGTCTGAACAGAGATTACTATCATATGCATGATTTGAGAATACAAAATTACCGTAAATCATACAACCATAGATCAATCATCACAATCTTTCTTGCATGCCTTTTTATTTACCGAACCGAATTTATTAGCAACTCATGCAAGCATGGACAAATTATCAAAAATTTAGTATACAAACACAGACCCACTAATCCTCATGATCTGACAAAACTGAGGCATTCAGATTAGTCCTAACCACAAAGCATGGATTGGCAAGACTATCAACAAATCATGCTTACACATTCATGGGATACAATATTCTAGCATTCACCACCACACATCACACTCACCCACACACCACATTTGACAGTACACATAGTGTATAGGGTTACCATATATCCTCATCACGGAAACCATACCGAAAATAGTGTATAGGAAGGGTAGAACAGGTCACTGTTCTGTCCAGAGGAACTTGGCGGCGGTCTCTAGCCGCTGACTCAAGGTCAGCGGCATGGTCGATGGACGCCAAGCATGATCTCAGTGTCCATTGACCATGCCGTCAATGCAGGTCTGTGCAGAAACACAGACCTGAGCTCTCAAGTTTGGGTGAATGGGAGGGTCTAGGACTCGAGGGAAAATTCATAAAAATAGTAGAAACGACCTAGACACATACGGGGACATTATGGTTAGGTCACTTGCCTTTTAAAAATTGCTCCAATGGGTCTAGGGTGTTGGTGAAGCCCTCCTTGGGCAGTCCCAAGAAGGTGCAGAAACGCCTCCTAGATCTTCTTCCTCCAGGCTCCTGGATGATCTCCACAGCAGGGGGATGTCGGGGAAGCCTCCTCCTTTGCTCCAGTTATCCTCTTGCCGTGGGAGATGGCCGGATCTAGCTCCAAGAAGCCTGATCTTTGGGTGCAAAAGGGGTGGGTTTCTCAGTTTTTCTTCTAGGGTTTTCTTTCTCTCTTTTCTCCTCTTGCAAAGGTGAAGAGAGGAGTGGGAAGAGGCAAATCCGGGTTCAGACATAAGGGGAGCCTCTCTCCCACTCACAAAGTGACATGACAGCTCTCAGAGCCGTTGGGGACAGCCCCCCAATGGCTGAGCTTTCTTGTTTCAGAGGTTTCTGGCTCTGCTGCGCATGCAGGCCAGAAAATAGGCGTCCATATCGCTCGACGCCAGGATTAGTGTTGGCGTCCATCTCTGGACGCTGACACTACCTCAACGGCTAGGGGTTGACGCCAAGGTGGCCTTCGGCCAGAACTCTAAAATATGCAGAAAACTATGCATACCATGCATATATACATGCAATATGTATATGGTAGTGTATCCATACTATCACCATTCAATACATGCATTATTTACATCTAATATAAACATATGCACACGTAATTATACTAATCAATACGTACGAAAATATGTATATACATACACAAGCACAAATATACACATGCAAATACAAATAATGCGACGGAAATTCGAGTGCCTTACACCTTCTCCCCCTTAAAGAAACTTCGTCCTCGAAGTTAGAACGACACTACTCAAACAAAAGGGGATACTTCTTCTTCATCGCATCCTCAAGCTCCCAACTAGCCTCCTCGTGTGAGAAGTTCCGCCATAGGACCTTCACCGACGCAATTCTCTTGTTCCGGAGATGCTGAACCTTTCGGTCAAGAATGGCTACTGGTTGCTCGACATGCGAAAGATCTGGCTGGATCTCCACTGGCTCATGACTAATCACATGAGACGGATCTTGGACATATTTCCTGAGCATAGATACGTGGAATACAGGGTGAACGCTAGCCAAAGCTGGGGGTAAAGCTAGCTCATATGCCACGCTGCCCAAACGCCTGAGAATCTCATATGGGCCAATGAATCTAGGGCTTAGCTTGCTATGCCTGCCAAACCTGACAACACCTCGAGTAGGCGATATCTTCAAGAAGACATGATCGCCAACCTCGAACTCCAAATCCTTTCTCCAGTTGTCGGCATAACTCTTCTGCCTATCCTGTGCCGCAACGAGCCTTTTCCTGATAAGCTGGATCTTATCCGAAGTTTCCTGAACTAACTCCGGTCCAATCAACTGCCTATCACCAGTCTCCTCCCAACATAAAGGAGATCTGCAGGGCCTACCATACAACGCCTCGAATGGAGCCATACCAATACTAGCATGAAAGCTGTTGTTGTATGCGAACTCCACGAGAGGTAAATGACGCTCCCAATCATCCTTCCAATCCAGAACACACGCTCTCAACATATTCTCGAGCGTCTGGATAGTCCTCTCGGACTGTCCATCGGTTTGGGGATGAAACGCCGAACTGAGGTTAAGCTCCGAACCTAACGCATCCTGAAGACCCTTCCACAATCTCGAAGTAAATCTCGGATCTCGATCCGAAATGATCGACTTCGGCACACCATGCAATCTAATGATACCGCTAACATACAATCTAGCCAAACTCTCTACTGACTGCTTCTTCTTCATAGGCAAGAAATGAGCAGTCTTCGAGAATCTATCTACAACAACCCAAATCGAGTCATTGCCCCTTCTAGATCGAGGCAAACCCGAAACGAAGTCCATAGTGACAGCTTCCCACTTCCACACTGGGATATCCATCCTCTGCATAAGGCCGGATGGTCGCTGCCGCTCGGATTTCACTTGCTGACATACTAGACATCTAGACACATAATCCGCAACATCCTTCTTCATGCCGGACCACCAAAATGATCTCTTCAAGTCTTGATACATCTTAGTGTTACCCGGATGAATAGAGAATCGCGATCTATGAGCCTCCGCTAACACATGCTCACGAACATCTACCAAATCAAGGACATAAACACGGTGCTGAAATCTAATCACACCGTCCTCATCACGAGCAATGCCCGCCTTACCCACTAACTCCAACAATCTAGGGTCGGCTTTCTGCTGCTCAATCACCTCATCCAAGACTGAGGATCTAAGGGATAGCTGAGCTACAAAAGCCTGACACAGCGATGGCTCTAACTCGGTCATAGAGCACGCTACATCCTCCAACATCTTCCAATCCTGCTGGAGTGAAGACCTCTTCCTACTAAGAGCATCTGCTACGACGTTCGCCTTTCCAGGATGATACTGAAGGTCGAAGTCATAGTCCTTCAAGAACTCAATCCATCTCCTCTGCCTCAGGTTTAATTCCTTTTGGGAGAAAAGATACTTCAAGCTCTTGTGGTCGGTAAACACCTCAAATCTGACACCATAAAGATAGTGCCTCCAGATCTTTAGTGCATGAACCACAGCTGCGAGCTCCAAATCATGAGTCGGATAGTTCCTCTCATGCTCCTTCAACTGACGAGAAGCATAAGCCACTACCCTCTCTCGCTGCATGAGTACACAGCCTAAACCAATCTGAGATGCATCCGTATAAATAGCAAAACCTTCTGGACCACTAGGCAATACCAATACTAGAGCAGAAGTAAGCTTAGCCTTCAATAGCTAAAAGCAACGCTCACATGCCTCAGACCATACGAACTTCTCACCTTTCCTGGTCAGCTTTGTCAAAGGGGCGGCGATGGATGAGAAACCCTCAATGAATCGCCGATAATAACCAGCTAACCCAATGAAACTACGAATCTCCGAAGGAGTCTGGGGAATCTCCCAATCCATAACTGCTTGGACCTTTGCTGGATCAACTGCAACACCAGCGCTGGAGATCACATGGCCGAGAAAGTGAACCTCGCGCAACCAGAACTCGCACTTGCTGAACTTCGCATACAACTTGTGCTCACGGAGAACCTCTAAGACTAACCTCAAATGCTGACGGTGTGTGGCCTCATCCGGAGAATAGACCAACACGTCATTAATGAACACAACAACAAAGCTATCTAAATACGGACTGAACACCCAGTTCATGAGATCCATGAACGCTGCAGGGGCGTTGGTCAATCCGAAAGAAAGGACCAAGAACTCATAATGTCCATAACGGGATCTAAATGTCGTCTTGGACACATCCTCACTCCTAATCCGCAGCTGATGATAACCAGATCGCAAGTCAATCTTAGAAAAGACTGATGCATCCTACAACTGGTCAAACAGATCATCGATCCAAGGTAAGGGGTACCTGTTCTTCACAGTCACTTGGTTTAGCTTTCTATAATCAATACACAACCTAAGTGACCCGTCTTTCTTCTTGACGAACAATACAGGTGCGCCCCAAGGGGAAACACTAGGGCGAATAAATCCCTTATCGAGCAATTCTTGCAATTGCTTCCTCAACTCGGCTAATTCTGCAGGGGCCATCCGATATGGGGCCTTCGAGATAGGAGAGGTGCCTAGAAGCAACTCTATAGTGAACTCTATCTCCCTATCCGATGGCAATCCAGACAAGTCATCGGGAAAGACATCTGGAAAATCCTGCACCACATCGATCTCTGCAAGAGTCAGTGACGAACCAGCATCGGGTATTAGCATAACGCTGGCAAGAAATGCGTCACAACCCTTGTTCACCATGCGCATTGCCTTCATGGCAGAGATAACTAACTTTCCCGCTAAGTTCTTTGGCAAGGGATGAGAGAACTCGTCCTCACCAGGAATGCGGAAAACAATCCTCTTTCGACGACAATCCACTAACGCATAGTGCTCCTCTAGCCAATCCAGACCAAGAATAGCATCATAGTCCTTCATCTTTAGCAAGAAGAAACATCCATCTAGGATTCTATCCTCAATGCACACGGTAACGACGAAATGCACTTCCTAGTCGATACCGTACCCGCAGGGGTGTGCACAGACAAAGGGACCTCTAACTCCTCAGACTCTACGCCTGACTCTAGGGATAATTGCCTAGCGAACCGCTCGGAAATGAACGAGTGAGTAGCACCCGTATCAAACAAAACCCGAGCGTGCACACCTAAAAGCAAAACCGTACCTTCGATGACATGCTCCGCCTGCTCGGCGTCCTCGCGTGCCAAAGCAAACACTCGAGCTGGGGCTCGAGGCCTTCCTGGTCTTCCTGTAGCTGGCGCGGCTGCCGCTACTGCTGGTGCTGGCGCTCCACGCTGAGCTCCTTGCTGAAGTCTTGGGCAATCTTTGATCTTGTGGTCGCTGCTCCCACACTTCAAGCATCTACCCGCTACCAACCAACACTCGGAACCACCGTGTGTCTTCCCACAATGGGGACACTCTTTCTTCACACCAGGGGAACGTACAGAGGGTACCTGAGAGTTGCTGACTGCCACTGGTTTCTGCGGTGTCTGGTACACCGTTTTCTTCTTATCCTGCCGCTGGAATGACGCTGCCGGCCTCTTCTGCGAAGCCTTCTTTTCCTCCAGATATTGCTCCATTTCTCCCTCCTGCCTGTAGGCAGCACTGAGGGCCTCGTCCAGCGTGCGGTGGTCAAACGCCACGAGTCTCGTACGCAGTGATGGCTTGAGTCCCATCACGAACTTCTTGGTCTTTCTGCGCTCATCCTCTACGATATGCGGTGCATACTTAGAAAGTTCAGAAAACCTTGCCTCGTATTCCAGCACGGTCATGGAGCCTTGCGTCAGGGAGAGAAATTCCTGCTCCATTTTGTCCTGGATATGCTCTGGAATGAACTTGGCTCGAAAGAGCCTCACGAACGCGTCCCACGTCACGTCTATTGCTCCGTCCTCAAAGCGTGTACGCAGTAGGGAGGACCACCATACATCCGCTCACTCCTGCAATACACTTTCATAAGTACTAACTAACAATTCTAAGTTAAACAGAACATATAAGCATACAAAATTAAAAGTCTACCTGTAGCATGTAGGTGGCTAGTGTCACCTTATCCTCATCAGGGCACCTGATGGCTCAGAAGATTTTCTCTGTCTCCCTCAACCAGCTTTCTGCCATTAATGGATCACTCTCCCCCTTAAAAGAGGGTGGGGTCATCCTCTTGAATCGCTCCATGATGGATGGTCCACCATGGTCTTGAGCTGGTGCCTGAGCCTGCTACATTAAACAATAACAATACACAATAAACACAATATCATGCAAGTTAAATAGCAAACTACTAGTTGTTTCATTATTCTACCTGGGCCTCCAACTGGGCCTGGAGTGCTGCCTAGGTATGAGCCTGCGTCTGTATGGCTTGCACCAGACCTTGCATGAATACTCCGTAATCCACAGGCGGCGGTGGGGGAAGTATAGGGCCTCGTGGTGCTGGGGCCTGTTGCTCCGCCTGCTCATCACGTCGCGGCTCGTCCTCACGGGCCGACGCTCCACCACACCTACCTCTCGAAGCCATGGCTGTAATAAATTTTCAGTCAGCATTAGAGCTAGTTTACTAAGTTTTCTAACCATTTTCTTATCTATCTTTCACTTCTCATTAGTGTTTTCTACACATGTGGACATACTTAGCATGCAATGGGGATGATGACTTAGGTATATTCATGTGCAATCTCAACCGGTTGCTCTGATACCAATCTCTGTGACGGCCCTCATTATACCGGTACGGTTATACCAACCCACGTCGGTATAGCGAGAGTCCTCACAGTGGGACATTTACCCAAACGATACATACAGCTGAGATACACGCGAATATACAACAGAGTAGCGGAAGTAAAAGACAACTGTCTTCATTTATTCATCATCCACATTAAACATACATGAAATTTGCAATTAACATTAAAGAACTTAAAGTCCACATAATTTAAATTCCTGATATTTAAATACATAATGTCCACACTTATACATCCTTTTCATGATAACTCTAATACAATGTTCAAATTACATACTATGAAATGCACAAGTCACAAGGAAACTCCACAGACTAATCTCCGCGCTCGGAGTCCGTCTCCACTGTCTCCTCCAACGGTGCCACGTCACCAACTACACCTGTACGCCGAAGCAAGGAGTGATTCCAAAGACACAGCAAGCAACACTACAAATAACATACACGTATAAGTCATAGGGGTTTCTACATGCACATTCAAAATTTACAACACATGGCATGCTAATCATTTGAAGGTTTCAACCTATCATGAAAGTTTTACAATTTGATACATGGATCATGCTTTCAGATTTCTAAGAATAAAATTCTACCTATCACATGCTCTCTATTCAATTTACTCATGAAATTTGTCTTTAAAGGACCAAGACATGAGAGCTACCAACACGAACATTGTGCATATATGAAAGGAGAACACGACTAGCATGGATCTTACATGTTTTTAAACACATACATAGACATTTTTGCATGCTTTAGGTTGCTGGTTTCACATAGTTTAATGGCTGAAAACCTACACATGAGAGCTACAATATTGCTTAAAACAAATCACGTGAACAACCAATCATGCTACTTGCATACGTGCTCATCAATTATCCCTAACATGGATTCTAGACATTTTTGCACATATAAACATGATGATAACGACATGAATTTACTGATTTCACATGGTTTCAGGTTTGTCTCACATGGATTTCAACAACGTATTCTCACATTTAAATTTCACATTTTCTTTACACAAGTTTTCTCTTTCACATGGTTACACTTTGCACATACACATTCACATTGTTCACTTACACATTTACACATGAACACATACACATTACACATTTCACATTACACATTTTAGGTGCCGTGACACATAGTCCAAACCACCAAAGAAGGACATATACACATCACATTACACATAGACGCCATCTAGGCATTCCAATGGCGACTCTTGGACTGCGCAGACCGGGAGAACAAGTCTCCACCCTAACCAGTGGTACTTGTCCACCTCCAGGATTTCCCCCTAATGCCCTTAGGGTCACTTACACATTGAACTTTCTCAGGGGGACTTTTCCCTGATACAGTTCCACTGCCCTCTACGGAAGCAATGTCACATTGGCACAATTACATATTTACACATTTTACCGGTTTGCACATGGTTTTACACATAGCAATTTTCATCTCATTCACTTTCTCACTCATATGCATTTCTCTGTTTTTCCTGGCATGGCACCACAGATTTCAGGAGTTTAACACACAGTCAATTTCACCAATCAAGTTGGGTTTAAGCAATATCCAATCACATTACGATAACATACATGGATTACTATATTTCACATGGAAAATACATAACTTCTTATGTACTAGTCTAAATGACCTGAAATTTTAACCACATGCTATTTTCGGGTTCTAGATCATACATTCAATTTTTCAGATTTTTCTGAGCTAATTGGGATTTACAGTAAATAAAACACCTATTTAGCATGCCATTCATGATTTAAGTTGATATGGACTTATACACAAGTCAAAATTCTAGCAAGCTACTGTCTGAACAGAGATTACTATCATATGCATGATTTGAGAATACAAAATTACCATAAATCATACAACCATAGATCAATCATCACAATCTTTCTTGCATGCCTTTTTATTTACCGAACCGAATTTATTAGCAACTCATGCAAGCATGGACAAATTATCAAAAATTTAGTATACATACACAGACCCACTAATCCTCATGATCTGACAAAACTGAGGCATTCAGATTAGTCCTAACCACAAAGCATGGATTGGCAAGACTATCAACAAATCATGCTTACACATTCATGGGATACAATATTCTAGCATTCACCACCACACATCACACTCACCCACACACCACATTTGACAGTACACATAGTGTATAGGGTTACCATATATCCTCATCACGGAAACCATACCGAAAATAGTGTATAGGAAGGGCAGAACAGGTCACTGTTCTGTCCAGAGGAACTTGGTGGCGGTCTCTGGCCGCTGACTCAGGGTCAGCGGCATGGTCGATGGACGCCAAGCATGATCTCAGCGTCCATTGACCTTGCCGTCAATGCAGGTCTGTGCAGAAACACAGACCCGAGCTCTCAAGTTTGGGTGAATGGGAGGGTCTAGGACTCGAGGGAAAATTCATAAAAATAGTAGAAACGACCTAGACACATACGGGGACATTATGCTTAGGTCACTTGCCTTTTAAAAATTGCTCCAATGGGTCTAGGGTGTTGGTGAAGCCCTCCTTGGGCAGTCCCAAGAAGGTGCAGAAATGCCTCCTAGATCTTCTTCCTCCGGGCTCCTGGATGATCTCCACAGCAGGGGGATGTCGGGGAAGCCTCCTCCGTTGCTCCAGCTATCCTCTTGTCGTGGGAGATGGCCGGATCTAGCTCCAGGAAGCCTGATCTTTGGGTGCAAAAGGGGTGGGTTTCTCAGTTTTTCTTCTAGGGTTTTCTTTCTCTCTTTTCTCCTCTTGCAAAGGTGAAGAGAGGAGTGGGAAGAGGCAAATCCGGGTTCAGACATAAGGGGAGCCTCTCTCCCACTCACAAAGTGACATGACAGCTCTCAGAGCCGTTGGGGACAGCCCCCCAATGGCTGAGCTTTCTTGTTTCAGAGGTTTCTGGCTCTGCTGCGCATGCAGGCCAGAAAAATAGGCGTCCATATCGCTCGACGCCAGGATTAGTGTTGGCGTCCATCTCTGGACGCTGACACTACCTCAACGGCTAGGGGTTGACGCCAAGGTGGCCTTCGGACAGAACTCTAAAATATGCAGAAAACTATGCATACCATGCATATATACATGAAATATGTATATGGTATTGTATCCATACTATCACCATTCAATACATGCATTATTTACATCTAATATAAACATATGCACACGTAATTATACTAATCAATACATACGTAAATATGTATATACATACACTAGCACAAATATACACATGCAAATACAAATAATGCGACGAAAATTCGAGGGCCTTACATCACAGCAGCGACTCTGAAAGTGAGTTGAGCTCAAGTAAAGAAGAAGAAGAAGCCAACCTGGCATTCATGGCCAACGGCGAAGACAAGGTAACATCAGACTCATCGTTTTCTTCTTGTAATGAATCAGATTCCAATAATTTGGAAGAAACTTGTAATGAATTGTACAATAAATATAAAGAAGTATGTAAATCACTAAGAGCCAGTAAGAAAAATCTCGCATGCCTAGAAAATACTAATTCAGATTTAAAATCTGAAAATGAGCAAATGGAAAAACAAATTAATGAACTAAAAAGGAGAAATGAATTACTGTGTGACGACTTGAAAAATAAAAATGAACAATTAGCAAATTTAGAAAATCAAGAAAATGTAAATAATTTAAAACAAGAAGTCAACATGTTAACCACAGAAAATGAAAAATTATCAAGCACACTAGAAAAATTTACTAATGGCAAAACAACATTAATATTGAAAGGTGCAAGACGGTCAGGTAAAAAGAAACATGGATTAGGTTATACTCCACCCGATAATGAAGAAACTAAAGTTTATCCTAAAATATATCCTACACCTAAATTTGTACCTGAACAAGACACAACATACAAGGTAAACTTCAAATACATTCCGACTGAAAAGGCAACTAAGATATCTTGCTATAGTCATTGCAACAAGTTTGAACATATTAAAGTATCATGTCCAACTAAACATAAAATATGGATAATCAAAGGAAAAATGATGATACTAACCAACCAGGACCCAAAAGAACTTGGGTACCTAAAGCTTAGTGTTTTCATTGCAGGTAAACCTTCGAGCATTAAAATGGTATTTAGACAGTGGATGCTCAAGGCACATGTCAGGAAGTAGGAAGCTATTTTCTCATCTCAAAGCTGAGGAAGGCACAGTCACCTATGGAGATAATGGAAAAGGAACTGTAATAGGCAGTGGATCAGTGAGCAGCAAAGGGAAAGCAGTTATTGAAGATGTGTTATGCGTCAAGGGACTGAAGCACAACATCATCAGTATCAGCCAGCTGTGCGACAGAGGACATCATATCAGATTTCAAGAGTCAAAGTGCAGCATTATGAAGGATGGTGCAGTCATCTTTGAAGCCAACAGAGAAAAGAACATGTACGTACTTTACCTAGAAGAACTAAAAGATCAGGATATCTGTCTGGCCGTAAGCAAAGAGCAGTCAACTGAACTGTGGCACAGAAGATTGGGCCACTGCAGTCTAGATGGCATGAGAAAGCTGATCAAGAGAAACTTGGTGGAAGGTCTACCTAAAATCAGCACAAGAGTGAATAATGTTTGTGGGCCTTGTGCAAAAGGAAAGCACACCAAGTCATCCTTCAAGTCAAAGACTGTGGTAACAACCTCTAAACCTTTAGAACTTCTTCATATGGATTTATTTGGGCCAATGAGGACCACAAGTCTTGGAGGAAAGAATTTTGGATTTGTTATAGTAGATGATTACTCCAGATTCACATGGGTATCCTTCTTAGAGCACAAAGATGATACATTTGAAAGTTTTGTTAGCTTCAGTAAAAAGGTTCAGAAAGATAAGAAGTATAGCATTGTCAGCATTCGATCGGATCATGGTGAAGAATTCCAGAATGAGAGATTTGCTAACTTTTGTGATGATCAAGGCATAGAGCACAATTTCTCAGCACTTAGGACGCCTCAGCAAAATGGAGTTGCTGAGAGAAATAACATAACTCTATTGTATATGGCAAGGACAATGTTGTCTGAATATGATTTACCAAGGTATTTTTGGGCCGAAGTAGTCAACACAGCATGTTATATAATCAACCGGGTGATGATCAGGCCGATTCTGAAGAAGACTTCGTATGAGTTGTACAAGCAAAAGAAGCTGAAGATCAGCCACTTCAGGACATTTGGATGCCCATGCTTCATCCACAACAACGGCAAAAGAGACATCGGTAAGCTAGACTCCAAATCAGATGAAGGTATATTCATGGGGTATGCTTCCAAACCCAAAGGTTATAGAGTGTTTAATAAACGAACCCTATTAATTGAGCAATCAGTGCATATTATATTTGATGAAACTAACCCTTCCTTGAGAAAGGAAGTAGATAGTGATGTTGATGATACAGATGATTTATCCAAGAAACTAAAGAACACATCAATTGAGGATAAGGAAGATCCATCTCTGGAAGACCTGCAACAAAAGGACATCTCATATGAAAATCTTCCAAAGGAATGGAGATATAAGAAAGATCACCCTCTAGACAACATCATTGGTGATCCGTCAGTTGGGGCAAGAACCAGAGGTAATATAATTCCTTGTGACTATCTAGCTTTTGTTTCACAAATAGAGCCTAAGATAGTCAATGAAGCTCTTACTGATGAATCTTGGATTTTAGCCATGCAAGATGAACTAAATCAGTTCAAGAGAAATCATGTGTGGTCACTTGTTCCTAGACCATCAGATCATCCAGTGATTAGCACCAAATGGGTGTTCAGGATCAAATTGGATGAAGCTGGTGTGATCATAAGAATCAAGGCTAGACTAGTAGCTCAAGGCTATTCCCAAGAGGAAGGCATAGATTTCGATGAAATCTATGTACCTGTAGCTAGACTTGAGGCTATTAGAATCTTACTTGCATATGCATCCACATTAGATTTAAGATTGTTTCAAATGGATGTTAAATCAGCTTTTCTAAATGGTTATATAAAGGAGGAAGTTTATGTAGAACAACCTCCAGGTTTTGATGGCATGGATTTTCCGGATCATGTATTTAGATTGCATAAAGCTTTATATGGTTTGAAACAAGCACCTAGAGCATGGTATGAACGATTAAGTGTATTTCTATTAGATCATGGTTTTATTAGAGAAAAAGTAGATAGCACATTATTCATTAAGTCTAAATTCAAAAACGTGCTACTTGTTCAAATATATGTTGATGATATAATATTTGGATCTACTGATGAATCTCTTTGCAAGTATTTTGAGAAGCTAATGCAGGGAGAATTTGAAATGAGCATGATGGGGGAGCTTAACTACTTCCTTGGATTGTAAATCAAGCAATGAAAGGAAGGCACCCACATCTGTCAAGGCAAGTACACAAAAGAGCTGCTGATGAAATTCGATTTTGAAAATGCCAAGCCACTGTCAACGCCAATGAGTACATCAACAAGATTAGACAGTGATAAAGATGATAAGAAAGTAGATCAGAAGCTTTATAGAGGTATGATAGGTTCTTTGCTTTATTTAACAGCAAGTAGACCTGATATATTATTTAGTGTTTGCATGTGTGCTAGGTATCAGGCAGACCCTAGAGAGTCTCATTTAATTTCTGTCAAGAAAATTTTTAGATATCTGACTAGAACTTATGACTTAGGTCTATGGTATCCAAAATCATGTGAAATTAATTTAGTAGGATACTCTGATGCTGACTACGCTGGATGTAAAATAGATAGAAAAAGCACCAGTGGTTGTTGTCAAATTCTTGCAGGATGTCTAATATCATGGTCCTCAAAGAAGCAAAATTCAGTAGCACTGTCTACAGCTGAAGCTGAGTACGTGGCTGCTGGAAGTTGTTGTACACAACTTCTATGGATTAAGCAACAACTTGAGGATTATGGACTCCAGATCAAGACAATTCGACTATTGTGCGACAACACAAGTGCAATAAATCTAACCATAAATCTAGTTCAACACTCAAGAACTAAACACATTGAGGTTAGATATCATTTCACTCGTGATCATGTAGCAAATGGTAATATAGATAATTCCTTCATTGATACTAATAATCAGTTAGCATATATCTTCACAAAGGCCTTACCTGAGGAGAGATTTACATCTCTTAGAAGGGAATTAGGCATGTGTAAATTGTGAAAGATTTATCTGTATGAAAACTGAAATATTAATTTTCAGAATATCAATTACTTTTTCTCCTTGAAATTTAAGTAAATTCCAAATATTACCTGGTTGTTAACATCCTTGGCGGTTCATTATTTTATAAGATTTTATCTCTCTCAAACTAGTCAGTTTGTCGTTTTCTGTCTTTATGGCGCCTCAGATTTCGAAAAGTCACTTTATCCTTAATTCTTATATCTTGAAATCTGTGTGGCAACGATTCACACACCACCTTCATCTCCCTCTATCCGCCTGAGGCGATACCCTATCGACTCTGGCATCGACTCTCTACGATTTCAAGTTTCCAACTCCTTCCCGCGAGAAATTTCTTGAGGGTTTCTACTTCACCTCTCCTTCCAATCATTCAGAAACTTTCCCCATTCTATTCCATGGCCTCTTCTGGTGTTTCCGGCAGCATTGGGGGCTACGGAGCTAAGTTTCTCACTGCAGAGCAGTAAGAAAGATTTACCTCCGTGAAGATCAAGCTATGTGGAAACAAGGCAGTGGATGTCGCAGGGTTGCAGAAGAATGGAATGAGTAGAGTTATTGCAGCAATGGAAAGGATGAAATGGACAAAGTTAGCAACTCTATAAGAGGTAAGTTACCCAGATCTCTTCAAAGCTTTCTATGTGTGCCTGAAGACTGAGGAAGACGGGTCCTTGACATCATCTGTCAAAGGAACCCAGATTAGAATCACATATGCTCTTTTGGAGTTTGCACCACCGGTCACAGTGGGGTTCACACTGTGGACATTTAGGTGAAGGGTTTAGGGATTATTGGTCCCGAGATTAAGCCTAAGGATGGGAAGTTGGACATCAACCAGATGAACGTCTTCAACCGCCTTCTGCACTTTATAGTTTTTCAGATTCTGGTCCCCAGAAGTGCTACTTTCTCAACTTGTACAAAGGCAGATTCAGATATGATGTTCTGGGCTATCCAGAACTAGGATATAAACATGGCAGAGGTTATCTTGGAGCGAATGAAGTTTGCTCATGCTCAGGTCTAGGATAAGAAAAGCAAATTGAATGTTTCTCTACCTTATGCCCACCTGCTAACCAGAGTATTTCAACATTTTGGAGTCAATTTATCTGGAGCAATGTCAGGAAAGATGGGGCAAGCAATCCGCAGTAAAAACTTGAAGAAAAGTGGATTCTCATTGGTTGGAGGATTGTGGACTAAGATCTCAGTGGCTGAGGGTGAGGCCATCATTGGCGAAGTCCAAGAAGTCCAGGAAGAGGAAATTCCAACAGTTCCAGCAGCAGCAGTACCAGATGCTCCAATTGAACAAGAAGTTGTCAGGGCAGCAGTGCCAAGCATTCAAGATCAACAGGATCATGCACCAGTCGTTCAGGAGGGAGCAGCAGCAACAGCAGCAGCAGAGGCTAGAGTAGAAGAATCTGTGGTCACTGGAAGCCTAATTGAAGAGATTCCTCTCGAAAATATTGTACCAGCTGAAGGAACTTCAGAAGCAGTCAACCCCACCACTGTTGTGGCATTCATTCTTACAGTTGTGCTGGAATCCATTTCTAGCACTCAGGGGGAGCAAAATCAAGAAAATAAAGCTATGGCATCAAGCCAAAATGCAATTCAGATGGTCGAAGCTCCTATCCAGGGGGGTAGGAAGAAGCAACTCAAGTTGACTCTCCTATGGAGGATGTTTCTATTCAGGGGGAGCAGGAGATTGTGATTGAAGCAGTGCAAGGAGCAACCACTCCTATTCGAGAAGAGCAAGTTGTTGAAGAACAAGCAGCTTCTCAAGGGGAGCACACAGCTAATGTCCCCAATGTTGATGAGTTCAGAGAAGGCATTGTGGAAAGTGCCTCAGATGACAGTGATGACTCTGTGGAGGCCGTTAAAAGTGTTGGGTTTACATATACTTTAATGTTTTTGATGATGTGATTCTAATGAACATTGCAATTGATGATGATACAATGACTTATTTGTTAGAAACAAGAATGACATGATCAAGTGACAAGATGAGATAATATGTATTCATTATATCTCACTTATAATGTTTTCAAATGTAGGTTGAATACATACAAGTCAAGTACCTAAAGTCCACTTCAAAAGGTCTTCAAAAAGGGTCCAAGACACCTCCTGTCGACAGCAAGACAACCCCCTGTCGACAAATGGACATTCCAGGAACTGGAAAACTAAATGGAACAATAGCTGTCGACAACCCCAGGTTGCCTGTCGATAGACCAGTGGTTCAGCAACATGAAGACTTCTGGAAAACCAGAACTGAGCAGTAGCTGTCGACAACAGCAAGTCGGCTGTCGACAGACGTAGTTTTGGAAACTTCTGATGGTCAAGATATGATCCATGTTTTGGGTGATTCCTTCAAGCACGTCTCTCCATGTTTGGACACCCATATATATAGATCATATAGAGCTATTTTCGCAGAGAGAGACCACAACTCCAAAACCCTAAGCAAGACTTAAGAGAGAAAGCTCCCATCTGCTGCTCTGCTTTAAGCTTTCGTTCAGAACAAAGAAGAAACATCTTCCGAGAGGAGTTGAAGTCAGGTTGTCCACAACTCAAGCTTCTCCATCAGTTGATCTACATCCAAACGAAGCCTGAAGTTGTCCTGGACTACCAACGAGAAGAGTTCTTCATCAGGATTTGTTCTTTCAACTCAGAACTCTTCTCTATTTTCGTTTCTTCTCATACTTCTGTGTGTGTGGTTGTGTCTCAAGCGTTCCTTGTGCTTGATTCACGTGGTTTAAGTTGTTTTGATTGTGTGTTCACATCAAACAATGTGTGTGTGTGAGAGTTGTAGTGTTGAACTCGCTCATAAGCAGTTGTTTCTGCGTGTGTGTGTGGACGGTGGATGTAGAATACACAAGTTGTGTACTCCGAACCACCTTAAATCATCGTGTCTGTGGTTTGAACGTTTTACGTTAGATGATTGGTAGGCACGTTGATCTCTCACACGCTAGATAACTTGTTGTTCTTTCTATCTATAATCAACACACATCTTGATTCATTTTTAACTCTGTTTAAGATATCGAAGAATCTGTCTCCATCGAAAAGAAGGCTATAATATTTTTAATTGGGAGTAATCTATTCAACCCCCCCCCCCCTTCTAGATTACCATAATAGGCAATTCCGCACATCTTTTAAAAAGGGCAAGAGAAGTTAAGGGAAAAGAAGTGGCTCAGGGAACTCCTCTCCTTACCTGGCGGCCACATCAGAAGAAGAAGAAGCTGAAAATAAATATGAAGCATGTTATCAAAAGACTGGATGAGCAAGGAAAGATTCTGTGCTCTGTGCAATCAGACATTCAGTCAATTTTCATAAGCCAGAGTACTTCAGCTAAGGAAATGGGAATGGTGAGAAATGCAGTGAGATGGGTGTGAAGTGAGCTCATAAGTATCAAGGAATCTATAACCGCACTTGGATATTTGGTTAGGGCGCAGTCATCAAATGCCCCTCCTGCTTCTTCTCCTGCAGTACCAGTCAGAAGTTTTGGACCTTCTGAGGCCAGGCAACAAGATGTTGGGCCATCAGGGCAAATTTCAGAAAAGCCAATAGGGCCATTCGGGCCACAGGGTGTTGACAAGGCAACAACTGCAATGCAAGACCAGGTTGAAGCTGTGAAGTCTGGGCCGTCAGGGCCAATAGAGGATGTTTCCGGGCCAACAGGGCCAGTGGTCTCCGAGGATGAGATTCCAAGAGTGGAAGAGCCAGTTGTTGCTCCAGATGCCCCTGATCCTTCTCCTCTTGCAACTCCAGCCCCTCATTCATCACCATCTTCCTCCACAGCACCTCCAGCACCTATCACCTTTAAACAACCCCTGCCTCGCACCTTTTCTTCCCCAACTCCATTTCCTTCTGAATCCTCTCCTTCTCTTGCCACATCTGCATCCATTCCACCACCTCCTCCTGTTCCTGAAGACCCTCCAGCCTCATCATCAGCTGGAGCCTCCTCTTCCTCTGGTCCTTCTTTAGATGGACCGTCCATCACACCTTCTTCTACCCATCCATCATTCCTCCATCCTCCTACTCCTCCTTCCTTTGTCACCTTTATACCTGAAGGTGCACAGCTAGAAGGTCCCTTTCTAAATAAATTTGAGGATGAGCTGGAAATCACCACCATCCGTTCAATTCTGGCAGTTGCCTCTCATGTCCACAGGACTGACTCTTCTAGTCCTGTTTCTAAAAAGAGGAAACTCTCCACTACTCTTGCTCTTCCCACCGAACCTAAATTTCCTCCTCCTTGGTTTTCTCTCACTGTTGAAAATCGAAGGAAACCACTCTATCGTAAATATCTCCAAAAGTGTATCCTTGCCACCATTTTTGGTGTTCCTTTTCTAAATCTAACTGATCACCTCAATGTTGTCCTTCCCTACAACCACTTCTTAAAAGCTGATCAATCTAAAATCTTCAAAATGGCTGAATGAAAATCTTAAGATCAGTGGGCTAAAGGGCACTCGGCTCTCTACAGGAAATATATTCTTGAAAAGTCAACTCGGTTTCCACCTAGGGACTCTCCACTCACTCTCTCTGAGTGGTTTGTCATTCATCAAAAAACCCTCTGGGCTCCTTTTATTCAAAAGGAAGTGAAGCTCATCAGGTACTTCCAGCTATTCATTGATTATCGGTATCTTCACAAGTTACCTGAGGTGCAGTTGGGTCAGTTCCAGGGAGCCGTTGCTTTGTTAAAAACTGAAAATCCAGTCAATTGCTCCTTCAAGGTGGATTTCGCTACCTTGCAAATTCCAGACACTGTGTTTCTCCCTAAGTTGCACTCCTTCGTCATGGACTCCTTAGTTGGTCCTATAATTTTTGAGAGATTTGCTCGTGTCACGGGTAGGATCTCAGCTCAGCAGGGTCGTCTCCCCTCCTTCAAAAAATTCATCTTCAGAGAATTTCATCTAGGCCATATTTCCTCTGAAGTTCTTGCTCCTTTGCTATCTGAATGTGAAAGACTTTCTCCTACTAACTGGGAAAAGCACTATAATCAGTCTGCCCTTCAGCTGGAATCAACCAACAGCTCATTGTTCAAAGAAGGGAAACCTACTCTTACAGCTGAAGCCTTTTTGGACATGAACTCTATCAATTTAGATCAGGACCCTTACCTTCTGTGGGTCGAGCGGTACAAGCTGTTTCTGGCCTTGAAGAAAGATCTTCTGCAGCATCAGATCCACTACCCCATCAAGATCAACCAGTTTCTTTGGTTTGCCAGTTTTGCATCTTTTATTTACTTCAAAGAATCTCTTGGCACTGATGAATATGCTAATTTTCTAGAAGATCAGCGCCAACTTCACATCAAGAGGATGATTCCAGACATGGGGTCATCTTACTCTATTGCTTTTGGGGTTTTCAAGACCTATTTTGAGGAGCTGGAATGCAAGGCTTTGCGCATTATTTAGCGGCATGCCTCCCTTCTATCTCCTACTTTCTACCTTTCTGTAACCCCTCAAGATAAATAGAAAAGTTATTGCTCTTATCTCCTTTTTATCTCTCTTCTTTGTCTCCGAATGATTCTTTTTGCTTGATGACAAAAAGGGGGAGAAATATAGTATTTCTGAAATACATATCTTACATTTTATTTCTCTTATATCTTATTTCATAATTTATTTAGATTTATTTCAGAACATCTTTTATTGTTGCTATATTTTGTCATCACCAAAAAGGGGGATATTGATGATCATATTTTCTCCATGTACTTTAATTGAATTAAATATCTATTTTAGTGATTAACAAAACTAAGACTATGTGCATTTCTAACATATTTTTTATAAGATTTGAGCACAGGAAATCTAACAAAGAAAAACAAGCTAAACTTGTAAGTATTCTTCATACCAGCATTTACAGTTCAAAGCATGTAATTTTCTAAGTACACATAGACTTTCTAGTTGTTATAACGATTTCCTTAGAATCATAATGATTTCATCATTCACATCGATTTTGGTTCTATAACGATTTCATAAGTCATTGCTATTCTATTGAAGTCTATCTCACAACGATTTGCCTCTCATAACGATTCTCTAAGAGATCGCAACGATTTGCCTCTCATAACGATTCGCTAAGAGATTGCAACGATTTGCTTCTCATAACGATTCGCTAAGAGATCGCAACGATTTACCTCTTATAACGATTCGCTAAGAGATCGCAACGATTTGCCACTCATAACGATTTGCTAAGAGATCGCAACGATTTGCCTTTCATAACAATTCGCTAAGAGATCGCAACGATTTGCCTCTCATAACGATTCGCTAAGAGATCGCAACGATTTGCTCTCACAACGATTTCAGTATTACAACGACTCGTTAAGTTTCATAATGATTCGATAAGTTACACAACGACTCAGTCACTGTAATGATTCATTAAGTTACACAACGACTTGGTCGCAGTAACGATTCAATACATTAAATAATGATTTGTTCACTATATCGACTCGATAAGTGAAACAACGGTTTGCTCGTAACGATTTGTTGATAGTATCATAACGATTTGTCTCTACAATGATTCGGTTATTAATGCATAACGATTTATGTATACATCGACTTGTTTATGAACGTATAACGATTCACATGAACAACGACTCATTTTTACATCGATTTCATAAGTCATAATCATATCAATTTCATGGTGTATAACGACTTGATATTCAAACCTATTCTCAGATAGTTTGAAAAGTCAAAGTCTTCCCTTGCTTTTATCTCACATCCATGCATTTATTATGATTGATCATATCAATGCACTGCATGCAAACGATATCTTTTATTTCCATGCTTGTACTGTAAACATCTTTTTAGAAGAACAGAATGGAATTTCTATTTCCGCATAAAAATCACTCTAATGTTGACTGAAAACAAGAGATAGCCTAGCTGTCTATTGTCTTAGCATTTAATGCTTGCAGGTCTCTGACAGTGCACCTCAATACAACGTTGGACAATATGGAAGATAACGGACATCAAAGAAGATCCTCTCTCTTGTTGTGTGTATGGAAAGCTAAAGACTGTTGAACAAGAAGCACTACAGTGACATGCAGTCTAACGTAAACAAAAGCTTAGAGATAACAGACACTTCAACGTTCAATTATCAAATGAAAGACATATATAGAAGACTGAAGCTCCAGAAATAACAACACTCACATCAATCTTTTACAAGCTTTCTGCAAGCATCTGAAAGAGTGAAGCTTCACTCCTTCGCTTGTCTAGCTCTTAGTTCTTAGCTCTCTGCATTCATTATGTTAGTCTTGAGAGCTTCAGTATACTGAGAGTGTTCCTCATCATAGAACTTTCTCTCTCAGTCGTTGCTTCAGATCGAGCGTTGGTCTTTAAGTTTAATCTATGGGTGTATCATCCATTGAATACATTCCTGTGTTCTTTCCCTTCGTGTTGAAGGAAGACCTGGTGGGTTCCTGGGTGTTTGTTTCCCTTTGTGTAGAAGGAAGGCCTGGTGAGATCCAGGGTGTTGTTTTTCCTCTTCGAGTTGTGAAGAGAAGACCAGTCATCGAAGTGTGTTTTCGTGTAAACGTTTTTTGTGAACAGGGTTAGGTACTCAAATTTTAAGAATCCCATTCACCCCCCCCCCTCTGGGCTTGCTAGCTGGGCAACACGGGTTTCGCCCTTAATTTTCAGGATGAAATTGTTTTAAGTTGGTTAAATTTGTAACATCCCGAGTTTTGGTTGCCCTTGGTGTTGAACATGGGATCGCGAAAGATCGATGTGTCGCATTCTGAACGTGACGAGATCCGTGTCGCCTTCTGGTTGAGAAGGCGACGGCCTCTGCTTCGCGTTCTTATGATCTGTCTGTGGCTGGTGCACCTCGTGTCCATGCTCATGTGTGTGAAGGAGACATGCTAGGTGTCGCATTCACTTGAGGCACGTGCAGGTGTAACACGTGGTCTGGAGGTTGTCTGTCTGTCAGAAAATCTGTCAGAACTTTTGAGCAGGCGACAAGGTGTCTGTCGCGTTCTACTAAGAACATGACACTCTCCTTATCGCAACCTCAGTCCCGAGGCCTTAAGGCATGCAAGATCCTCTTTCTTCTTATTTCCTCTCATTTCTCCTTCTTTCTCCTCCTATCCGTGGTGGGAGAGCTTCCTCCCTCCCTGTCAGGCGTTTTGGGCGTGGAGGTGCCAGCGTGCTCGTGCTAGAGCATTGGAGTGGCATGGAGCGAGGAGGAGGCGGCCAATCCGACGTGAAGGTCCCTAATGGGTCTGGCTCTTCGATTGCAAGTAGGGATCTCTTGCTCTCTTCCTGTCTTGAGGAGATGGAGCTTGGTTTCGATCTATACTTCGCGTGCTCGTGGGTTTTATTGTGGGTTTGCATGGGTGGATGCTTGCCGGTGGTGCTCCCTCTTTGTGTAGCTTCATCCTTGTGGTTTGTGGGCAAGGAGAGGTGGTGTTGGTTTCCCTTGAGCCATTTTTTGGCTGTGCATATTGTGTGTACCTTGTTCCCCTTGTTTTTCTATGGCTTGTGTGGCTTTAGGGAGACTGTGGGATGGCCCATCCCTAGTTTCGGTCTTCTGACTGATATAGCGACAAGTTGGCTGACATGATACCAGTCAGAAGGCGACGGGCAACCTATCGCATTTTGGTTGCGACAGGTTAGCTGTCGCGTTCATCTTGCCTGTTCTGTTTCCCTGTTTCTGGGCCTTTCAACGGTGGTTTGTGCCTAAGTTGGTTAGGGGATGTGTCTTCCCCAACTTAGGCACAAGACTGGTCTTCTATGGTCGTTGCACCGTCAGTCTTGTGGGTGTGAGCCTTGGGGGCTGTGTTCCCCAAGGGCTTTGCCTTCAGAGTGTGAACGCGATGGGTTGATACGTCGTGTTCATCATCTGAAGGCGACACTCTGGCTATCACTTTCTAGTCGCGACAGGTTCTGTGTCGCTTTTTAGTTCTGATTGCGACGGGCCTCTAGTCGCCTTCTAGCTTCTATGTTATTGTGCAGCCTTTTCCATAATTATAAGTTCCTAGATGTGGTGTGTGTGCCTGTGTTGGCCGATGGCCCTCCTGGGGGTTCCGGAAGGTGTGACGTATGTGCCTTATGCCTGCTAGGCTTGTCTTGGTTACGAGCCAGTGGTGCCGTTTATTTGTTATGGTTGCCCCGCCTATTCCCACTTTGCCCAGTGCTTGGCACTCGAGGGCTTGTTCCGTTCAGAGGTTGTTACCATTACCTGGGACCCCTAGTCCCCACGCATCCTTTGAGGGAGTTCTCCGGTGGTAGGAGTGCTCGAGTGACAGACTCTGGAGCTAAGGGGAAAATGGTGGGGGACAGTGGCGTAGAGTCATTTGTAGAGCTCTCTTAGCTGAGTCTGGGATGCTGAGGTGGTTTGGTTGTTCTTCCGACACAGATCAGCTAGTCCTTCTCACTGCCTCTCTTGGCGTTGGTTCTGTTGGGCAACTATCTCCTTAAAATATTGTTAAACATTTTAAGTGTTGTGTTTTTACTATGACAAAATCTTTTAAGACTTTCTACAAACAAATCTATTGGAATATACCACAAGAAATATGACATGTATGATATAGTATCTACCAGCATTGTCTTACAAAATTTTCTCTAAGTTCACAACGTATACTATGTACCATACTAACTCCGACTTCAGACTCCAACTCCTAAAAAGTCGAAGTGTTGCACCATTTGATGAACAGGTAGTACTCCGACTTCAGAAAAGTTGAAGTCTGACAAGACTCCGACTCCTGAGAAGTTGAAGTCTAGCTAAACTCTGACTTCTTAAAAGTCGAAGTCTGTCTAGACTCTGACTCCTTAGAAGTCGAAGTATGACTTCCTATCAAATGATCCTTCACTCCGACTTCTGAAAAGTCAAAGTCCTCTCACTCAGACTCCTAAGAAGTTGAAGTCTTTTGTATCTTACTCCAACTCCTTGAAAGTCGAAGTCTATTTTTGTTTGCACTCCGACTTCCCAGAAGTCGAAGTATGACATCGATTGATGATCACTTATCTTTGACTCCGACTACAAATAAGTCGAAGTAACCTATATCAACTTCTATATACTTGACACTTATAATTTTTTATGATAATCTATCATTTCACAGAATCCATGAAATCTTAATCTTGTTTATTTCAAGTTATTCAAATGGGATCCTTTACAAAATGAATAACACTTACATATCTTACAATATAATGCTTTTCTTGCTACCACCATTTAAATTTTCTATTAGGTAGGTAAAATTATATTCAAAATGACCACATAAATTATCTTTGATAAGATCTAAATCAATTATACAAATTGGTCTCTTGCTGTCTATCAGAAGCTTAGTCCTTTCTATTTTGATAGAAGATATGCGTTGGTAGGTATAAGCAGCATGGGCTATCTGTCAGAACCCACCTACCATATATGCCTTTTGTCATAAATTCCTTACTTTTAGGATACAACTATCTATCTGCTCTTTAATGCACTGAACATTTGTCTATCTGAGGTTCTTTATACTTTACATATATTTCCATCTCACCTACCTCCAAAAGGACAAAGGTATATGTGCTTCCTTACCTTGTAGACAATTAGATACCTACTGAAGTCAGTTTACAGATCATTAATAAAAGCTGTCTATCAAGCCATGAAGCTATCTACATAGCCTGAAGATGTTGGAACTCCAAAAGGTGAAGGACTGATGAATATAACAGAAGTCTCAAATTGTCTACATCCAAGGATTAACGGCTATTCTTCAAACGGCTAGTTTTCTAACGGATAGTTTCAAATGGGAAATTAAAGCTTCTGAAGCTCATATATATAGAGGCCGGAGTTTGAACTAGACGATCACCAACTCAGCAATGCACACATGTACCATCTGTTTTTGTAAGTGAAAGAAAGAGAGCTGCTTCTTCAGTCCACGACTTCCAAGTTCTCTAGTTTCTTTGAAGTCATTTGCTATTGGGTGGAATTTTGTAACTGTAGATCCTTCTTAGTCCACCCATTTAGACTCAGAAATAGTTAAAGCTTCAAATTCTCATTTGTATTCCTTTCTATTTCTCTGTCTTTGCTCAATCTTCTGAGTAGGCACTCAAGTGTTTTTCATTTCTATGATTAGATAACCTACAGGGGGTTTGTTTCCTGCTGTACCCCTCTTGTGAAGGGAAGACTTATGGGTGTAGGTAGTCTTTGTACCCCTTGTTAAAGGGAAGACTTGCTTGGGAGCAAGTGGATTTGTAATACCTCTCAGGTTGAGAGAAGGCCAAGTGTTCTTGGCAGTTTAGTGAAATCCCAAAAGGTTACTTGGTGACTGGACGTAGGACTTCCATGTGGAAGGGCCGAACCAGGATAAAATCTCTTGTGCATTTGTGTGATTGTTTCCCCCAAGTTTTCACTTGTTTCACACACACTACACTAAATACTAACAACTTTCTTTAGTGTTATCTATTTTCAAATAATTGTTTTTTAAAAGTGCAAGAAGTCCTATTCGCCCCCCTCTTGGACATCATTAGTGCCATCTTGATCCAACAGGTTCTAGAGCCACGTCACGGTGTCAGCAGTGGGGCCGCAGCTCAGCCGGGTTGCAGTTGTTCGTGTGTGGTATTCTCTATGGTGGCTCACTGGCCTCACTCTTCCGAGGAGGTTCTAGGCAAGAGCTGGTGGCTGGCGAGCAGAGGGAGTGGCCGGAGTGTCCTCCTCTTAGTTGTCAGTGGCGGTGGCTTGGTTGCTGTTGTGGTGACAACGTTTCCCTCACGTGTTTCCAAGTGTGATCTGTTGCCCTAGCTTGCACGGTGGTTATAGCTTGGCCATGTCTAGCTTCCGTGGGCATCGTTAGTCTGGCCTTGTGGGCCTGTGCTTCTGGTGGCTTCCACGTTGCGTGTTCTCTCGGTGTGCCTTGTGCTGCCCTGACCGTTGTTCTTTAGTTCATTCATTGGTGTCGTTTATGGTGACACCTATTTGTGTACCTTTCCTCGACCATGTGGAGGTCTGAGGTGGTCGTGCTTGTGGTGAGAATCCAGTCTCACATGGTTGCTTCGATGTTCCATGAGCTCTTTGTCTCGACGTGTGTGTGTCGAGGGTCGCTTCCGCATCGTGTCTGACTCCGCTGGTTCTGTGGGAGTCATGTGTGGCCCGACCCTGGTTGTTGGTCGTGGCGTCACTCTGTTTCCACTATTTTGCAGAAGCTAGCATAGTAGTTTTCTTTAGTTACTACTTTCTAGCATAGTTGCTTCCACATTCTTTGGAGTTCCTGCTGCTATGGCTGGTAAGGGACTAGTTATCCCTACTGGGCCTTGTTTGCGAGGCTCACCCTGTTGGCCCTTTGGTGCGGCAGCAAGGTAACCTAGAAGGGGGGTGAATAGGAATTTCTGAAATTTGAAATCAAAATGTGAACACTTAAAAGTTTGGTTAGTGTTAGTGTGATGAAGAGTAGCAGTGCGGAAGCAAAAGAACAATCACACAAAAGGACACAGGAGATTTATCCTGGTTCGGCCCTTCCCACATGGAAGTCCTACGTCCAGTCCCCAAGCAAACTCTTGGGATTTCACTAACCGAAGGTACAGTCCCCTTCAAGGACACTACAACACCCTGGATACCCCACCAGGTCTTCTTCTCTTTCTCGGGCAAGAAGGCAGCCCACTTCTTTTCTAGGCTCAGAAGCAAACCTACTTCTTTTACAGGTTCAGAAGTAAACCTCCTGGAACAAACCCCAGTGCGGTTTTGCTAGACTTAAACCCCCAGCTAGGTCCTGTTGGTACAAACCCCAACACGGTTCTGCTAGACACTAACCTCTAGCTAGGTTACACACTGTATATAGTCCTACAGCTGGACAGAAATCTTTCTTAGAAAAGAAAGATCAGACTGAGATCTATTACAAGATGAACGCTCAAGACATAGCTCATAGTCACAGACTCTCCCCCAAGATTACAATGAGCACAGGGAGAATGGAAGAGAAGAAGGCTTGAAGGCGATGAAGACTTCTGTTTTGAAAGCTTCTGTAGATTTTTGGCTCAAGCTCTTCTCTCTTTCTCTGAGTGTTTGTGGCGTGAAGGTTCTTCTCACAGTTATACACTCCTTGAAGGATTTACAGGAAAGCTCTCTCTTCATCTTCAGCAATGCTCCATCTTTTATATGAGCAGCTTGAATAGATCCGTTGAAGAGATCCGTTGGAGTTCTAGTCGTTGCTCATCTCCTCTTCATTTGTCTTAATCAGACTCTGATGGTCTTCGAGGTCTGTGAGCATGGAAGAACGTGTTAGCATAAAAGAGTGTTTATGATAAACGATGCATAGTACTGTGCTTCTGCTAACATACTGAAAATAGTAGGTCAAATCTTTTTCTGAGAAGATTATGCATGCAGCTTTTTCTGTCATACAATATTTGACTTTTCAATGAGCGCCAAAAACACTTTCAAAATATTCAAGAAAAATCGTTGTTCATTTACAAGTAAATCATTGCAAGTTTATGAACAAATCGATGTGAAAGACAAGTCGTTATGATCATTGAAGAAATCGTTATGAGCATGACTTATGAAATCGTTATGGGAACGATTTCTTAACAAATCGTTGTGAAGGCAAGTCGATGTGTTCACTTAAGAAATCGTTACGGTCTAAAGAAATCGCTATAAGCATGACTTATGAAATCGTTATGTGAAGAGTTGTTGCTCATTTGTAAACAAATCGTTGTGAGAGCAAATTGTTGTCTCACTTAAGAAGTCGATGTGATCACTTATGAAATCGTTATGAGACCCAAGCCGATGTGATCACTTATGAAATCGTTATGGGAACCAAGCCAATGTGATCACTTATAAAATCGTTATGAGACCCAAGTCGATGTGATCACTTATGAAATCGTTATGGGAACCAAGCCGATGTGATCACTTATGAAATCGTTATGCAAGGAAATCGATATGAGGGCAAATCGTTGTGGCTACAAAAGGAATCGTTCTGAGATCGATTTCTTAACAAATCGTTATGGCCACTTAGCGAAGTCATTGTAGCGCTTTTAAAAAAAATTAATTAAAACAAAATCATTGTAGTGCTTATTAATTTTGGCACTTAAACTGAAATCGATGTATATTGATTAAACATCGATTTTATCATTTTAGTGCGCCATATTGCATCAATGTGAGACTTAGCATTTTGCTATGAGATTGATGCGACACAGATGAAACAAAATATTCAATTTAAGTTACATCATAAATTTTATTATCACCAAAATACAAGAACAAATATAGAGTGGTTCAACAATCTCCCCCTTTTTGGTGATGACAAAATTTATGAGAATTTTCTGACAAGAATATATATAAAGCATAGAGGTTTCAGAAAATTCATACAAACTCTCCCCCTTTTTGTCACTAACCAAAAATGAAGGATCTTACCATGGATTTCTTTCCCCCTTTGAGAGAATTTCTTACCATTGAGGGGTTCAACAATGGTAAGGATTTTACCATGGATTCCTTATAATAGTTGATAAGGAATGACTCCCCCTTAATCTGTGCTCCCCCTGAATGAGAGACACCACCTGAATGAAATTTGCAAATAATTGTTAGTAATAAAGACCAATTCAATTTTTGTGACTACTCTTTCTTCAGATGAGATTTGAATGAAGAGTCTGTAGTCACTCCTGCCTTGAGCATCCTTGGTTTTTGATGCTCCAAGGCTGACCTGCAAGAAAATTACTCAAAGGTAGGTACCCAAATCTTTTTGGGTCCTTGATAGTTAGAAGCATGAAAATATCCTTTAGGGATCCAAACTAAGTGCCTTGTTGTGCAAGTGTTTACAGTGTGTCCTAGTTTATTGCAATGAGAACAACAATGAATATAGATTGTTTTGTTGTTCTTATTTTCTTTGTGCTGAGTTTTTAGAACGTGATTGTAGACTTTTTCTTTTACAGGGGCCTTTCTCTGGGGCATCTTGTTTTCTTTTACAAATTTTGGTAGGGGATATTTTTCTGGAATCATGGCTTGTTTTCCTTTTTCTGGAGGTATGTATCCCAGCCCTTGTTTGTTATTTCCAGATTTTGACCCTTTTAAACATAGAGCTAAAGAAGTTTTTCCTTTAGTTAATTTTCTAACTGATTCTTTTAGGTAGAGATTTTCTTCAGTTAGAGTTTTTAATTTTTCTTCTAACTCTAACTTTTCATTGTCCTTATTTTTTAAATCTTCATTGAAAAGATAAATATTATCTTTATTGTCCTTTAATTATTTTTCTAGTTGCTCCAGTTCGGATTTAAGATCAGAATTGGTGTTTTCTAAGCAAATAGTGTTATTTTTCAGATTTTTTAGTTCTTTTACAACCCCCTTATGTTTTTCATACAGTTCATTAAAGACTTCTTATAAGTCTTCTGATTCTGACCCTGAATCTGTGCAAGAAATAAAAAATGAGTCAGAATGTACCTCATCTAGTCCCGCCATGAGGGCTAGATTTACCTGCTCCTTTTCGGAATCTGAGCTTGATGATTCTGAGCTTGTGACCTCATCATTTTCCCAAGCAGCCGCCATGGCATTTCTTTTAAATTTCTTGTGCTGCTTCTTGGGCTTATCAGTTTGACCAATCTTCTTGAGCCTTGGACAGTCTGGTCTCAGATGTCCAGGTTTTCTGCATTCATAGCAGACTGGTTCTTTCTCCTTTTTCTCTTTCCTTTGAATTCTTCTTGATCCGTTTTTCTTCTTCTTCAAAATCTTCTGAAGCTTGGACAATACTTCATCCATATTACAGTCTTCAGAATCTGCATCCTGGGAACTAGAAGAAGAGGTGGAAGGAGCAGCTACAACTTTAAGAGCATTAGTACATTTCTTCTTAGATGAGCTTTCAGATAATCGCTCCATATTTATTTCATGTGCCATGCGAGAACCTATTAAATTATCAATTGATAATTTAGTTAAATCATGGGCCTCTTCAATAGCAGTTACCTTAGGTGTCCATGAAATAGTTAAGGACCTAAGTATTTTTCTAACGGTTTCTTCATTAGAAAGAATTTTTCCAAGAGAATTTAAACCAACTACTATACTTGAAAATCTATTATACATAGTAGTAATGTTTTCATTTGGAAGCATTTTAAATTGCTCATATTGAGAGATAAGAATATCTATCCTAGTTTGTTTTACTTTATCTATTCCTTCATAGGTTGTCTGCAATTTATCCCATATTTCTTTAGCAGATTTACACGCAGAAACTCTACTGAACTCCTTTTTAGATAGAGCACAACATAGATAGTTTTTAGCCTTAAAGTTTAGAGATAGCTTACTTTTATCAGCTGTTGTAATGGCAGTAGTGCCTTCAGCTGGAACAATAATGAAATCACCTACCTCTATTACCTGCCACAGATCAAAGTCTGTGCCTCGAATGAAGCATTCCATCCTCATCTTCCAATATTGATAATTTTCTCCATCGAAGAATGGAGGTCTGGTGACTGATTGGCCTTCAGCATATCCTTGAGCTGCCATGGATCTTTGCTCTAAGATCGTTGGATCTTCTTGAAAGTTCAGAGACCCGCTCTGATACCACTTGTTGGCCCTTTGGTGCGGCAGCAAGGTAACCTAGAAGGGGGGTGAATAGGATTTTCTGAAATTTGAAATCAAAACGTGAACACTTAAAAGTTTGGTTAGTGTTAGTGTGATGAAGAGTAGCAGTGCGGAAGTAAAAGAACAATCACACAAAAGGACACAGGAGATTTATTCTGGTTCGGCCCTTCCCACATGGAAGTCCTACGTCCAGTCCCCAAGCAAACTCTTGGGATTTCACTAACCGAAGGTACAGTCCCCTTCAAGGACACTACAACACCCTGGATACCCACCAGGTCTTCTTCTCTTTCCCGGGCAAGAAGGCAGCCCACTTCTTTTCTAGGCTCAGAAGCAAACCTACTTCTTTTACAGGTTCAGAAGTAAACCTCCTGGAACAAACCCCAGTGCGGTTCTTCTAGACTTAAACCCCCAGGTAGGTCCTGTTGGTACAAACCCCAATACGGTTCTGCTAGACACTAACCTCTAGCTAGGTTACACACTGTATACAGTCCTACAGCTGGACAGAAATCTTTCTTAGAAAAGAAAGATCAGAATGAGAGCTATTACAAGATGAACGCTCAGGACTTAGCTCACAGTCACAGACTCTCCCCCAAGATTACAATGAGCACAGGGAGAATGGAAGAGAAGAAGGCTTGAAGGCGATGAAGACTTCTGCTTTGAAAGCTTCTGTAGATTTTTGGCTCGAGCTCTTCTCTCTTTCTTTGAGTGTTTGTGGCGTGAAAGTTCTTCTCACAGTTATACACTCCTTGAAGGATTTTCAGGAAAGCTCTCTCTTCATCTTCAGCTATGCTCCATCTTTTATATGAGCAGCTTGAATAGATCCGTTGAAGAGATCCGTTGGAGTTCTAGCCGTTGCTCATCTCCTCTTCATTTGTCTTAATCAGACTCTGATGGTCTTCGAGGTCTGTGAGCATGGAAGAAGGTGTTAGCATAAAAGAGTGTTTATGATAAACGATGCATAGTACTGTGCTTCTGCTAACATACTGAAAATAGTAGGTCAAATCTTTTTCTGACAAGATTATGCATGCAGCTTTTTCTGTCAGACAATATTTGACTTTTCAATGAGCTCCAAAAACACTTTCAAAATATTCAAGAAAAATCATTGTTCATTTACAAGTAAATCGTTGCAAGTTTATGAATAAATCGATGTGAAAGACAAGTCGTTATGATCATTGAAGAAATCGTTATGAGCATGACTTATGAAATCGTTATGGGAACGATTTCTTAATAAATCGTTGTGAAGGCAAGTCGATGCGCTCACTTAAGAAATCGTTACGGTCTAAAGAAATCATTATGAGCATGACTTATGAAATCGTTATGTGAAGAGTCGTTGCTCATTTGTAAATAAATCGTTGTGAGAGCAAATCGTTGTCTCACTTAAGAAGTCGATGTGATCACTTATGAAATCGTTATGAGACCCAAGCCGATGTGATCACTTATGAAATCGTTATGGGAACCAAGCCGATGTGATCACTTATGAAATCGTTATGAGACCCAAGCCGATGTGATCACTTATGAAATCGTTATGCAAGGAAATCGATATGAGGGCAAATCGTTGTGGCTACAAAAGGAATCATTCTGAGATCGATTTCTTAACAAATCATTATGGCCACTTAGCGAAGTCGTTGTAGCGCTTTTAAAAAAAATTAATTAAAACAAAATCATTGTAGCGCTTATTAATTTTGGCACTTAAACTGAAATCGATGTATATTGATTAAACATCGATTTTATCATTTTAGTGCGCCATATTGCATCAATGTGAGATTTAGCATTTTGCTATGAGATTGATGCGACACAGATGAAACAAAATATTCAATTTAAGTTACATCATAAATTTTATTATCACCAAAATACAAGAACAAATAGAGAGTGGTTCAACACACACCCCTACTTTCTTCAGGTAGGGACTCACTATCACAGGAGTTCACTGCCGGACAGTTGTGGTGGCGGTTTGTTACGTCGTGCGTTGCTAGCAATGTGAGAGTGTGAGCATGAGAGCTCTTGTACTGGTGTGAGATGAGAGTTGCCTTTTTACAAGTCCTCAGGGTATGCCCTTTAAGGATTGCACTTTTCTTTCTGTACTTGTACTTTTATTTGGGACATGTTGTACATATTTCTCTTATTATGTACGAACTTTTGTGTTATAGTTATTTCAATTCATTGCTTATCTCACTGGACTAAATTCTAACCCTTTCGGGTCTTCGGATCTGTGGGTGGCGGTGCGACCTTTGGGGTCCTTGGCTGGGGTCCGGGAGGTCGGGTCTGTAGACACCCGATTCTGGACCATAAGTCGAACCATATTTCTTGTTCCCTTAATGAGCCCCAAGTTGGTCACTCATCTTGAGACCATTCGTTAGCCATGTTTTGAGCCCATTAAATCCCAATTCTCAGCTTATCTCGTCCAATTATCACTTTTAGAGTCCTTGTCCTGGGGTTTCAACCCTCAGACCTTAACACGACGACCTTGAGGGTCATGTTCAAGCCATTTAACATATTAAAATCCTTAAATAATCGATCATATTAAAATTCCAAAATGATCGGTCATCCTTAACGCGACAGGTCGTGGCGTCACGTTAGTCTTCAGGCCGCGTCCTTCCTGGCCGTCACGACAGGCCATGCATATCCATTCATGTACCTTCATGGCCACGACCACCTTGGTCATCACAACAATCCTTGTCGCGTCCCTACAACCCATCGCGACATGGTCTGCATGCGCTGGCCTCCGCAACCACCTCCCCTTTATCCTCCATTTGGCTTTATCTTCATCCACAACAACCCCCCAACCCCCCAGCCGCAGTTTGAGGTTCCATCTCACCTTGGAACCCTCCTAGGACTCTTCCCATACAGATTTACTTGACTTTTTATTATTTGCATGGGCCATTATCACTTATGGACAGGATAATCTCTCTCCTCTCTATATAAGTGACCCTACCCTTTCAGAAGGAGAGGAGGACCCCTAGCTACCATGAAGTGCTATCCAATTCTTGCCAGAGCTCCCTCTTAGCTCGTAGCCCTCCCATTTTCTCATTATCCTCTTCATTAAGTCACACTTCTTTCTTCAAGTATGGATCTTGGTGGCTAAGGAGGCGACTTCCATCTTCTTCAAAGGTTGCTGCACGACCCTAGAAGCACCACCTACAGCCAGAGAGTTGCCCCTTTGGGGCCCTTTCTTCCTTCTCTCCTTCTCATTTCCTTTCATGCATGTTATTATTTTCTTTTAAATAGAAGCACATCATTCTTCCCACGTTTTATGCAACGGGTTTCAAAACACCTCCCAGGTTCGTTCCCTCCATGTTTCATTCTTTTCATTTCATTTTAAGTAGATACTTCACTTAAATATGGTCTAACAGGGTTTCTTTTGGTGTTTCGTTGTTTTGGCAGATACTAAGGCAAGATTAGACGAGGGGCTCTTGTTCTCCAGCCGGATGGAGGACAGGAAGAAGGTCCCCCCATTCCTCTCTCGCGCTGTTGAGAAGCCATCGACATCCTGCGTCGCGACAATAAGAACGCGCCCGGTAGGGGCATCGCGACAAGCCTTATATTGTGACGGGTCTTCCTGTCGCGACATCTTTAAGTGACCCTTCTCATCTCCTTTTCCTAGTGCGTTAGCCTTTAGTCTTCATTTATATCTTAGGGCACCATGTTAGGTGGGGATCACGATCCATGTTTCATGCTATGAACGATACCATGTTGTGTGTTTCGAGGGGCGTGCAACCCCGTGATTACACCTTTTGGCAATCACGGTGGGACCTTCACTACTAGCCTCATTCTTCTTGCTTGTTTGTCTGCCATGTTGGTGTGTTTATGTGTTTAGTAGAATCCTGTTAGGGTTGTTTCTGTGTTTTTCTATTTTTCTGTTCTCTATTTCTAACGTGACGTATAGTGCGGTCGCGACACGGTCGCGTCCATAAAGGCGGACGCAACTTCAGGTACATGTTATCCTCTCTGTCCTTTGTTTTTTTCTTCTTTTAGAGGCTTTAATATGTCCTCTCCATGCTTCTATATCATGTGTACTCACGATTCTCTGTGCTAGAACCCTTCTAGGGCTCAGATTTTCCTTTTATTTTCACTATTTGTTTTCTGGTGCTATCGCGACACATCGGGCGGATGCGATAGTGTCGCGCCAGAGGAGGAGGATGCGACAACAGGTACACTTTGTTTGTTACTGTTTTCCATTCCATGCATCAATTTCTGCTTATCTAGAAAGTCTTCATCTTTTGTTTGTTTTCTTCCATGTTGTATTGTGCCTTAGGATAGTCTGCTTGTCCACTACTTGCGTGTAGCTGTGGATTTCTTCAACCTGAGGTTATCGCGACTAATCCCCCGATCGCAATAAGGTCGCGACGGACCCGGTCATCACGACTTCAGCAGAGACCTATCAGTTGCTATTTGTTAGTTTATGATAGAATTTGCATGCACCTCGGTGCACATAGGCTCATGCATACACTATTTTTCGTGTAGATAGGATTCCTCCTTAGTAGTGGAGGCCCTCTCACCTGCAAGCACTCGTGGGCTGACCAAGGCCTGCTACCGAGGGCCTACGTAAGTCCCCATGGTCATACGCACGTTGCGGTTGCCGGGCTGGTTGTACCCATCGTCCCTTAGTTCAGGCCGTTTGCGTGTGAGTCGTGCATTCCTCTTAGTTACACCGGAGCACTCGAATACACACCTGCTAGGGTTCCTATTTGGCCAAGTGCAACCTCATTAATTAATTCATTAAAGGCTAAGTGTAAACTTTAAAATCTTAACGATAATCATGTCATCTTGGATGCTCGCTTGATATACTCCCTCTTATCTCACTATCCATTCTTCTGTGTTAGATTCTAGGTTTTGTTTGTGGTCTTGTTGTCTCCCCTAATTGCTTAGGGGTAATGTATGCGTCATTGTTTAGGTTTATCGAGTCAGTCTCCCCAAACCATTGCATTATATCACAATCCTCTTTTCGATATGGACCATTTATGAGTTCTTACAGGTGATTCTTTGCCTATTGGGCTTCTGAAAGATGTGGCCTAGCCTTCTACTGCCACCCTCACGGGGTAGATCCAGCCCCCTACCACCGTTGACGACCGGTCTTGCCCCCCATCTCCTTCTGGGGCGGATGACCCACATGCTCAATTCAATAAACTTCTTCCCCATTTGAGCCCAGCCCAAGTTCAGAAATTTATGGCAGCTGCCAAAGGCAAGCGCCCTCTTTCTCCGCCCTCTCATATCTCTGCCCAACAGGCGGCTTCCTTTGTGCCTATTGCTTATGCGCCACATGTACCCTCTACCATGGCTGATCCCACTACCCTTCGTCCGTGGGCCATTCACTTCTCTAATCCCAGCTACATTCTGGCACGGGAGGTTCGGCCCAAGACTCCCCCAATTTCTTCATATTATCAGGCTGAACACAACACTTTTCCTCATGAAAGGTTGTATTATTTAGAGCAATCACGCTCCCTTGTCCCCACTCACCACATCTCGTCTTCATTCGACTTCCTTGCGAAGTGGACGTCTATGAAAAGGGAGCTTCACGATCTTCGAAGGAAACTGGACCCTCGAAAGGTTGCCAACATTCCTCTCCCCTCTTTCCAACATCTCCGGGTTCCACCCCAACCAGAGCTCCCCGTCTACAGGTGATACTCTGGGGTAGGCGACCCCTACATACATCTCAAAGATTTTTATATGAATCTGCTCCACACAAGTATGACCGCCATCTCATGGCGTACTTGTTCAAGAAATCGTTAGATAGTTCGGCTCTCGAATGGTTCTATTCTCTACCTCTGGAGGAAGCCGAAGATTTACAAATTGTGCAAGAAAGATTTCAGCAACAGTTCCAAGATCGGGTCGGACCCAAATATTCTTTTGTAGATCTGGTGGCCGAAAAGATGAAGGCCGAAGAAGAATTCGGAGTATATGTTGATCGGTAGCGAACTCTAGCTGCAAAGGTCCGCTGCTCCATGACAGAGGAGGAGAATGTTAAGCTTATGATTACCAATGCTACACCTACCAACCGATCTATCCTGGCCATGAATGATATAACTACCATGCACCTACTTTATAGCCGAGCCCGTTTTATTCAAACCCAACTCAAGGACTTGCCTATCCACTCCATGTTCGAGACTCTAAAGTCTCGCTATCCCAAGAAACCACAAGGTCCTGTCACTGAAGGAGTGCAAACTAATGAGCAAGTAGGTGCAGTCAATCATCCTCAAGGCCCAGTAGGTAGACCACCTTACAACCAACCTCCTCAACAACCATGGATTAACAGGCCACCACCCCCTCAAACTCAAAACCCTCAGCAGGAGCAATGCCAATACAACAAAGTCCCTCCACCTCAGAATGGCTATGCTCCTAGGAAGCCAAATGGTCCCAAGAGAGATCAGTACCCTCCTCTTCCTGAGAGCCTATCTGATATCTTTGCAGCCCTCATGTCTCTCAACGCCCTTAGACTCCCTCTAGAGAAGGCAAATTGGAACATGGCAGCGGACCAAACTAAGTATTGTGTATATCACCACCATCCAGGGCACAATGTATCAGACTGCTTTCAATTTAGGGACATGATATATGATCTTCATGAGCAGCAACAAATCGACTGGGCAGAAATGAAGAGGTTGATTCAGACTTTGAGGGATCAATAGGGGCAAAGACAATAGCAGCAGCAGCAAAGGCGACAGCAGCCACCACCACAGCAGCAGCAGTACCAGCAACCACAGTAACCCCAGCAAGCAGCTCATGATCTCGACATAGTCCGTAACCCTACAGGAGCCAGAGGGTCCCCCTGGCGCAACTCTCGCGTGGATTTCAAAAAATCGGTTAAGTAGCCATTGAAGAGCACAGAAAACTAGCAGTTGAATATTAGCATACCCACATGAGAGATAAATTTGGAGCTGAAGCCAAACACACGGGTATGTTTGGTATTTAGATAGACCGGGGATAGTCATCACTATTTTGAGGATATTCTCACTCCAAATACCAAATATGCTCTAAGAGTCTCATGGTCCTCACACCACCCAGCATTACCATCAATCTTAAGCAGCTGGATAATACCTATTCTTCTGTTGGCTTGCACCACACCATGGTAGAAAGAAGTGTTACGGTCACCATTTTTTAACCATTCATTCTTGCTTTTTGCGACTAGAACAATTCTTGAGAAAGTTGCTCACGTCTTAGCCATGCCTGAGCTTGGTTCAAAGCAATACGATTGTTTTCAGTAGGTAAGGTGTCAAAAGAAATCTCCAAGGCCGCAACATCTTCTTGTGCAGTTTTGACATTGTCGTGCACATTACCAAAGACCATTTTGTTCCAAATCATAAGGGATTCCTTTTCCACCTTGAGTTTTACTTGAAGCTTCACAAACGGGTTGGGGTGAGGACAGTCGGCCCCCATCCATGCAGTTCTAACTACTTGCAGGAAATTATCATGGGAAGACCACATAGCTTGATAGGTGAACCTGGAGGGAGCCCTGGGGGTGATGGCCAACCTAAGTAAGAGAGGAGCATGGTCCGAATGACCTCTAGGTAAGTGCTTGATAGAAATATCTGGCATGGTGTGGCTCCACGTTGAAGAGATCAACGCTCTGTCAAGCCTAGCTTTAATCGCAGCATTAGCAACACGGTTGTTAGACCGGTGAAAGGGGTTCCAAAAAAACCAGGGTCAGTGAAAGCGGCAGAAGATATAAAGCGATTACAATCTCCCATAGCAACCAAATTGGAGAACCCACCACCCCATTTTTCAGATGGCTGGGAGATACAATTAAAGTCGCCCCCTACCAAGGCAGGGACAGACTGCTGAGAATAGAAAGCAAGCAGGTCTTCAAATAATAATCTTCTATTCCTGTAATCACAGTCTGCGTAGACTGCTGTAATGAAGAAAACAGTTGAACCACCCCTCTTACTAGCCAAGGTGATATATTGACCGGAACAAGAAACAACCTCCAAATTAGCCTCAGGTTGCCAGAAAACCCATATCTTAGAACGATCACAATCATTACCATGCAGGCCCTGCATTTTAAGAGCACGACACAGAACAGCACCCCTACTCAAGGGGATCTTAGGTTCAGAAATAGCTAGAGTCATAAGAGTCTCATCGTCGATGTGTTATTACCATTTGTTTAAGACTTCGCCTTGAGGCTTGATTTCCAACACCCCGAATGTTCCAGAAAATAATTGGGATTTGGGGAGGTCATGAGGAAGAGTACCCGGAGTGATTCCCAGCAGCTTTCGCTTTGGATCTGGTTCGAACCCCAAGAGGGAGAATACCGTCCTTATAGTCATAATAGCCGAAGGCATGAGGAGATTCTCAAGGTTCGCCGACTCCATAGCTGATATGGCAATAGATGGAGGCATCTCCAGACGGATCTGTTGTCTCCCAATAGCAGCCTCCTTTAGGTGAACGTCGACCATCACCAAATCTTGGCTTGGTGAATCATTGGAAGGCGGAGCAGCCACCGGAGTGGACGAACCTGCGGGCTGCACGTCGGTAGACCCATGCACGTTGTCGCCCAGCGTGGTGGGGGTCGCATCGGCGCGTGTATCGTGGCCATACGTATGGTGGGCGTACGCTGTGGGAGAGAGAGCGCCAGAAGCCGGTTGAGTGCATTTATCTCGTACCATGGCTCCACCCCTTACCGCTTCATGGACAGGGTATCGATTGTCGACCATCGCAGTATCAATAACTGGCTCCGCACAGGGTCTTCTGCAACTTCTTGATGAACTAAATCTTGTGGATCGACAACCTCCTTCTGACCCTCTACCTCCTTCTGGCCCGCGATGTGGTTTTCCTGAGATAGATTATCAAATCTATTATGGAGGGACATATGTCCTTGATCAGTCTGTGGATCCTTTCTGCGCCAAAGTTTAGCAGGGCCAGTGACCTTTTGGAATTGGTCTTCCTCCTCCGGATGTGGCACTGGTGGTGGCGTCCTGGCTTCATCAGAACTCTTCTTCTTCTTTTTGTTGCAGTCGACTTCAGCATGCCCAAGTTTCTGACGTATTCTATGATAGTTGATACGCTGCCAGAATCCATCCTGACCACAACCAATCCAAATCCGATTTGGCCTAGGATTCTTAATGTCCATGTCCACACATACCAGCGCCTCATGGGTTTGGGTATGTAAGGCCCATGAATTTTGTCCTCATATGTTTATTTAATTTTATACATATTATAAGTATTTATTTACTTATGTACATATGTATACATATGTTTATTCATGTGCATGTAATATAGTATTTAATTAATGTTGTACATATTGTATGTATTCTGTGTATGTAGATTATTTAATGATTTCTATGTTTTGGCCAAATTTCTGCTTAACGTCAACATCTATTGACGTTAAGAGTGAGTAGATGGCCACCTCTGTGCCGTTTACTATCTGGCCAGAAGATCTTAACGTCAACATCGATTGACGTTGACTTCTGGTTAACGGTAGTATATTGGACGTTTATTTCCCAGTTATGTTTGTGATCCCAGATCTGGAAATGGCTGCATTTCTTCCGGGTTCTTGATTAGGAAACTATTCCTAACAGTAGGAAACCTAACCCTAAGCGTACCCCGACCCTTTAGCCCTATATAACCTGGTGTTTTCGACCGAATTAGGTCTTTTGCTCAAAAGGAAAACTAGGGTTTGTGGAGAGAAAAATCGAGTTTTTGTAAGGTTTGATCCGGTGTGTGTGGGCTTCTTCCGGTGATCTACATCAACTGGGAGATACTCCAATGATTGCAAAGGCTTCCCCGACTCCGGAGGATCTTCTGTGCAGACGTGAAGAGCTGATTTAGGATTGGAAGTCTCACCTTGTTGGCTTGGTCAAGGAGAGCTTCTTCGACCAAATAATCCCATTAGAGATTTATTTCCAGGCAAGTAGCTTAGGGTTTCACTCCGTGGACTTATCCTTTAGGGTTCTATAAATTTTACGGATTTTAAAGTCGTGTCTTGTACCCCTCAATTCGTCTGTTTTCTGTGTTCAGTCTGCACTGTGTGTAGACAAGAGGTTGACGGCCACTTTGTTGCCGCCAAGATCCTAGGTAAACGGAAATCAATCGTGCCGTTAACCTCTGTTGGCGTCCAACCTCTGGACGTCAAGTTCATCTATTTTTGCCATAACAGTGTTTGACTGCCTATGAAGGGATTTTCAAATAATTGTGAATATATGCATGTGTTTATTAATATTTGTCTTGTCAGATATATTGAATAGAGCAAACCATGAAATCATGAAAATTCTCTGATTTTAATTTCTATTTATAGAATTTCTATTATGGAGAGAATAAGCATGTTATGATAGATTTAAATGTAGAATAAATATGTATGATGAATGTTATTGTCTCAAAAATTTTCATGAAGTTAGGACCACGGTGTGCATGTCTTAGGACTGTTAGAGCAGATAGTTTACTGTCTACCATGTTAGTTGAATTATCTTGTTAAATATCAGGAAATATCTGTTAAATATTAAAAATAGCTATACTACTCCGAAAAATATGAAAAATTACTGATGTGTTCTATGATATCTATGTACCATGTGGTTAAATTTTAAGCATGTTCTGACCATTGTAAAAGAGTTATGAATTTCTGAAGGTTTCTGTACCATGATTTGATATTAAGTTTTAACCATGTTTAAAAATGTG
The DNA here is from genome assembly GCA_014218235.1 of Colocasia esculenta. Taxonomy (NCBI): domain Eukaryota; kingdom Viridiplantae; phylum Streptophyta; class Magnoliopsida; order Alismatales; family Araceae; genus Colocasia; species Colocasia esculenta. Next base: position 136,163,192 of record CM024757.1, read on the forward strand.
ATTAGTATCATGATTTGGTTCTATCAATTATTGTTTATGGTTAATCTGAGAAACTGAAAGTGATAAGTGATTGTTTCATGTCATATATATGCATGTGCATGTAAAGTGAGAGAACGTGTGGCATGTGTGTGTGAAATGTGTTAACGTGAAAAGATAAAATTTGTGCCAATAAGACACTGCCACCATAGATTGCGTGGAGCTGTACTGTAGTAGTGCCCCTATGGGAAAGCTCAAATGTGTTACGTGATACTCGGGGCAATGGGTCGTGTGAAATCCTGGAGGTGCACAAGTTCCACTGGTAATGGTGGGGAGGGCTTCCCCCGGTTCTGCGCAGTAACCAAGACTTGGTCACCTTGCCTGGTGATTAAGTACGTGTATGTGTTAAGTGATCATTCTAGTGGTGGTTTGGGCTGTGTCTTGTCAATGTGTAAAAGTGAGAATAATGTGTAAAGTGATATGTGAACGTGGCACGTAGAAAGTGCAAGTGATGTGACATGTGATACGTGAATGTGCAAAGTGAAAACCATGTGAAATCTTGTATTAATGAAAGTAAATGATAATGTGAAAGTAAGTGCATGTGAGAGACAAGGTAAAAGTGCATATATTCATGTCATACATGTGTTAATGTGATTTATGTTAATTGTGATATCATGTTTAGTACCATGTGTAAGTGTATGTAAAATATGTTCATGAGTTAGAAATTACTTGATAAGCATGTGTCTACTATCATGTTATAAATTTGAATATAAGCCATGTGTTAGTTAAATTGTAAATTGCAAACAGTTAATGATCATGTGATAGCTAGTAAAATGTTAAATTATTAGAAAGCATGTGTGGTAAGTACATGGTTTGAACTTTTAAGTTGCTTGCTGAGTCTATTTTTTAGACTCACCCTTGCTAAACATTTCAGGAGATTTAGAAGCCGAGGAGTTAGCAAGATCCGACGAGGAGCGTGAAGAGGAGATTGAAGATTTGAGTTATTTCTTAGTATATGATGTAATTGTAATTTGAACTTTGGTTATTTGTACTTGGAAACTGGCTATATGTTTAGTGGATGTATGTTATGTTATTTCTTTTCTTGGACTATATATATAGACTGTGGTATGTGGTTTATAAAGTTGATGGAATAAGAGTTATTTAATTTTCGCTGCAATATTCCTTTCTATTTGTGTATATCTCAGCCCACATGACTATCGTTGGGGTTTTCTCCCCTATAGCGACTAGCTCTCATCCGATAAGGGTTGGTAAAACCGTACCGGGTGGAAGTGGGGCGTTACAGGGTAAGTGCCATAGTAGCATTGTGGATCTGGAGAACAAGTCCTAGGTTTGTAGCAATGGATTTAAGGAAGTCTTCATAATAGTAATTGACTGGCAACTGGGGGAAGCCAACCCAGACAGAAATGACACTAGGATCTGTATTAAAGTACCTTGGCTCCCAACGAAAGAAGCGGTAAAGCAAACCTTTGATGTAAAGATTCTGACGGAGCATTCAGGGATGGAGCAGCGACCATAGGAGCAGCGGGCAATAATAGCAAACTTGAGAGGCGTTGTGGACAGTTCGACTTCTTCATGAGAGAAGTGTGAAGAAAGGAGAAACTAGAGAGACAATTAATTGAGTAGAAGATCTCTCAACATTTTTTTGAGACCTTTCTTGTTTATATATAATACAAAGGAATGTGAAGAGCTACAACAGTAAGCAGATAATAACTAACAACATTTATGTACAACAAAAGGTGTAATAAATGGGAAGACATGCGGACACAGCCCAAGCTCATTTATGTATGTTGGAGAATGTGCTCGGTAGCTTGGAAGCTTGGTCTACCTTGGTTTGTTCAGAATCTTGGTCTGCTTGGGAGGGCAGTCTGCTCGGACTGTTGTCCTGCTCGGAAGCAGATGTGTTATCACGCCCCTGCAAGCTCAATGGAGCCTGGATTACATTGAGCTTGGACCGTAACTCAGATAAACACAACCTTGGTAAAGGCTTTGTGAAAATATCAGCTCTTTGGTCCTTGGTAGAAACATATGTGACAACCAGCTCCTTAGCCGCGACCCGTTCTCGAACAAAGTGGAAATCGATCTCCACATGCTTAGTGCATGCATGAAACACTAGATTGGCAGCTAGGTAAGTCGCCCCAATGTTGTCACACCAAAGAACAGGGGGTGGGGTAGAGAATCCGAGTTCCCTTAAAAGAGCTAGACATCAACCATAATAGCTCAGCAGTGGTATTTGCCATAGCTTTATACTCTGCCTCAGTACTGGATCGTGAGACAGTGGGTTGTTTCTTGGAGCTCCATGAGATGAGGTTGCGGCCGAGGAAGACGGCGTAGCCACCAGTGGAGCATCGATCCTAGGTAGACTCTGCCCAATCAGCGTCACTGAAAGCATGGAGCTGATGAGGGGAATGGTGATGTAGAAGTAGCCCATATGTGGAGGTGCCTTGGAGATAGCGTAAGATACGCTTAACATGAGCCTAGTCATTGGTGGTGGGTTCATGCATGTGTTGACAAGTTTGATTAACATCAAAGGAGATATCCGGTCGAGTGATAGTAGTATACTGGAGAGCACCAACCACACAGCGGTACTGTTGAACATCTTCAAAAGGGGAAGACAACGACAAATCCTCAGACTTAGTGCTTGCCATTGGCGTGGAGAGAGGCCGCGCACTGGCCATCCGGGTGCGTTGTAGAATGTCGTTGATGTACTTGGTCTGTGTTAACAAGCAGCCAAATGAGTGAGGAAGCATCTGAATGCCCAGAAAGAAATGAGCAGGACCGAGGTCCCATATGGCAAATTCCTGAGCAAGTGTGTGGATAAGAGTTGAGACGCCCCCGCGATCGTTGCCAGTCACAAGGATATCATCCACATAAACCAAGATAAAAATCTTGGAGGGGCCATGATAGCGAAAGAAGAGAGACGTGTCTGTCTTAGAGGCCGTAAATTGTTGATGGAGAAGCCAGTTGCTCAGTCGTTTAAACCAGGTCTGAGGTGCTTGTCGCAGACCGTAGAGAGACCTTCGTAAGTGACACACATGATCCGGCAACTGAGGATGAGTAAAGCCAGGTGGTTGTTCCATAAACACATATTCTTCCAAGTCACCATGGAGGAAAGCATTGGAGACGTCAAGCTGCCGAAGAGGCCATTTGGAGCCGATGGCGATGGCCAAGAGAAGGCATACCGTGGTGATTTTGATGACGGGACTGAACGTATCAAAGCAGTCTACTCCAGGGAGTTGTCAGAAATATTTGGCTACAAGACGTGCTTTGTAGCATTCGATGGTCCCATCAGCTTGTTGTTGTACCTTGAACATCCATTTGCAGCTGCAGACACCCGGTTTTGACTAATGGGTTGAACCACTTCTCTTGTTGTCTTAGTGGGCCCCTAATTGGTCACTCACCTTGAGCCCATCATTTGCCTTGCTTTGAGTCCTTTAAACCATTAAAATGCCTTGAAATCCCGAAATTTATCACTTGAGAGAGTCCTTGGGGCATGATAACTCTTGTCCTATCATGTAGTTGGGTGATAATTCTCAAATAATGCGGATTCATTGTCGCGACGCCTCGTGGCGCCGCGTCTCTAGTCGCGACAGCGCTGGCGGCCGCGACAGCCCATGCATTATCCATGCACGTGGGCAATGCTGTCGCGTCCACCCTCACCGTCGCGTCTTAGTCGCGGCCCTACGATACGTCGCGACAGTGACTGAATTCTCTGGCCTCCTTAACTACTTCCTATTTATCCTCCTTTGAGTTCAACTTAATCCTAACGATTATCCCTACCCTTTGGGGCGGGATCCTAGCCTTAGGGACTCTTGTGAGGATCCCCAAGGACTCTCAACCCGATTTTTATAGGGCTTTATCTCCTATTATGATTTTTAAAACCTTTTTGAAGAGATAATATCACTAATTCTCACTCCAAGCTCTATATAAGCAAGGCCCCTCCTTAAGGACGGGGAGAGCCTCATTACCACCCCGAAGGGCTGACAAAATCTCCTCTGATCTATACTTAGCACCACAGCCACCCATTTTGCCATTCTCCCTTCACATTTCACTCCCCAAAGCCATTCTTCCACCATTAATGGAGCACGGAACATGAAGAGGGCGACCCCGACGACCTCCTGGAGCCCTTGCACATCCTTGGAGCCGCACTCACGCCAGGGAGTCGCCCCAATGGGGCTCATTTTCTTCTCTTTTCTCTCTTCTTATTTCTACATGCATTTTTGCGTTATTTTTAGATAGAGCATTTCCCTATCTACCCACATTTTTCCCATACCCATAGGGGTTCAAAACCACCCCAGGTGCGTTCCCACCATGATCTCCCATTTCTCTCCATTTTCAGAATAGATACTATGCTTCACATATTCTAATAGGGCATTTTTGTTGTGATTTTCTTTGGTTGGCAGGCAAGTAAGTGAGGTCTACGAGAAGCTCTCATCCTCTAGCCGGCTGGAGGACGGGAAGAAGGTCCCATCCATCATCTCCCGCACATAAGAGAACGCGACGGTGTAGGGCGACGCGACAAGAGACGCGTCAGCTAAGGGTGACGCGATATCAGCACTGTCGCGGCAACCATGACTGCCGCGACATAAGGTACACCCCCGTTCTCTCCCCTTTTCCTAGAGTAGTTAGCCCAGACATTTCTCTTCTCATTAGGCAACTATCTAGGTGGCGATCACTTCCTATTTTCCATGCCATCATATTTGATATTCATGTCTGTGTTGAGGGGGGTACAATCCCTGTGATTACACCTTCTGGCGATCACAGTGGGACCTTCAATGCAACCCTCGTAGATTTTCCTGACTGTTTGCTTGCCATGCTTTCTTGTTGTTTGTCACTATAGTGCCCTGTTAGTGTTTTGATCTGTGTTTCCTACGCATTCCCCTGCTCTGTCATTGTCGCGACCGATCGCACTGACGCGACCCTGTCACGGCGCCGCGAGGAGACGCGTTAGTATATAGTTCCTGTTGTCCACCATGTTCCTTCTGTCCATTGCCCATGAGATCGTGCATCCTTGTTACATTGCCTAGATCATGTTCGCTCCTATCTCTATCTGTTAGTATCCTATCAAGGTTCGGGTTTTCCGTTTAATTTTATTTGTAAGTTTTCAGTTCCAATCGCGGCAGTGAGAGGGGACGCGAACATGTCGCGGCTTGGGCGAGCGTCGCGTTATCAGGTTTGCTTTGTATGTTACTGTTTTATCCATGAATCAGTTTCTGTCTGCTCCCTGACTCATGTTGTATCATTGTAGTGTCTCTTGGCGCTTCTTAGTTTTATAGGATAGTCTGCTTGAGTTGGGTGGTAACTCACTGTGTTTTCGGGCCACTGTCATTATCACGGCAGCCCGCGTTGTCGCGATAGGGTCGCGGCATACCCGGCCGACGCGACTCTGCCTGAGGACTCGTTTTGTCACCCTGTTTGCTCCTTATCTTCATTCTTGCATACATTTGAGACATTTAGTCCCCTGCATATGCTGCTCGTCCCAATTGATCAGGTTCCCCCTTGGTTGAGTGAACCCTCTCACCTACGAGCACTCGTAGGCTGACTCGGGCCCGCCTTCCGAGGACCTCCGTAAGTCCCCGTGGCCGTACGCACGTTGCGGTTCGCCGGGCTGGTTGTACCCGTTGTACCTTTAGTTTGAGCCACCCTCATGTGAGTGTGTACCACCCTTAGTCATACCGGAGTATTTGAGTCCATTCCTATTAGGGACCGCATGACCGAGTGACATCTCTTTAATCAATTCATTTAAAAGGTCAAGTTCGAATCTTAAGAAATTTGTGTTTTAAGCATGATAACTTGAGTGCTTCGGTCTCCCTTCTCATCTCTGTCTTTCTTGTCGTGATAGAGTTTAGGTGTGTCGGTTTCCCCCCAAATTGGTTGGAGGGTGTATGCGTCATTGTTTAGGGAGATCGAGTCAGTCTCCTCTGACCCTTGTGCTATATCATAATCCCCTCTTCGACATGGACCAATTCTGGGTCCTTTCCGACGATGCCCTTCCCCTTGGGTTGCTCGAGGAGGTGGCCCAACCTTCCATGGCCGCTCTCCCAGGGCATATCCAGCCTCCCTCCATCACTGGGATCCGATCCCGTCCTCCTTCTCCTCCTGGGAGTGATGACCCTCATTTTCAATTCAGCCAGCTCCTTCTTCACCTCACTCCGGACCAAGTCCGAGAGTTCATAGCGGCTGCTAAGGGGAAACAACCTTCATCTCCCCGAGATCAAAGTTCAGCCCGACCGGCGGATTCCTCCGTCCGCGTCGCTTCAACCCCTCACCTTTCTTCGTCTGGGGCAGACCCTACACCTCTCCATCTTCGGGCCATTCATTTTTCAGAACCAAGCTACCTCCCCCCACGAGATGTTCGGCCTCGGTCTCCTCCCACTACATATTATACGGCTGAACTAGCTCCGCTTCCTCGCGAGAGGTCTCACTCCTTCGAGCAGCCACGCTCCCTCGTCCCTACTCATCAGATCCAATCTCCTTCCGATTTCTTGGCGGAATGGACAAGTATGAAGAAGGAGCTTCATGACCTCCGGAGGCAGATTGATCCTCGGAAGGTAGCTGACATTGCCCTCCCATCCTTCCAATACCTCCGGGTGCCTCCCCAATCCGAGCTCCTTGTATATCGTCGATACTCTGGGGTAGGGGACCCCTATGTTCATCTGAAGGACTTCATCTATGAATCGGCGCCGCACAAGTATGACCGCCATCTCATGGCATATTTGTTCAGAAAATCATTAGATGATCCAGCCTTAGAGTGGTTCTATTCATTGCCTCCCGAGGAAGCCGAGGACTTCCAAATCATCCAAGAAAGGTTTCTGCAGCAGTTCCAAGATCGGGTGGGACCCGAATATTCTTTTGTGGCTCTAGTGGCTGAAAAAATGAAGCCAGAAGAGGATTTCTCCACTTATGCTGACCGGTGGCGCTCTTTGGCCGCCAAGGTCCATTGCCCAATGCCTGAGGAGGAGAAAGGAAAGCTGTTGATCTCCAATGCCACACCCACTTACCGAGCTATTTTGGCCATGAACGATATCTCTACCATGCACCAATTATATAGTCGATCCCGTTTCATCCAAACCCAACTCAAGGACTCGCCTATACATTCCATGTTTGAAACCCCCAAGGCCCGTTATGCCAAGAAGCCGCAAGGCCCAGTCACCGAGGGGATCCAGACCAATGAACAAGTAGGTGCCGTTAGCAACCCCCAAGGCCCAGTAGGTAGGTCTCCCTATAACCAGCAAACCCAACAGTCTTGGAACAACAACAATAGGCAGCCGCCACCCCAAGGACAAAATCCTCCTCAAGATCAGCGCCAATACTCCCAAGTCCCTCCACCTCAAAATGGCTATGCCCCCAGGAAACCCAATGGACCCAAAAGAGCCCAATACCCCCCTTTGCCCGAGTCTCTAGCTGATGTCTTTGTAGCCCTCATGTCACTAAATGCCCTAAGACTCCCTCCTGAGAAGGCAAACTGGAATATGGCGGCCGATCAAACAAAGTACTGCGTCTATCATCGTCATCCGGGCCACAACGTGTCCGATTGCTTCCAATTCCGGGACATGATATACGATCTCCATGAGCAGAACCAGATTGATTGGGCGGAGATGAAGAGATTAATCCAGACCTTGAGGGACCAGCAGGGTCAGAGGCAACAGCAGCAACAACAGAGGCGACAGCAGCCACAGCAACAACAACAACAGTACCAACCATTCCATCAGCAATACCAGCAACAGCAGCCGCAACAGCCGGCGAACGATCTAGGCATAATTCGTAACCCCATGCCACAACATCAACCTGCTCCGAACCCTCAACCAGCTCCACCACCTCCTCCGCCTGCGCATGTTAACCCAGCTATCCACCATCCACCACCAGAAGCCCAGTGGGCCTTCGATGACGACCATGAGGTAGGCCAGCTTCTGGTTATTTCTCACGTCACGCCCACTGCTCCCGCACCTACGTCCGCCATGCCTTCCTCCCTTACACCCCACATTGCCACCATTACCTCACCATCATATTCCCCAGTCGCGCCGCCCATCTTTCCTCCACCCAACAACGTCCCTCTCTCCCCTACACCGGCACCATTACTAGCCAACCCTTCTATCCTTAACACCCCTACCCCTCCACTCCACCATAATCTTGCCCTCCGGAGCGGGCGAATGTTTTATCGAATGTATCCTAGCGCATCCATACCTATGCCAGGTCAGCAAACCAACAATCAGCAGCAACAAGATACAGAAGAGATTGATCCGGCGCCAGGAACTCAATATGACATCTTGAAGCACCTTGATCAGACTCCCGCCAAGATCTCCATATTGGAGCTCATTAAGAGATCACAGACTCACCAAGATGCTCTCAGGACTTTTTTGCAAAGAGTCATGGTTAGCGAGGACATGAATCCGGACAACCTACCCTCAATGCTCTCAATAGTGAACAGAGGACCCACCATTACCTTTTCTGATGGCGAGTTGGCTGCCCCCGAAGCCAGGAAAATGCCCTTGTGTGTGACACTTACCATAAATAAAGTGGCCGTCGATGCAGCTCTGGTGGACACAGGAGCCTCCATTAATGTATGTCCACTAAGCACTCTTAGAGCTTGCAACATATCGGAACGTCAATTGCAGCCCACACCTACCACTATTGCTGCGTATGACAATTCGCGACGTGCCTGTCACGGGGTCATCACTTTGCAAGCAGGATTGGGCCCTCTCGTCATGTCTGTGGAGTTTTATGTGCTGAACATTGATCACACCTACAAAGCCATTTTAGGGCGCCCATGGATCGAGTCATTAGGGGCAGTACCATCTACAGCGCATCAGTGTCTGAAGTTCCCCTTCCAAGGGCGGATAGTCAAGGTAAAGAGTGTGACGACAACGCATACAGTCGAAGCCGTTGAGAGAGTGCTGCCATCAGTATGGCCATCCAATAAGCCCATAATCTCGGTGCTTGATGTTAACTACACTTGGGCCTATACGTTCTCTTCTAACCGCCCAATTGGGTCTCCTCCTATAATGGCAGTCAGGAAGGATGTGAGCAAGAATACAAAGGGGTGGGACATCATGTTCAGGCTAGGTTATCAGTCAGGAAAAGGTCTGGGTGCTCATCTCCAAGGGCAAACCAAGACTGTGGCCACTGCTAAGAAATTCACAAAGCGTGGCCTTGGATATTCAGAATGGGCCGTTCTCTCATCTCCCCCACAATCAGACCTTGGACCGCTCACTTGGTCCCTGTAGGAGCACTTTGTCAAAGGGCCCATCCAGCCTGGCTATAACACCACCATAAAAGCACCAAGATCGGCTTATCAAGTTTTAGAAGAGCAGCGGCCTAACAAGAAGAAGAGAGCTGAGGAGGATACTGAAGATCCGGACCAAGACGATGTCATCTCATCAGTTAGTCTGCTGTTTGAAAAATCAGAGGCTGAGGAAGAAGAGTCAGAATCAGAAGATCTTGTTTCTGCGGTCAACAGATTGTTCAGTGTAGAAGATGTACCACAAGTAGCAGCGCTATCAACTGCAGCAACCACCGCCAGGCGACAGTTGCCTGGATTTGGTGAGGAAAACCAGTCAAATCATTTACCCCTACTTATACAGGAGTTCTGGCCAGGGCTCTCCCGGCCTCCTACTCATTTTGTTTTGTCCATACTCAATTTTAATGTTAGTTTCATTCCTTTGCCTCTCCCCTTCATTGTCCAAATCTCGCCCGCCGCCGTTGAGGCGTTCGTTCGTCCTTTATCCCGCTTCATCATTGTCTTCAATGGTTCGGTCCTGTCTTTTTTCCGAAACCATTTAATCTAATGTAATTCCTTTTTATTCAAAAAAAAATCATCAAAAAAAGAGAGAAAATTCAAAATAACAAAAAATGTGTGTCTTCTTGCTCCCGACGGCGATCCCCATCACCCCTCTCCTGCTCCTGCTTCCGACGGCGATCCCCATCACCCCCTCCTGTTCCCGATCTCAACGGCGATCCCCGTCACCCCGCTCCTGCTACTGCTTCCGACGGCGATCCCCGTCACCCCCCTCCTATTCCCGATCTCGACGGCGATCCCCGTCACCCCGCTCTTGCTCCTGCTTCCGACGGCGATCCCCGTCACCCCTCTCCTGCTCCCGCTCTCGACGGCGATCCCCGTCACATCTGCTCCCCGGCGGCCATCGTCGTCCTTCTTTCGCTCTATTCGTGCCTTCACCTGGTGGTCAGACATGGCCATTCCAGGCGATTCGGGTGAGGGGCCTTCTGCTCCCCTACACCCCGATGCTGTTGCCGGCACCCTGAGCTCGGGTGCCCTGCTTCCTCCTCTAGCCCCATCGAAGGATCTTCACGGCCCTGCCGCACCCTTTGTTTTCCTTTCCAATAAACCTCTGGGTGTTTTTCCAGAGCCTCCTGTAAATATCAAATCTAGCTCAAGTTCAGGGGTAGTTTCTAGTGAGTCCCCGTCCCCGTCTAGGAAGAAGAAGGGTAGTGGCATACCCCGTAGATATCTCTTAGACTTAGTTCAAAGATGTGGCGCTCTGCTAGATGTCGAAGAGTTCGTCAAGGAAGCGGTGGTTTTGAACTTAGAGGAGATGCCAATAGAGGAAGGGTTAGATGACGGTTTTGGGATATATGAAATCGTAGCCGAAGAAGACCCATTAGATGAGAATGATGGTGAGATAGAGGACGCTGCTGAGGCATATGCTAGTGGTATGAGGAGATTCGATGAACCTACCTCAGCAGTCGACGAACCTACTAAAGAGGTAAACGTGGGAACTGAAGAGGACCCCAGGCTTTTAACCATAGCTTCCGGCCTCCCTCCTGAAGAAGAAGAAGCACTCATAGAGATGTTGAGGGAATTCAAAGATTCATTTGCCTGGTCCTACGATGACATGCCCGGCATTGACCCCGGTTTGGTAGAACATAGATTGATCTTAAAGCCAGGGGCAGTTGCCGTCAAACAGAAGCTAAGGAGGTTCCTCCCCCACATCGCTTTGAAGATGAAAGAGGAGATTGATAAGCTACACCAAGCCAAGTTCATCTGTGTAGTCCTCTATCCTTTGTGGGTGGCGAACATCGTCCCGGTCATGAAAAAGGACGGAAGAGTGCGTATCTGCATATATTTCCGGGATTTGAATAAGGCATGTCCTAAAGATGATTTCCCCTTACCTCATTTAGATGTCTTGATCGATAATACAGCAGGGTTCGAAACTCTATCGTTCATGGATGGGTACTCCGGCTATAATCAAATTCGTCTAGCCCCGGAGGATCAAGAAAAGGCCTCCTTCACCACCCCATGGGGAACGTATTGCTATGTGGTCATGCCGTTTGGACTGAAGAATGCCGGCGCCACTTATCAAAGAGCAATGCTAGCTATCTTCCACGACATGATACATATTGATGTCGAGGTTTACATGGATGATATTGTGGTGAAGTCGTGGACTCGAAGAGAGCATTCCTCCGTGCTTGCCAAAGTGTTCTGTCGCGTGCAAGAATATCAATTGAAGATGAATCCAAAGAAGTGCGTGTTCGGGGTTTCCTCAGGAAAGTTGCTAGGCTTCATAGTTAGTAAACGGGGGATTCAAATAGACCCGCACAAGGCTAAGAAAATAAATGAAATGCCTCCTCCCAAGAACATATCCGAGCTCCGAGGTTTGATTGGTCGGCTGCAGTTCATAAGGAGATTCATATCTCAGCATTCTCAAAGATGCTGACCTTTCTACGAACTGTTGATAGGAAGAGTTAATTTTGAATGGAATGATAAATGCCAAGAGGCCTTCGATGAGCTCAAAAGTTACCTTATGAATCCGCCCGTGCTTCAGGCGCCTATCCCTGGGAAACCATTGATCCTATATCTGTCAACAATTGAGGACTCCCTAGGAGCTATCCTTGCTCAGCATGACGAATCTGGCAAAGAAAGGGCAGTCTATTACCTATCTAGGCTCTTCAATCCTTCCGAGCTCAAACTCACCACAATGGAGAAAACCTGTGCAGTGCTAGTCTGGGTGGTGCAGAAATTGAAGCATTACTTCCTAGCCCATAAGGTGAGTTTGATTTCTAGAATGGATCCTATTAGGTATCTCCTGGAAAAGCCAGTCCTCGCCGACAGATTGGCACGCTGGCAAAGTTTCCTCTCCCAGTTTGATATCTCCTTTATTGTACAGAAAGCCATAAAAAGGGTATGCCATTGCTGAGCACCTTGCTTACCTCCCCCTTCCTCATAGTGATACGGTTCAAGAGGAGTTCCCCGATGAAAACCTATCATTTGTCTCTCACGATCCCTTCTGGTCACTCCACTTCGATGGAGCTCTCAATTCTAGGGGACGGGGCATAGGTGCAGTCTTGCACACCCCAGAAGGGATCGCCATTCTTTTGGCTTATCAACTCTAGTTCTACGCCACCAACAATATCTCCGAGTATGAAGCTCTCCTAGCCGGTCTTAAGCTTGCCTACCTTTTAGGCGCGCGTCACCTTAAGATCATAGGAGATTCTCAACTCGTTCTTCGGCAAGTCCTCTCTACCTATCGTACTCGTGACCCCAAACTCAAGCCATATCAAGATCTGGTAACGCTCCTCGCCAAGCAATTCCATCAACTCATCTACATTCATACTCCTCGCTCTCAGAACATTCTGGCCGATGCTCTGGCATCGCTAGCTTCGTCTCTCTCCTTCCCTCTCAGCCGTAGCACTGAGACTATCACTGTTCAGAGGTTAGAAGCTCCCTCAACTCAGGATCCTTGGTTCTCAAATCTTAGGAGCTCCCTAGTGTTGAAGACAGAGAAGAAAGAAGCGAAGGAGTTGTTGCTTGTTGAATTAGGAGAATTGATGGAAGAAGAGAGACCGTGGTACCATGAGATTGAACAATTTTGCAGAGACGGTACCTTCCCAAAAGAAGCTGAAGCAGAAGATAGGCGAGCTATCCGTAGAGCGGCATTGAAGTATACCCTCGTGGGTGAAGTCCTTTACAGACGCGCTCTAAATGGAATGCTCCTCAGATGTGTGACCGATGAAGAGGCTTGGAAGATAGTGGAAGGATCCCACTCCGGTGAATGCGGGGGGTATGTGAATGGTCAAATGCTAGCCAAAAAGATCCTTAGGCAGGGCTACTACTGGCCAACCTTAGAAGAGGACTGTGCCGCCTACGTTCGTAGGTGTATCAGGTGTCAGATCCATGCCGATAAAATCCACGCTCCGTCTTCTTCTTTGCATCCACTATCTTCTCCTTGGCCTTTCTCCATGTGGGCCTTTGATATCATTGGGCCTCTTGGTGATCCTAATGCTCAGATAAAACAAAAATCCTTCATCCTCACTGCTACTGAGTATTTCACCAAATGGGCCGAAGCAGAAGCATTTGCAGAAATCAAAGGTTCGACTGTGTGCAGATTCATCATGAAGAACATCATTGCATGGTTTGGAGTACCTGGCAGCCTCGTCACCGACAATGGACCCCAGTTCATATCACAAGACCTTCAAGATCTCTGTAAGAAGTTCAATATCTCTTTACATCATTCGTCTCCTTATTATCCACAGGGCAACGGCCAGGCCGAAGCTACAAATAAAACACTTTTGAAATTTCTGAAGAAAACTTGTGAGTCTAATAAATTCGTTGACTGGCAAGAAAAGCTAATTGAGGCTCTGTGGGCCTACCGCACCTCCATCCGCACACCTACGGGGCAAACTCCTTTCTCACTTACATACGGAATGGAAGCGGTATGTCCACACGAGATCCTCATCCCTTCGCTAAGAATTCAGTTGGACAAAGAACTTAATCCCGATGAACATCGGGAGGCGTTACTTACACAACTAGAACTCTTAGACGAACGGCGTCTAGCTGCAGCCGATCACGTGCTCTCATATCAAAATAGACTCTCAAGATCTTTTCAAAAGAAAGTAATTGAGCGTAAATTTCAAGAAGGAGACATGGTTTTGAAGCGAATTTTCATAAAACCTGGAGGTCCAAGGTCAAAATTGTCTGCAAACTGGGAGGGACTGTACGTCATTAAAGAAGTGTACCCGGGGAACGCATATAGGCTAGTTAATGCCGATGGCGATGAACTCTCTCACCCATGGAATGGATTGTATCTTAAAAGATTCTACCCCTGATCAACAGTCTTTTGATAACAACATCAATTAACAAGTAGCCATTTGCCAAGTGTCTCACTCCCTCTCCTATTAACGGAATAATATTTATGCGCAACCACATACTCAACATGGTAGCCTAAGGTCATTGTCCCTTCATGAATAGTGTTCTCACTTAGCCCTTGCTCAGGGAAACAAAATGTCAATTCTCTCCTTACTCGGACAAGGTCTAGGGGCAAGTGGAAGGCTAACCTGTAAACCTGCAATAGTATAAACCATGTGTTTGAAGTCTCAAAGAGGGACGGGCAGTTCCAAGAAAAGCATATAGCGTAAAAAAAAAATAATAATAATAATAATAAAAGTGACGAAATGATAAAATGAAGGGGCATGTTAAAGAGTGGCAGTACAGTTCCCCGCGGGACGCCCTTGAGCCTGGTCGCACGCGTGCCCCAGTCAAAAAAAGAGAAAATACTGTGGCCCTAAAGTCCCTGGACAACAGATGAATAGCACATGTAGCATACTTGTTGCAAGTCTTACAAGTCGGTAACCCCAACCCTGAGATTAAGTCTTATCACATTTATATTCTTCATGTCCTCCCTAAAATGACCGAAGAATCCCTACGCTTGGTCTGTGCTGGAACATTGATATCTAAAAGGGGCGAGAAATCTTAGCAAACCTAAGATGAATATGTGTTGCGCATAAATCTTACCCGCCAAAGTGAGATGGATGTAAGACTCAGGGTTAATCGCTCAAGATTGAGAGGTGTTGTTATCAAAAAAAAAAGAAGAAAAAAAAAAGAAATTTCAAAAAAATCAAAACATCCCCAAAATCGAAAAAAAAAAAGTCAAAAATTCCAAAATCCAAAAAAATCAAAAGACCTCCCAAAATCGAAAAAAAAAAAATTCAAAAATCCAAAAAAATCAAAAAAATCCCAAAAATCAAAAAAAGGTCAAAAATTCCAAAATTCCAAAAAAATCAAAAGATCTCCAAAACCAAAAAAAAATCAAAAATTTCATAAATCCAAAAAAAATCAAAAGATTTCCAAAATCATAAAAAAAAATATTTTTCAATAAAAATGCGTGTACATATTGCTTTCCTTTAGCATGCATTATTTTCGTTGTCTTTTCGCCTATTTAATTAGGCTCGGCCCCTTGACAATTACGGAGTTAAGAAGTTCTATCATTTTAACGCAAGGGGCTGAGCCTAAGAACAAATCTAACTTGTTTTTTTCAAGTGTGTGCAGGAACAGGTGATTCAAAAGGCAAGTGCGACGTCACACACTCAGAACTCTCTGTCTCTCTCGCTTATTTGAAATTCGCCTCTCACTCGTGTCAGTCGCAGACCATTCATTTATCATAAATATTGGCATAAAAATAAAGACTGCACTAAGATATAAGCAATATGTACATGGATAAAGGGGAGGTGGCTCACAAGTCTCCTCACTGTCCACCGCCACTCTCCCCGGATCCCTCTCGCCTGTCTGGAGGTGGTAGCATCTCACCACCCCCTCCGCCATCATGGGCGCTACCCTCGCCCTGCCGGCGCCTCTCCTCCTCCTCGTTCCTCCGCCGGCTGGAGGAACCCGCTAAGTACTGTCCGACGGAGGCGCCGGTCGCCCTGCTGACGCTCACTCCGCTCCGGCTCCGGCTACGTGAACGGCCTATATCCGTCACGATCTGCTAAAGGCCCCGCGCCAGTGTCTGCTGTGCCAACAGCTCTGCACGCAGTCGGGTCACCTCCTCCTGATCTTCGGGCGGCCTCTGTACCCGCAGCGTCGCTAGCTCCCTGGTCATCTCCGCCACCTGTGCCTCAGCCGCCTCGGCCCGGATGCGCAGCTGGTCCCTCTCGCTCTGCAACGTCATAGCATGCTCGTGAGCGAGCTCCAAGTCTCTCTCCTGCACAACAAGCAATCATTCAGCATCATTTGGAAATAATCGACTCAAGTGTTTAAATGAACTTACCCGCTCCTCCAAGTGCCTCTGGGCCTCCTCAGCTCTCAGCACCGCCCCTGCCAGTCGAGCCTCTAGAAGCGAGGGAAAGCCCCCTGCGCTCTGGGAGGAGGAAGCACCGCCTGCTCCAATACCCCTCACTCTCTCCTGTTGCCCAGCTATCTAGCCAGAGGGGGGGTGAATGGGTTATTAAAATTTGATCTTTGATTAAAACCTGTTCACTAAAATGATTACACAACACCTTAAACAAACATTAGAGTTAGAGGAAATGAGACAGCAAACGCACATAAACACAACCACACGACACAAGGATTTTTATCCTGGTTCGGAACTCCTCTCCACAGGAGACCTACGTCCAGTCCCTGAGCAATGCCTCAGGATTTCACTACTAAGGGTACTATCCCCCTCACGGATCCTTACACCCAGCCTCAACTGGTCTTCCTTCAACCTGAAGGGAAAAACAACCACCCTGGATACCACCAGGTCTTCCTTCGTCCAGAAGGGAACAAATCAATAAAGAGAAGTTTAAGAACAAGCTTCAGACACTAGCTCAACCAGCTACTAGCTGAAGCAAACAAGCCTCGAGAGAGAAAGAGAATTTGACACAGGTTTCTCTCCAAGGACTACACAGGCTCTCACTAGAATTTCTTCTTGAACACTGAGAGCTAAAGAGCTAAGAAAAACTAATGGAATGGGCGCTTCGCTCTTGTTTCTAATCTCAGAAGATTCGAAGAATTGGTGTTGCTTTCTTTCAGAAATGATGTTCTTCAAGAATGTTGTCTTCTCAGTCTTGAGTCTTGTATTTAAGCTTTTACTTGAAATTTGAATGTTAAAGATCCGTTGTCTCTCATCCTGGTGTACGTTAGACAGGTCTGCAAGGAAGCTTCTGATCTTCAGTCTTTTATCCTTTAGTACACTCTAGAAAAATATTATAATATCTTGTATCTTGAGTCCAACGTTGTACAGATAAGTCTTGTCAGATATCTGCGAGCATATCAATAATAAATAGAGGACAGCTAGGACTGTCGTCGATTGTTAGTTGCAGATGGAACAGATATTTGCAATATATAGCAAAGCTCCTTTCTGTCTAAGAAGGACGTAGACAGAGTAGCATGAAAGTGGAAGATATTGTCTGCATGCATGAGAGATACGTTCAGAGAGCATTGAATGCGTAGCAGTCAAACAGACAAGATACGACTTTGACTATTCAATGTATATTAAAGAGTATTGTACAGATATATCAAATGAAATCGATATGAACAAGCCCGATGCCTTTATGACTTATGAAATCGTTACTGGTAAGCATGTCGTTACGACGATACAGAAATCATTGTGAGTAATTGTTGTGGTCACTTACCAAATCGTTACACAAACCGAATCGTTATAACTATCAAAGAAATCGTTATGAAACTCTTAATAAATCGTTGCACCAAGCAAATCGTTCTGAGTTCTAAAGAAATTGTTTCGACAAGCAAATCGTTATGAGATCTAAAGAAATCGTTACGAGAACTAAAGAAGTCGTTACGGCTAGAAGGTCGTTGTGAGTTCTAAAGAAATCGTTACGAGAACTTACGAAATCGTTACGGCTAGAAAGTCGTTGTGATTTCTAAAGAAATCGTTACGAGAACTTACGAAATCGTTATGGCTAGAAGTCGTTGTGAGTTCTAAGAAATCGTTACGAGAACTTACGACATCGTTACGGCTAGAAAGTCGTTGTGAGTTCTAAAGAAATCGTTACGAGAACTTACGAAATCGTTACGGCTAGAAAGTCGTTGTGAGTTCTAAAGAAATCGTTACGAGAACTTACGAAATCGTTACGACAGACAAGTCGTTACGAGTTCAAAAGAAATCGTTACGAGTACTGAAGAAATCGTTATGACAGACAAGTCGTTGTGCTTTCTAAAGAAATCATTGCGATGTCTTATAGAATCGTTATGAGATCTTTAAGAAATCGTTACGGTATCGATTTGTTTGAAACATCACGGTTTTTCGGTCAGAAAGGAAATCGATCATAATACTTATGAAATCGTTTTGATGACTCTATTATGAACTTATAAAGGAATCGTTCTGATTATCAATAGAAGTCGATATGAAGTATGAAGAAGTTGATACAACGACTTGGACAAGACATGAAATGAGACTTTACCTGATTGTCTTGAACTTTCTTTTTATTTCCTGTTCTCAAAGCTCAAGTAATTCATTAGTACTATTTTGTTAATCATCAAAATTAATGTATATAAATAAGTGAATTAATTTATATAGGGACAGTTTGGTCATCAATCTCCCCCTTTTTGATGATGACAAAATATACTAAACATCATACAAAAAAATAAACATGTTTTTCAGAATAGCTTTAGTTTTCTCCCCCATTTTGTCAATAAACAAAAAGATAGTCTATGAGACAAAGAAGAGAGAAGGTCTTATATTAAGTGGGAGGAAGATAGTACATAGGAGACAACAAAGAGGCATGCTGTGAGATGACAGCTCATGCCTTGATCTCAAGGTCTTCAAAAATCTGTTGGAAAACGTCAGAAGCAACTGAAAAATTAGGACCCATGGATGGAATGGCCCTTTGAATGTAAAGTTGCCGTTGCTTTTCCAAGAATACTTCAAACTGACCTTGATCCTGGATGTATCTGAAAAAGGTGCTCTTTCCGAAACTGGCGCGATGGAGAAATCTATCCAGAGAGATTGGATAGAACAGCTTGTGATCCAGAAGATCCTGCTTCATAGCATAGAAAGCAGAGTATCTGGCTACCCACAGAACATAGATCTCTTGAATTGGAGTGATGGAGTTGAGATCCAAGAAGGTTTCTGCTGAAAGAGTGGGCTTGCTTTGACGAGCTAGATCACTGTTGATGGCTGCCAAGTGAAGATGGGATGCTTGATAGAGAGTTTCCCATTCTGAGGGAGAAAGTCTCTCACACTCAGAAATAAGTGGAGCCAAGGTTTGGGAAGAGATGCGGCCAGAGTGGTATTCTCTGAAAATGAACCGCCAGAAGGAAGGCAATCTGCCCTGCTTGGCTGACAAATGGCCCATCTGCCTAGCAAACATATCCAGTGCATGGGATCCAGCATCTGAGTCAAACACTAAAGAGTGTAGCTTTGGCAGAAGAACTGGAGAGTCGACCTTGAGGGAGGAAAAATCTACCTTGAGTGGAAGACCAACTGGATGTTCTGATCTCAGCAAGACTATGGTGGAATGAAAACGGCTAAACTGAATTTCTGGCAGCTTGTTCAAATAGCAAAAATCACTGTACAGCTGAAAATTCTTGGCAATACGAATCTCTTTCAAAATAAAGGGTCCCCAAGAGTTCTTATGCTGAATAATGAACCACTCAGAAAGAGTGAGTGGGTGAGCTCGATGGGTAAGAGATTCTGCCCTGGCAGTCAAATATTTTGCATGTTGAGCTTTATTTCCCTTGACATTGGCCCACTGATTTTCAGTCTTGAACTCAGTGCCCTCAAAGATTTTGGATTTCTGAAGGTGGGTCAGCTAGGTAAGAGGAAGAACAATGTTCAAGTGCTCAGATAGGTTGAGGAAGGGAACACCATAAATGGTGGAAAGGATGCATTTTTGAAGATATTCTCTATAGATAGGTCTTCTCTTAGGATCGAGGGTAAGAGAGTACCAAAGAGGAGGAAACAATGGTACAGAGGGGATGCTAAGAGAGGAGGAAGTTTTCCTCTTTTTCTGGGCAGGACTGGGAGAATCAGTCCTGTGGAGATGAGTGGCAGTGGAGAGAATAGTGATGAGGGTATTTCTCTCAGAATCATCCGGAATATTTGTGTCAAAGACACCAAGAGGTAGAGGTTTTTCCGAAGGAAGGTGACAGAAGAAGGAGGAGTAGGAGGATAGAAGAGGTGTTTGGGATTGAAGGAAGAAGGTGGGTGAGCTGGAGGTGTGTGAGTTTGAGGTGGTGAAGGTGAGAATGATGATGGAGCTGTGGTGTGAGAAGGAGTGGGAGAGAAGGAAGGTTGAGATGAAATGAGAGAGGAAGATGGTTGGGTGCGAGGCACAGGGTATTTTATGGTTGGTGGTGCAGGAGGGGCTGTAGAAGGAGATGGAGGTGAGGAGAGGGTTGGAGTTGCAAGAGTAGAAGTGTCAGGGGACATGGTAGCCGTCATGGGTTCTTTCCCTTTGGCATGACTTTCTTTGACAACAGAAGAAGGTCCTGACGACCCTGAAGCTTGCACAGATGGCCCTGGTGGCCCTGATGCTTGAGCTGATGGCCCTGCTGGCCGAGACTCTTGAGCTGGAGGCCCTGGTGGCCGGGGAACAGCAGCTGGTCTGCTCTGAGTAGCTGCAGGAGAAACTCCACTTGACCTTGAAAGAACTGCTAGCATCGACTTCATATCAGACATTTCTTTATTAAACCACTTCATTGCATTTCTGACGGAAGAGAGCTCAGAGGTGGTCGAAGCTTGACTAGCAAGTATCCCTTGCACACTGGTCTGAACTGAGGACAAGATATCTCCTTGAGCCTTCAACAATGCCATAATGGGCTTCAGATTGACCTTTTTGGTACTCTTTCTTGACCTTCTGTGAGCCACTCTCTTTTGCTTGATCTGCTGAGTGACAGGCTCCTCAAGATTTACAT
The DNA here is from genome assembly GCA_014218235.1 of Colocasia esculenta. NCBI lineage: Eukaryota > Viridiplantae > Streptophyta > Magnoliopsida > Alismatales > Araceae > Colocasia > Colocasia esculenta. The sequence goes on from CM024757.1 coordinate 136,183,773, forward strand.
GGCTTGAACTTGGGCCGTCACTAACAGGAACACTGGCGGGAGGTTGAGTTTCCTGAGATGGTGCAGCTGACTTAGGAGCAATTTCCATTAAAGACTCCTCATTGCCAGTTTGCTCCCCCTGAATAGGAGCATGGAGTTCAGCATCTTCTTGCTCCCCCTGGGCAGGAGCTTCTTCCAACACAACTTTCTCAAAGTGGCCTTCTGCCACGGATTCTGATTCATTAACATTTTGCTCCCCTTGGCTAGGAGCTTCTTCCACAATCACATCTTGTTGAGTAGCTGCTTGCACTTCAACATTGACAACTGATTCAGACAAACACTCTGTATGGCCTGATGCCATAGCATTTTCTACATCAAGTCCACCTGCTTCTGAAGCAACTGAGGTGGAGGGAAGGGAATCTAAAACCTCTCTTAGAATAGAGGCAACTATCGAGGTAGGCAAAGAATCTGCCACACCTGCCATAGCTTCTTCCATTTGAACTTCTGGAGGATGAGACTCAACCTCCAAGATAGGTGAGCTGGAAGACTCTACTTGATCTGCCACTGCTGGTACTGCTGCTACTTGCTCTGCTGCTACTGATCTAATCTCTAAATCTGCTGGAGGATCTGCTGCTTCTGATCTGATCTCTGAATCTGCTGGAGGATCTGCTGCTTCTTCTTGAATTTTCGGAACATCTCCGATAATGGCTTCTCCCTCTGCCACAGAGGTCTTGGTCCATATCCCATTCTGCACTGAAAAACCACTCTTCTTTAAGTTCCTGGACCTTATAGACTGGCCCATCTTTTCTACAACTACTCCAGATACATCCACTCTGAAATGCTTGAAAATCTTGGTGAGTAGATGAGCATATGGTAAGGAAACATTCAGTTTGCTCTTTGTTTCCCAGATTTGAGTACTGGCAAACTTCATTCTCTCAATCATGACTGCAGCCAGGTTGATCTCCTTGTTCTGAATTACCCAGAACATTATGTCCGAGTCTGCCCTAGTGCATGAAGAAAAAGTAGCACTTCGAGGAACTATAATTTGGCAGACAATGAAATGAAGTAAACGATTGAAAGTTGACATCTGATTTATATCTAATTTCCCATCCTTTAGCCTGAAACCAGGACCTATAATGCCGAGACCTTTTGCTTCATCATTCACTGAGTGAACACCACTATGCCCAGATGTTTTCACTCCAAACAACGTATGTCACGCCCCAACGCGGAATATCGGAGCGCGAAGGCAGTTGCAAGAAAAGGTATAGAGCGTATACTAGACATCAAACCATTGCACACTGAATAATACTAAAGCAAATCTTTCTCATTAAAAATTTTCCAAATGTCTAGTTACAACCACTAATATCAGAGCCATTCTAAAGGGCCCAATTACATTGCAACAGAAGGAAATAACTAACTACAACTCTAAGATAACATAATGACTCGAGGGTACTCCTGGCTTCACTCTTGGTCATTCCCTTCCTCGTGAGTGTATGTGTCGTCCTCGGTCTCACCAGAGAACACAACATCAAATAACGTAGGGTGAGCGATAACGCCCAGTAGGACTTAAATCTCAGGCTCAAGCAGGCTTTAAATAATTAACGCATTTAATGGCAGAGTGTCTAGAGATAGCAAGTACGAGAGAGTCAAAATATAGTAAGAGATAGCACAACAGGTAACAAGAGAGCACAATAGCACGAGATCGAGTATAGTTTCCAAAAAATAGCACAAGTATCGAATATAGCACGAATAGTAGGATGGCCATAGCACAACTAGCATAATTATAGTAATAGCACGACGAGTATAGCACTTGTTTGTCATTCTAGACATCGAGAGAGTATAGCACGTTTGTGTTTTGATTGTCATATAGATAGTCGAGATAGATAGCACTTGAGTGTAATGCCAAAACACTCTGATCATTTAACTCCCATGAGCACTAGCACTTTCGGGCGCACATCCCAGGACCAGATCGGGCCCTTTATATATTGCCAGGCATTGGTTATATTGTTTATCTTTAGACAATCAGTCAATGGCCAATATAGAGTACCAAGAAGTAGATGAGAGCACTAGATGAATAGACGAGATAGTAGAGTGAACGTGAATAGATGAGTGAATAAAGTATAGATGAGAGCTAATGGACATTACACGTAATGCGACGAGTAACAGGCGATAGTAATAGTTGCACAACACGCACACTTGGTGTTGGCAGTCAGATGGAACTCACGGCCCTACCACTGGCCTTGTTATGCACAGGTCCAGAGGTCCGGCGTGATTTAAGACGAGAGTGAATCTCTAATAGCCATTTGGATCATATAGATCCCTAAAGGGTATCATAGGTATTAGGATACAACCGGCTCGTCGACCATGTGGGAATCCATGATCAGAGGAGACTTACGGAGGCCTTGTGCAAGAGTTCACTAGTCCGGCGAAAGGAATATCCGACGGAGAGTTCACCACAAGCCAAGTAAAGTGTGTACATAAAACATGTGCTCGACGTTCTAGAGGAATTCTAGAACAGTGGAGCGTCGATATCGGTATATAAACAACGCAAGAAACGAATACAAGTCCTTTAAAATAGGGAAATTAATATACTTTATTACAATAAATTATCAGATACATTATGAGATATTTTATGCAATATTTCAGCCATATATGGATGGTTCAAGTGTGTGCAAGTGCAAGAGAAATCATAGATAGAAATAAGTCGTGAACATGTATTTTAAATCATTCAATATGGCACCATCTTTAAGTAGGGTTTTTACTGGGGGTATAACGGTAAGAAGACGTAAGAATTATTTAGAAAGTGACAGAAATATTTTATTATTTTTTTATGGGTTTTTCATCAAAAACTTGTGAAGGCGACATACCCCTGTACAGGTCGCGACAGGGTCAGGACAGAACGCGACAGGGCCTAAAACGGGTCGCGACAGGGCTTGCAGATCGGGTACTGAGAACGCGACAGCTTACTTGTCGCCTTCTTGGTCGCGACAGGAAGGCTGTCGCAATCAGGCCACAGAAAGCGACGTATCGAGGTGTCGCCTTCTGGTTGTCTACGCCTGACGCTGACAGGAGTCAGACCAGACATTGGATTGCGGACCAGAACATTTATATTTCGATACAGGGTCATTTAGCAAATCATAACTAATTATATAGTCAACGAAAAATCATGAAACCAGTTGCAAATTAAACTAGACACGTAAGAGTACTTCTAGTAAATTGGAATTAGAGAGAGAGCATGGTTTGGACATGGTTTGAGAATGAACAACAACAAGTAACATAGAACATGACATAAAGAGCAAGACTGATTTAATTCGAGCAACATGCTCCATGAAATTTAGGCTTTTTAGGGGCAAATGATCCCTAACAACATGAAGTATCTACAGTAAAACTTTCGTAGCATGGGATCAAGTATTCATAGAGATTTGAATTAAACATGACACCTCGGAGTTATCATGTTTCCAGTTCTTCAAAAATTAAGAACAAAAGATAGGATGGATGGAAAAATATGAAACTTGGGGGTTTCGTTCAAGAGGTAGGAAGAACCTACAGAAAAAGTTTCATGGTTTATGCTTGTGAGAATGCCTACCTTGACTCGATTTCCTCTTCTAGGGCTAGAACTTGAAGAACGAGGAAGAAGCTCCAAGAACTCCTTCTTCCCACGAGATCCTCTCCTCCTTGGCCTCTTCTCCACGTCCAACAACCTTTGGCAACGAGCTAGGGTCGGCCAAGAAGGTTTAGGAGGTGTATTTAAGTAAACACAAGTTCCTATTCCTATTTCAACTCTAATTCCTCTTTAATTCCGAAATTTCCTTACTCCCACCTTCCTTCCTTGCTTCCAATCTCTATTTAGACTTGGAGAAGATCTAAATTAGTACTAACCCATATGGGGTAGGTTTAGGAATCCTATTATGACTCAAACTAGCTATTTAATGTATTAAATACCCCTTTTCTATTTAGGTAATAATTTAGTTACGAATTTAGGGTATTTTCTTATTATTCTCCCTTTGTAAATTCATATTTTTGACCCAATAAATTCTAGAAGATCCATTAAGCAAAGCCCATTAATCTTTTCCATCTAATGGGTTTTATTTAATGCTCTATTTAAATATCCATTTAGCTAGGTTTTAAAATTTTATTTAAATTTTTATTTTTCGTAAAATTCAGGTTGCTACATCGTATGCAATAACTCATGGTCTATCTTGATTTGGATAGCTTTTACTGAGGAGACAAGGGATCCATCTGCCTCTGACTTCAAACAGATGAAAAAGGCTTTCACCAGATCCGGATAACTTACCTCGGTGAAGTAGCAACATTCATCCATTTCAACCTTCTCAAGTTTCTACTAAACTGCTCATGCCACTTTTCTCAAGATTCTGAACATCCACTGCTTTGTTTCCGCAAATCTTTGTCTTCACGAAGGTAAACCTTTCCTGCTCCTTCGGGGACAGAAACTCAGCACTGTAGCCCCCTACGCTTCCGGAGATCATCGGAGCGGCCATAGGTAGAGAGGAGAGAGGTTCTGGAGAAGGAAGATGATGGAAGAGATGGAAGCTCTCTAGGGATTCTTCGCGGGAAGAAGAGAAAGCTTCAAAAGTTGCAGAGAGTCGATGCTGGATTCGTTAGGGCATCGGCTTTGGGCGAACAGATAAAGGAGAAAAGGGTAAAGGTTGAAGACGAGTCGTTCTTAGAACGATTTGACTAATTTAAGATTACTTTATTGAAACGTGAAGCGCCAAGAGGCGGTAAAGGCAGAAAGCGAAAAAGGTTTGACGAGTCAAACTGCTTTTAATACAATAGCGGTCAAGGAATATAGATAAACTGAGTTTTGCTTATTGTTAAAGAGAGAAATTTTCATTTCTATCTAAAGTTTTTTTTTTGTGCCAATTTAAATACAGAGATCTTTTCACAAATTGCACATCCCTAATTCCCTTCTAAGAGATGTAAATCTCTCTTCAGGTAGGGTTTTTGTGAAGATGTCTACTAGTTGACCATTTGTATCTGTAAAAGAAATTTCTAATTACCATTAGCTACATGATCTCGAATGAAATGATATCTAACCTCAATGTGTTTAGTCCTTGAGTGTTGCACTGGATTCTTGGTGAGGTTGATGGCACTTGTATTATCACACAATAGTGGAATTGACTTGATATGAATGCCGAAATCCTCAAGTTGTTGCTTTATCCATAGGAGTTGTGTACAGCAACTTCCAGCAGCAACATATTCTGCTTCAGCTGTTGATAGAGCTACTGAGTTTTGTTTCTTGGAGGACCAAGATATCAGATATCCTGCAAGAAACTGACAACAATCACTGGTGCTCTTTCTATCTACTTTGCATCCAGCATAATCAACATCAGAATATCCTACTAAATTTATTTCACAAGACTTTGGATACCAAAGACCTAAATCATGAGTTCTAGCCAAATATCTAAATATTCTTTTTACTGAGATCAAATGAGACTCTCTAGGGTCTGCCTGATATCTAGCACACATGCATACACTAAACAAAATGTCTGGTCTACTTGCAGTTAAGTAGAGTAATGACCCTATCATACCTCTATAATTCTTTTGATCTACCTTTTTACCATTTTGATCACTGTCCATTCTGGTTGATGTGCTCATTAGAGTTGATAATGGCTTTGCACCTTCAAATCCAAATTTCTTTAACAGCTCTTTGGTGTACTTGGCTTGACAGATATGAGTGCCACCTTCCCTTGCTTGATTTGCAATTCAAGGAAGTAGTTCAGCTCCCCCATTAAACTCATTTCGAATTCTCCCTACATAAGCTTTTCAAAGTACTTGCAAAGAGATTCATCAGTAGATCCAAAAATAATATCATCTACATATATTTGCACAAGAAGTATATATTTAACCTTAGTTTTTATAAATAATGTACTATCTACTTTACCTCTAGTGAAACCATGATCTAATAGGAAAGTACTGAGCCTTTCATACCAGGCTCTAGGTGCTTGCTTTAAACCATATAAAGCCTTATGAAGTTTAAATACATGATTTGGAAATTCGGTATCGTCAAAACCTGGAGGTTGTTCAACATAAACTTCCTCCTTGATAAAACCATTTAAAAAGGCTGATTTGACATCCATTTGAAATAGTTTTAAATCAAATGCAGATGCATAAGCAAGTAAAATCCTAATAGCCTCAAGTCTAGCTACAGGTGCATAGGTTTCAACAAAATCTATGTCTTCCTCTTGGGAGTAGCCTTGAGCTACCAGTCTGGCCTTGTTCCTTATGATTGCTCCAGACTCATCCAGTTTATTTCTGAACACCCACTTGGTGCCAATAACTGAATGATTGGATGGTCTAGGAACAAGTGACCATACTTGGTTTCTCTTGAACTGATTTAGTTCATCTTGCATGGCTAATATCCAAGATTCATCAGATAAAGCTTCATTGACTGTCTTAGGCTCTTTTTGAGAAATAAAGGCTAAATAATCACAGGGGATTACATTACCTCTTGTTCTTACCCCTACGGATGGATCACCAATAATATTCTCAGGAGGGTGATCTTTCTGATGTCTCCATTCTTTTGGAAGATTTTCATGTTGAATTTCAGTTTGTTGTAGTTCTTCCAGAGATGGGTCTTCCTTGTCCTCAATTTGGGTATTCTTTAGTTTTTCGGACAAGTCATCTGCATCATCAATGTCACTAATTTCTTCCTTCTTCAAGGAAGGGTTAGATTCATCAAAAATAACATGCACAGATTGTTCAATTAATAATGAGCGTTTATTGAAGACTCTATAACCTTTGGGTTTAGAAGTATACCCCATAAAGATGCCTTCATCTGATTTGGCATCTAACTTACCAATGTCCCTTTTTCCATTGTTGTGGATGAAACAAGGACATCCAAATATTTTGAAGTGACTGATCTTTGGTTTCTTTTCCTTGTAGAGTTCATAAGCAGTCTTCTTCAGAATTGGCCTGATCATTACCCTATTAATGATATAGCTTGCAGTGTTGATGGCTTCGGCCCAAAAATATCTTGGCAAGTCATATTCTGATAACATGGTTCTAGCCATATCCAAAAGAGTTTTGTTTTTCCTCTCAGCAATTCCATTCTGTTGAGGTGTCCTTGGTGCTGAGAAGTTGTGCTCAATTCCTTGATCATTACAAAACTTTGCAAACTTTTCATTCTGAAACTCACCACCATGATCTGATCGGATAGAGATAATGGTAAACTTTTGATCTTTCTGAACTTTCTTGCTGAAGCTGACAAAATTATCAAAGGTGTCATCTTTGTGCTCTAGAAAGGATACCCAAGTAAATCTTGAGTAATCATCAACTATGACAAATCCGAAATTCATTCCTCCTAGATGGTAGACCTCATTGGCCCAAATAGATCCATATGAAGTAGCTTTAATGGCTTTGAAGTGGTCACTACTGTTTTTGATTTGAAAGAGCTCTTGGTGTGCTTTCCTCTTGCACAAGGTCTGCAGATGCTATCCATTTTCGAGTTGATCTTTGGCAATCCTTCTACTAGTTTTCTCTTTCTGAGCTTGTTCAATCCATCCAAGCTGCAGTGGCCCAGTCTCCTGTGCCACAGTTCTGTTGATTGATCTTTGCTGGCTGCTAAACAGACATCTTGATCCTTGAGTTCCTCGAGATAGAGAACATACAAATTTCTTTCTCTATATGCTTCAAATATGACTGCTCCATCCTTTAATATACAGCACTTTGATTCTTGGAACTGAATCTGATGACCTTTGTCACACAACTGGCTAATGCTGATGAGATTGTGCTTTAATCCTTTGACCAGCATTACATCTTCAATAACTGATTTTCCCTTGATGTTCACGGACCCACTTCCTATCACTGTGCCTTTTCCATTATCTCCATAGGTGACTGTTCCCTCTTCAGCTTGGAGATTAACAAAGAACTTATGGTTTCCTGACATGTGTCTTGAACATCCACTGTCCAAGTACCATTTGGATGCTTTTGAGATTCCCTGAAATTTAAACATTAAGATTTAGGTACTCAAGTTCTTTTTGGGTCCTGATGGGTTAGTATCATTGATTTTTCCTTTTATTATCCATTTTTTATGTTTTGTTGGGCATGTTATTGTGATATGTCCTAATTTGTTGCAGTGATCACAGCAGGACAATTTTGTTACCTTTTCTATATACTTGAACTCAGCTTTATATGCTATATTTTGTTCAGGTATAAACTTTGGTGTTGGATATGTTTTAGGGTAGACTATGGTTTCTTCATTATCTGAGGGTGTATATCCTAACCCATTTTTCTTCTTACCTGCTCTTCTAGCACCTTTTAATATTAGAGAGTTTTTACCATTAGTAAATTTCTCTAGTGTGCTTGATAGTTTATTATTTTCTTCATTTAAGCTTTTAACTTATTTCCTTAAGTCATCTGTGCTTTCCTGTTTTTCCAATTTTGTTATTTGTTCATTCTTAACTTTTAGGTCTTCACATAACAATTTATTTCTTCTTTTAAGTTCAGTTATTTGTTTTTCTAATTCTTCATTTTCTGTTTTTAGATCTGAATTAGTATTTTCTAAACAGATTACATTTTTCTTACTAACTTTAAGTAATTTGGATACTTCTTTATATTTGTCATAAAGTTCATTAAAGGCACTTTCTAAATTATCAGAATCTGAATTATTACAGGAATCAAAAGAAGAGTCAGAAGTTACATTTTCTTCGATGTTGGCCATGAGAGCCAGGTTGGCTTCTTCTCCATCACTGCTTGAGCTTGACTCACTGTCTGAGTCACTGTTGTTCTCCCAAGCAGCTTCCATTGCCTTTTTCTTGTATCTTTTGAACTTCTTGGAGCTGTCCTTCTTCTTGTGATCATTCTTCTTTAGCATTGGACAGTCTGCCTTGATATGTCCAGGCTTCTTGCATTCATAACAGATGGTCTCTCCTTTCTTCATTTCTTTGCCATCTGATCTTTTGAAATCCTTATTTTTCTTAAAGTACCTTCTGCCGGATTGAAACTTTTTCTTCTTGGCCAGGATGCGCTGCAATCTCTTAGAGAGCATTGCTTCTTCATTTTCGCTGTCTACATCACTCCCACTAGAACTTGCCTCTGATGATTTTTCTTCTGCTTTCAAGGCATTTGAGTGCTTCTTTCTGCTAGATGATTCTCCTAGTCTTTCCATGTTAATCTCATGGGCCATGAGGGACCCGATGAGCTTTTCTACAGACATTCTTTTAAGGTCATTAGCTTCTTCGATAGCTGTGACCTTTGGTGTCCATGAAGATGGCAAGGATCTGAGAATCTTCCTTACCATATCTGCAATCTCATAGGACTTTCCTAGACTGGCTAAACCATTGGTGATGTCAGTGAATCGACTGAACATTTGAGTGATTGACTCACATGACTGCATCTGAAATCTCTCATACTGAGTGATAAGAATGTCGATTCTTGTCTCTTTTACTTTTTATGTTCCTTCATATGTAATCCTTAGCTTTTCCCACATTTCCATGAAGGATTTGCAGGCTGAGACTCTGTTGAACTCCTTCTTGCTTAGAGCACAACATAGAATGCTCTTGGCTTTGCAGTTCAAGGAGATTTTCTTTCTGTCTTCGTCTGTCCATTGTGATTTCTCATTTGTGACGACCAGGTCACCTTCTTCTACTATTGACCAGATTTGATAGTCGTGACCTTGTAGAAAGTATTCCATCCTGGTCTTCCAATACGGATAATCTTCACCATCGAACAAAGGAGGTCTGTAGACTGACTGACCTTCGAAGTTGCCTTGGGCTGCCATGGATCTTCACTCTTCAGATCGTTGGATCTACTTCTTTGTCGAAGAGACTTGCTCTGATACCACTTGCTGCCCAGCTATCTAGCCCAGAGGGGGGGTGAATGGGTTATTAAAATTTGATCTTTGATTAAAACATGTTCACTAAAAAGATTACACAACACCTTAAACAAACGTTAGAGTTAGAGGAAATGAGACAGCAAACGCACATAAACACAACCACACGACACAAGGATTTTTATTCTGGTTCGGAACTCCTCTCCACAGGAGACCTACGTCTAGTCTCTGAGCAATGCCTCAGGATTTCACTACTAAGGGTACTATCCCCCTCATGGATCCTTACACCCAACCTCAACTGGTCTTCCTTCAACCTGAAGGGAAAAACAACCACCCTGGATACCACCAGGTCTTCCTTCATCCAGAAGGGAACAAATCAATAAAGAGAAGTTTAAGAACAAGCATCAGACACTAGCTCAACCAGCTACTAGTTGAAGCAAACAAGCCTCGAGAGAGAAAGAGAATTTGACACAGGTTTCTCTCCAAGGACTACACAGGCTCTCACTAGAATTTCTTCTTGAACACTGAGAGCTAAAGAGCTAAGAAAAACTAATGGAATGGGCGCTTCGCTCTTGTTTCTAATCTCAGAAGATTCGAAGAATTGGTGTTGCTTTCTTTCAGAAATGATGTTCTTCAAGAATGTTGTCTTCTCAGTCTTGAGTCTTGTATTTAAGCTTTTACTTGAAATTTGAACGTTAAAGATCCGTTGTCTCTCATCCTGGTGTACGTTAGACAGGTCTGCAAGGAAGCTTCTGATCTTCAGTCTTTTATCCTTTAGTACACGCCAGAAAAATATTATAATATCTTGTATCTTGAGTCCAACGTTGTACAGATAAGTCTTGTCAGATATCTGCGAGCATATCAATAATAAATAGAGGACAGCTAGGACTGTCGTCGATTGTTAGTTGCAGAAGGAACAGATATTTGCAATATATAGCAAAGCTCCTTTCTGTCTAAGAAAGACGTAGACAGAGTAGCATGAAAGTGGAAGATATTGTCTGCATGCATGAGAGATACGTTCAGAGAGCATTGAATGCATAGCAGTCAAACAAACAAGATACGACTTTGACTATTCAACGTATATTAAAGAGTATTGTACAAATATATCAAATGAAATCGATATGAACAAGCCCGATGCCTTTATGACTTATGAAATCGTTACTGGTAAGCATGTCGTTACGACGATACAGAAATCGTTGTGAGTAATTGTTGTGGTCACTTACCAAATCGTTACACAAACCGAATCGTTATAACTATCAAAGAAATCGTTATGAAACTCTTAATAAATCGTTGCACCAAGCAAATCGTTCTGAGTTCTAAAGAAATTGTTTCGACAAGCAAATCGTTACGATATCTAAAGAAATCGTTACGAGAACTAAAGAAGTCGTTATGGCTAGAAGGTCGTTGTGAGTTCTAAAGAAATCGTTACGAGAACTTACGAAATCGTTACGGCTAGAAAGTCGTTGTGAGTTCTAAAGAAATCGTTACGAGAACTTACGAAATCGTTATGGCTAGAAGTCGTTGTGAGTTCTAAAGAAATCGTTACGAGAACTTACGACATCGTTACGGCTAGAAAGTCGTTGTGAGTTCTAAAGAAATCGTTACAAGAACTTACGAAATCGTTACGGCTAGAAAGTCGTTGTGAGTTCTAAAGAAATCGTTATAAGAACTTACGAAATCGTTACGACAGACAAGTCGTTACGAGTTCAAAAGAAATCGTTACGAGTACTGAAGAATCGTTATGACAGACAAGTCGTTGCGCTTTCTAAAGAAATCGTTGCGATGTCTTATAGAATCGTTATGAGATCTTTAAGAAATCGTTACGGTATCGATTTGTTTGAAACATCACGGTTTTTCGGTCAGAAAGGAAATCGATCATAATACTTATGAAATCGTTTTGATGACTCTATTATGAACTTATAAAGGAATCGTTCTGATTATCAATAGAAGTCGATATGAAGTATGAAGAAGTTGATACAACGACTTGGACAAGACATGAAATGAGACTTTACCTGATTGTCTTGAACTTTCTTTTTATTTCCTGTTCTCAAAGCTCAAGTAATTCATTAGTACTATTTTGTTAATCATCAAAATTAATGTATATAAATAAGTGAATTAATTTATATAGGGACAGTTTGGTCATCATCTCCAGCTCACTCCGTTGCACACAAAAGACATGTCAGTTTCGCTTGAGTTAAATCAAAGACTGAAATTGAACCAAGCACTTACCAGCTCTGCCGTCTGCCTCTGGGCTGCCTCCCGATCTTGCACCGATGACTGGAGCAAGGCTCGGAGCGATGCGATCTCCCCAGTCACATCCACCTACAATGCATTGCCAAATCATCAGTTCTAACCCATAAATCCAAATTCTTTGAGTTGTGGTTTAGAAATTTTACCTGGTGTCGGGCGCTCTTGTATACCTTTCCTCCATACTTCAAGGCGTTCGCCTGGAGGTAGGCATCATCAGTGGTCGCGTCCGATCTGACACCCTTGCCTTTCTGCTCCCAGTTCTTGATCTGCTCTCGCGTGCGCTCCCGCCAGTCTGTCGTGTCGTGAAGTCCCCGAAAGCTCCGACCCGGCCAGTGAAAACGGTCCCGGACGGGGAACTCCACGACACTCTGCCTGAGGCCTAGTGAACGCTGGGTCAGGAATAGGTTCAGAGGTAGCACAAGGTTTAGCGCATGCAACCACACCGACCTACCGATGTAGGGGCGGGCCTGCGCCAACCAAGGCTGTCCCTCATCACCCTCTCCCAGATATGGCTGCCAAACCACCTGCGAAAGGAGAAGCAATCAGTCATTAGGCAATTAAATCGAGCAGATAATTTAAGCAAAAGCAAAGGTTAAGGGTGCTTACATCCAGATAGGGGTAGCTTTCAATCGTCTCCTGGAGGTGCTCCAACTGGTCGGCAAGGTGGCGAGTGTCTCGGTGGGACTCCCAGCGGCGTGCAATGGGCACTAGGCCCGGCCGTGTGAGCTCCCCTCTCCCCAGGGCAGGAAGGTGTAGATAGGACCAAACCTGCAAGATAGAAGACAAGTCAACGAGCAATTTAAGGAAAGTGCAGTGTAATTTCAGAAGGGGTAGAGGAGAGGGTGTACCTGGAGAAAGGGGTAGAAACCGCTCGTAGATGTCTGCCGATCTGAGGCGCTCAGACAATCGAACTGGTGCGCTAGGAAGGCTGCCCCCCAAGCATACCCCCCTACCTCACCTAAATCCGCCAGCAGGGGTAGGAAGCGGCAGTGGACTGCGTCGCCCCTCGTGGCAAACAAAAGTCTACCAAGAAAGAGGACGAGGAAACGGTGCAAGTCCAAGTCCGCCTGCGGCCCAGGCTCACTCGCTAGCTCCCTCCTACTAACTCTAGCCAGCCTCTCCAAGTACTCATCCTCACTCTCCCCTGCATTCTTCCTCGTCTCAAACAGACCTAGGCTCTCCTGCAAGGCTATTCTAGGCACTAGGGAGGACCTACGCTCCACGGGGAGGTCTAAGAGTCACTCGGCTATGTCATGATAGCAAGGGTAGGTATAGCCACTCACCGCTTTCCCAGACACACTGAGCCCTGTGATCCGGATCACATCCTCTAGGCTGGGGATCATATGCCCCCAAGGGAATGCGAAGGCATTCACCTCCCTATCCCATCTGCTCCGCATAGCCTGAGTGACGGACGGATCCACCCTCATCCTCTCTATCCTAAAGATCTCCCTGAATCCCATCTCCTCTACCCGATCTCTCTGGAAAGGTGAGAGGGCCAGGAAGGCAGCCAACACCAGTGTCCATGACACTCGAGCCCTCATTTCACCCTGCAAAATTTGTTCAAGTTCAATTTCAGTTTTTTGTGTGTTCGGAAAAAGTCGCGACAGCTATTGCGGCCGCGACCTTGTCGCGACGGTGTGGGCCACCGCGACATTATCGCGTCACCTTCTTAGGTCGCGATAAGGTCGCGACGGCCCTGGACGTCGCGACACTGTCGCGACGCCCCGCCCTGCCGCGACATCATGTCGCGACGGGTCGTGCTAACGCGTTCTCAGATTCAAACCGGCTGGAGCCCTCTTGGTTTGATCCCCGTTTTCATGGGCGTTTCGCCCTACATTCACCCTCTAGGGGCTCCGTTTACCGCATCCACATGTTCATACAAGGATTAGGGTCGAGTTACTTACCGATTTCATGGCCTTGGCCCTTTTCTTCCGTTCCTCCTGCACATCCACCGCCGGGACCGTCTCTTCCTCCTCCTCCTCCTCCATCTCTACCTCGGGCACCTCCTCCTCGACGGGAGGATCCTCGACTCGGCGCCGGGAGCTCCGGCGTTCCGCTTGGCGCTTCCTCCGGGAAGAGCCCTCACCCGCGGTCCCCTTTCCCTCCATTTCGGGCTTGGTTGAGGTTGAAAGAAGATCTTAGGGCGAAGGTTTGCATGGGTTGCAGGAAGTTCGGAGATTCGGGAGCTTTTGATGCTTTTGGTTTTTGAAAAAAACCGGAAAGAGGGAAGGGAGGAGCCGTTTTGTTTTTGAATGAGTCGGTTCGTGACGCGACGCAACGCGCGGTCGCGTTTATGTCGCATCGAGCAGGGACATCACGACTTAGTCGCGACGCGCCGCCTGGCCGCGATGTAAGGCCCTCGAATTTCCGTCGCATTATTTGTATTTATGTGTGTATATTTGTGCTTGTGTATGTATGTACATATTTACATACGTATTAATTAGTACAAGTACATGTGCATGTGTTTATATTAGATATAAATAATGTATGTATTGCATGGTGATAGTATGGATATAATACCATATAAATATTGCATGTATATACGCATGGTATGCATGGTTTTCTGCATATTTTGGACTTCTGGCCGAAAGCCATCTTGGCGTCAACCCCTAGCCGTTTAGGTGGTGTCAGCGTCCAGACATGGACGCCAACACTAATCCTGGCGTCCAGCGATATGGACGTCAATCTCTCTGGCCTGCATGCGCAGCAGAGCTGCAAACTTCTGAAACAAGAAAGCCAGCCATTGGGGGGCTGTCCCCAACGGCTCTGAAGGCTGTCAAGTCACCTGGTGAGTGGGAGAGGGGTCTCTCCTACATGTGAAACCCGGAGCTCTCTTCCCACTCCTCTCTTCACCCTTGCAAGAGGAGAAAATGAGACAAGAAAACCCTAGAAGAAAACTGTGAGAAACCCCATCCTTTTTCACCCAAAAATCTGAACTTCTGAAGCTTGATCCGGTGTTCCACTGCAACTGGAGGCTAGGAGGATCATCGAGGAAGGCTTCCCCGACCTCGGCTTGTTGTGGATCTCGCTCAAGAACCCGGAGGAGAGTTCATTTGGAGGCTTCTTGGGACAGCCCAAGGAGAGCTTCACCGAGCCCTAGATCCCTTGGTGAAATTTTTAAAAGGCAAGTGACCTATCCATGATGTTCCTGTATGTGTCTAGGTCGTTTCTATCATTTTTATGGATTTTTCCTTGAGTCCTAGACCCTCCCATTCACCCAAGTTTGAGAGCTCGAGTCTGTGTTTCTGCACAGACCTGCATTGACGGCAAGGTCAATGGACGCCGATATCATGCTTGGGGTCCATCGACCAAACCGCTGACCCTGAGTCAGCGGCCAGAGACCGCCGCCAAGTTCCTCTGGACAGAATAGTGACCTGTTCTGCCCTTCCTATACACTATTTTCGGTATGGTTTCCGTGATGAGGATATATGGTAACCCTATACACTATTTATATTGTCAATTGTGGTGTGTGGATGAGTGTGGTGTGTGATGGTGAATGTTAGAAAAGTGTATCTCATGAGCTTGTAAGCATAAATTGTGATAATCTTGTCGATCCATGTTTCATGGTTAGGAGTAGTCTGAATGCCTTAGTTTTGTCAGAGCATGAAGATTTTTAGATCAGTATATGTATTCTCAATTTTGATAATTTGTCCATTGCTTGCATGAGTTGCAAATAAATTCGGTTCGGTAAATAGGAGGACATGCAAGAATGGTTTGTGGTGATCGATTTGTGATTGTATGATTTAGGATAGTTCTGTATTCTCAAATCATGTATATGATAGTAACCTCTGTTAAAACAGCAAGTGGCAAAATCGCATGATATGTTAAACCCCATGTTAACTTAAGTTGTGAATAGCATGCTAAATAGGTGTTTTATTTACTGTAAATTCCATTTAGCTCAGAAAAATCTGAAAAATTGAGTGTATGATCTAGAAACCGAAAATAGCATGTGGTTAAAATTTTAGGTCATTTGGACCAGTATATAATAAGTTATGTATTTTCCATGTAAATTATAGAAATCTACGTATGATATCGTAACGTGATTAGATAGTGCTTAAACCTAACTTGAATGGTGAAATTACTGTGTGTTAAGCTCCTGAAATCTGTAGTGCCATGTTAGGAAAAACAGAGATGTGCATGTGAGTGAGAAAGTGAATGAGATGAAAAATGTTATGTGTAAAACCATGTGTAAATCGGTAAAATGTGTAAAGTGTAACTGTGCCAATGTGACACTGCTTCCGTAGAGGGCAGTGGAGCTGTATCAGGGAAAAGTCCCCCTGAGAAAGTTCAATGTGTAAGTGACCCTAAGGGCATTAGGGGGAAATCCTGGAGGTGGACAAGTACCACTGGTTAGGGTGGAGACTTGTTCTCCCGGTCTGCGCAGTCCAAGAGTCGCCATTGGAATGCCTAGATGGCGTCTATGTGTAATGTGATGTGTATATGTCCTTCTTTGGTGGTTTGGACTATGTGTCACGGCACCTAAAATGTGTAATGTGTAATGTGTAATGTGTAATGTGTATGTGTTCATGTGTTAATGTGTAAGTGAACAAATGTGAAATGTGTATATGTAAAGTGCAAATATGTGAAAGAGGAAACTTGTGTAAAGAAAATGTGAAATTCTAAATGTGAAAATATGTTGTTGAAATCCATGTGAGACAAATCTGAAACCATGTGGAATCTGTAAATTCATGTTGTTCTTATCATGTGTATGTGTGCAAAAATGCCTAGAATCCATGTTAGGGATAATTAATGAGCACGTGTGGAAATAGCATGATTGGTTATTCACATGATTTGTTTTAAGCAACATTGTAGCTCTCATGTATAGGTTTTCAGCCATGAAACCATGTGAAATCAGCAACTTAAAGCATGTGAAAACGTTTATGTATGTGTTTAAAAACATGTAAGATTCATGCTAGTCGTGTTTTCCTTTCACCTGTGCACAATGTTCATGTTGGTAGCTCTCATGTCTCGGTTCCTTAAAGACAAAGTTTCATGAGTAAATTGAATAGAAAGTATGTGATAGGAAATTTTTATTCTTAGAAATCTGAAAGCATGATCCATGTATAAAATTGTAAAACTTTCATGATAGGTTGAAACTTTAAAATGACTAGCATACCATGTTTTGAAAATTGTAAATGTGCATGTAGAAACCGCCAAGACTTATGCGTGTATGTTATGGGTAGTGTTTCTTGCTGAGTCTCTGGACTCACTCCTTGCTTCGGCGTACAGGTGTAGTTGGTGACGTGGCACCTTTGGAGGAGGCAACAGAGACGGACTCCGAGCGCGGAGATTAGCTAGTTTTGGAGTTTCTTGTGACTCGTGTATTTCATAGTATGTAATTTGAACATTGTATTAGAATTATCATGAAAAGGATGTATAAGTGTGGACATTATGTATTTAAATTTCAGCAATTTAAATTATGTGAACTTTAGTTCTTTGTTGTCAATTGCAAACTTCATGTATGTTTAATGTGGATGATGAATGAATGAAGACAGATGTCTTTTACTTCCGCTACTCTGTTGTATATTCGCGTGTATCTCAGCTGTTAGTATCGTTTGGGTAAATGTCCCACTGTGAGGACTCTTGCTATACCGACGTGGGTTGGTATAACCGTACTGGTATAATGAGGGTCGTCATAGAGATTGGTATCAGAGCGACCGATTGAGATTACACATGAATATACCTAAGTCATCATCCCCATTGCATGCTAAGTATGTCCACATGTGTAGAAAACACTAATAAGAAGTGAAAGATAGATAAGAAAATGGTTAGAAAACTTAGTAACCTAACTCTAATGGTGGCTGAAATTTTATTACAGCCATGGCTTCCCATGGACGACGTGGAGGTGTGCCAGCTCGCGACGATGAGCAGAGGCGTGAGGAGCGGGCGGAGCAGCAGGCCCCGGCCCCACAGGGTCCTGTGCTTCCCCCACCGCCGCCTGTGGACTACGGAGTATTCATGCAAGGTCTGGTGCAAGCCATGCAGACGCAGGCTCATACCCAGGCAGCACTCCAGGCCCAGTTGGAGGCCCAGGTAGAATAATGGAACAACTAAGTAGCTTGCTATTTAAATTGCATGATATTGTGTTTATCGTATATTGTTTATTGTTTAATGTAGCAGGCTCAAGCACCAGCTCAGGACCATGGTGGACCTTCCATCATGGAGCGATTCAAGAGGATGACCCCACCCTCTTTTAAGGGGAGAGTGATCCGCTAATGGCAGAAAGCTGGTTAAGGGAGACAGAGAAAATCTTCCAGCTATCAGGTGTCCTGATGAGGATAAGGTGACATTAGCCACCTACATGCTACAGGTATGCTTTAGTTTATGCTTGTATGTTGTTTGTCAAGTTAGAATTTGTTAGTTGGTGCTTATGAAGGTGTATTGCAGGAGAGAGCTGATGTATGGTGGTCCTCCCTACTACGTACACGCTTTGAGGATGGAGCAGTAGACGTAGCGTGGGACGCGTTCGTGAAGCTCTTTCGAGCCAAGTTCGTCCCAGAGCATATCCAGGACAAGATGGAGCAAGAGTTCCTTTCCCTGACACAAGGATCAATGACCGTGCTGGAATACGAGGCAAGGTTTTCTGAACTTTCTAAATATGCACCGCATATCGTAGAGGATGAGCGCAGGAAGACCAAGAAGTTCGTGATGGGACTCAAGCCATCACTGCGGACGAGACTCATGGCATTTGACCACCGCACGCTAGACGAGGCCCTCAGCGTTGCCTGCAGACAGAAGGGAGAAATGGAGCAATATCTGGAGGAGAAGAAGGCTTCGCAAAAGAGGCCGGCAGCGACATTCCAGCGGCAGGATAAGAAGAAGACGGTGTACCAGACACCGCCGAAACCAGTGGCAGTCAGCAACTTTGAGGTACCTTCTGTACGTTCCCCTGGTGTGAAGAAGGAGTGTCCCCACTGCGGGAAGACCCATGGTGGTTCCGAGTGTTGGTTGGTAGCGGGTAGATGCTTAAAGTGTGGGAGCAGCGACCACAAGATCAAAGAGTGCCCAAGACTTCAGCAAGGAGCTCAGCGTGGAGCGCCAGCACCAGCAGTAGCGGCAGCCGCGCCAGCTACAGGAAGACCAGGAAGGCCTCGAGCCCCAGCTCGAGTGTTTGCTTTAGCTCGCGAGGACGCCGAGCAGGCGGAGCATGTCACCGAAGGTACGGTTTTGCTTTTCGGTGTGCACGCTCGGGTTTTGTTTGATACGGGTGCTACTCACTCGTTCATTTCCGAGCGGTTCGCTAGGCAGTTAGCCCTAGAGTCAGGCATAGAGTCTGAGGAGTTAGAGGTTCCTTTGTCTGTGCACACCCCTGCGGGTACGGTATCGACTAGGAAGTGCATTCCGTCGTTACCTGTGTGCATTGAGGATAGATTCCTAGATGGGTGTTTCTTCTTGCTAAAGATGAAGGACTATGATTGTATTCTTGGTCTGGATTGGCTAGAGGAGCACTATGCGTTAGTGGATTGTCGTCGGAAGAAGATTGTTTTCCGCATTCCTGGTGAGGACGAGTTCTCTCATCCCTTGCCAAAGAACTTAGCGGAAAGTTAGTTATCTCTGCCATGAAGGCGATGCGCATGGTGAACAAGGGTTGTGACGCATTTCTTGCCAGCGTTATGTAGTACCCGATGCTGGTTCGTCACTGACTCTTGCAGAGATCGATGTGGTGCAGGAATTTCCAGATGTCTTTCCCGATGACTTGTCTGGATTGCCACCAGATAGGGAGATAGAGTTCTCTATAGAGTTGCTTCCAGGCACCTCTCCTATCTCGAAGGCCCCATATCGGATGGCACCTGCAGAGTTAGCAGAATTGAGGAAGCAACTGCAAGAATTGCTTGATAAGGGATTCATTCGCCCTAGTGTTTCCCCTTGGGGAGCACCTGTATTATTCGTCAAGAAGAAAGATGGGTCACTTCGGTTGTGTATTGATTATAGGAAGTTGAAACAAGTGACTGTGAAGAACAGGTACCCCTTACCTAGGATTGATGATCTGTTTGACCAGTTGCGAGAGGCATCAGTCTTTTCCAAGATTGACTTACGATCTGGTTATCATCAGCTGCGGATTCGGAGTGAGGATGTGTCCAAGACGGCATTTAGAACCCGTTATGGACATTATGAGTTCTTGGTCCTTCCTTTCGGATTGACCAACGCCCCTGCAGCGTTCATGGATCTCATGAACCGGGTGTTTAGTCTGTATTTAGATAGCTTTGTCGTTGTGTTCATTGATGACGTGTTGGTCTATTCTCCGGATGAGGCCACGCACCGTCAGCATTTGAGGCTAGTCTTAGAGGTTCTTCGTGAGCACAAGCTGTATGCGAAGTTCAGCAAGTGCGAGTTCTGGTTGCGCGAGGTTCACTTTCTCGGGCATGTTATCTCCGGTGCTGGTGTAGCTGTTGATCCAGCAAAGGTCCAGGCAGTTATGGATTGGGAGGTTCCCAGGACCCCTTCGGAGATTCGTAGTTTCCTTGGGTTAGCTGGTTACTATCGGCGATTCATTGAGGGTTTCTCATCCATCGCCGCCCCTTTGACAAAGCTAACCAGAAAGGGTGAGAAGTTCGTATGGTCTGAGGCATGTGAGCGTAGCTTTCAGCTATTGAAGGCTAAGCTTACTTCTGCTCCAGTATTGGTATTGCCTAGTGGTCTAGAGGGATTTGCCATCTATACGGATGCGTCTCGGATCGGGTTAGGTTGTGTGCTCATGTAGCAAGAAAGGGTAGTGGCTTATGCTTCTCGTCAGTTGAAGGAGCATGAGAGGAACTATCCGACTCATGACTTGGAGCTCGCAGCAGTGGTTCATGCACTAAAGATCTGGAGGCACTATCTTTATGGTGTCAGATTTGAGGTGTTTATCGACCACAAGAGCTTGAAGTATCTTTTCTCCCAAAAGGAATTAAACCTGAGGCAGAGAAGATGGATTGAGTTCTTGAAGGACTATGACTTCGACCTTCAGTATCACCCTGGAAAGGCGAATGTCGTAGCGGATGCTCTTAGTAGAAAGAGGTCTTCGCTCCAGCAGGATTGGAAGATGTTGGAGGATGCAGCGTGCTCTATGACCGAGTTAGAGCCATCGCTGTGTCAGGCTTTTGTAGCTCAGCTATCCCTTAGATCCTCAGTCTTGGATGAGGTGATTGAGCAGCAGAAAGCCGACCCTAGATTGTTAGAGTTAGTGGGTAAGGCGGGCATTGCTCGTGATGAGGAGGGTGTGATTAGATTTCAGCACCGTGTTTGTGTCCCTGATGTAGTAATGTCCGTGAGCATGTGTTAGCGGAGGCTCATAGGTCGCGATTCTCTATTCATCCGGGTAACACTAAGATGTATCAAGACCTAAAGAGATCATTTTGGTGGTCCGGCATGAAGAAAGATGTTGCGGATTGTGTCTAGATGTCTAGTGTGTCAGCAAGTGAAAGCCGAGCGGCAGCAACCATCTGGCCTTATGTAGAGGATGGATATCCCAGTGTGGAAGTGGGAAGCTGTCACTATGGACTTCGTATCGGGTTTACCTCGATCTAGAAGGGGCAATGACTCGATTTGGGTAGTGGTAGATAGGTTTTCGAAGACTGCTCATTTCTTGCCTATGAAGAAGAAGCAGTCAGTAGAGAGTTTAGCTAGATTATATGTTAGTAGTGTCATTAGATTGTATGGTGTGCCGAAGTTGATCATTTCGGATCGAGATCCGAGATTTACTTCGAGATTGTGGAAGGGTCTTCAGGATGCGTTATGTTCGGAGCTGAAGCTCAGTTCGGCGTTTCATCCCCAGACCGATGGACAGTCCGAGAGGACTATCCAGACGGTCGAGGATATGTTGAGAGCGTGTGTTCTGGATTGGAAGGATGATTGGGAGCGTCATTTACCTCTTGTGGAGTTCGCATACAACAACAGCTTTCATGCTAGTATTGGTATGGCTCCATTCGAGGCGTTGTATGGTAGGCCCTGCATATCTCCTTTATGTTGGGAGGAGACTGGTGATAGACAATTGATCGGACCGGAGTTAGTTCAGGAAACTTCGGATAAGATCCAGCTTATCAAGAAAAGGCTTGTTGCGGCACAGGATAGGCAGAAGAGTTATGCCGACAACAGGAGAAAGGATTTAGAGTTCGAGGTTGGCGATCATGTCTTCTTGAAGATATCGCCTACTCGAGGTGTTGTCAGATTTGGCAGGCATAGCAAGCTAAGCCCTAGATTCATTGGCCCATATGAGATTCTCAGACGTTTGGGCAACGTGGCGTACGAGCTAGCATTACCCCCAGCTTTGGCTAGCGTTCACCCGGTATTCCACGTATCTATGCTCAGGAAGTATGTCCGAGATCCGTCTCATGTGATTAGTCATGAGCCAGTGGAGATCCAGCCAGATCTTTCGTATGTCGAGCAACCAGTAGCCATTCTTGACCGGAAGGTTCAGCATCTCCGGAACAAGAGTATTGCGTCGGTGAAAGTTCTATGGCGGAACTTCTCACGTGAGGAGGCTACGTGGGAGCTTGAGGATGCGATGAAGAAGAAATATCCCCTTTTGTTTGAGTAGTGTCGTTCTAACTTCAAGGACGAAGTTTCTTTAAGGGGGAGAGGGTGTAAGGCCCTCGAATTTCTATCGCATTATTTGTATTTATGTGTGTATATTTGTGCTTGTGTATGTATGTACATATTTACGTACGTATTAATTAGTACAAGTACGTGTGCATGTGTTTATATTAGATATAAATAATGTATGTATTGCATGGTGATAGTATGGATATAATTCCATATACATATTGCATGTATATACGCATGGTATGCATGGTTTTCTGCATATTTTGGACTTCTGGCCGAAGGCCATCTTGGCGTCAACCCCTAGCCGTTTAGGTGGTGTCAGCGTCCAGACATGGACGCCAACACTAATCCTAGCGTCCAGCGATATGGACGCCAATCTCTCTGGCCTGCATGCGCAGCAGAGCTGCAAACTTCTGAAACAAGAAAGCCAGCCATTGGGGGGCTGTCCCCAACGGCTCTGAAGGCTGTCAAGTCACCTGGTGAGTGGGAGAGGGTCTCTCCTACATGTGAACCCGGAGCTCTCTTCCCACTCCTCTCTTCACCCTTGCAAGAGGAGAAAATGAGACAAGAAAACCCTAGAAGAAAACTGTGAGAAACCCCATCCTTTTTCACCCAAAAATCCAACTTCTGAAGCTTGATCCGGTTCCACTGCAACTGGAGGCTAGGAGGATCATCGAGGAAGGCTTCCCCGACCTCGGCTTGCTGTGGATCTCGCTCAAGAACCCGGAGGAGAGTTCATTTGGAGGCTTCTTGGGACAGCCCAAGGAGAGCTTCACCGAGCACTAGATCCCTTGGTGAAATTTTTAAAAGGCAAGTGACCTATCCATGATGTTCCGTATGTGTCTAGGTCGTTTCTATCATTTTTATGGATTTTTCCTCGAGTCCTAGACCCTCCCATTCACCCAGTTTGAGAGCTCGGGTCTGGTCTGCACAGACCTGCATTGACGGCAAGGTCAATGGACGCCGATATCATGCTTGGCGTCCATCGACCATGCCGCTGACCCTGAGTCAGCGGCCAGAGACCGCCGCCAAGTTCCTCTGGACAGAACAGTGACCTGTTCTGCCCTTCCTATACACTATTTTCGGTATGGTTTCCGTGATGAGGATATATGGTAACCCTATACACTATGTATATTGTCAATTGTGGTGGGTGGATGAGTGTGGTGTGTGATGGTGAATGTTAGAAAAGTGTATCTCAAGAGCTTGTAAGCATAAATTGTGATAATCTTGTCGATCCATGTTTCATGGTTAGGAGTAGTCTGAATGCCTTAGTTTTGTCAGAGCATGAAGATTTGTAGATCAGTATATGTATTCACAATTTTGATAATTTGTCCATTGCTTGCATGAGTTGCAAATAAATTCGGTTCGGTAAATAGGAGGACATGCAAGAATGGTTTGTGGTGATCGATTTGTGATTGTATGATTTGGGATAGTTCTGTATTCTCAGATCATGTATATGATAGTAACCTCTGTTAAAACAGCAAGTGGCAAAATCGCATGATCCCATGTTAACTTAAGTTGTGAATAGCATGCTAAATAGGTGTTTTATTTACTGTAAATTCTATTTAGCTCAGAAAAATCTGAAAACATAAGTGTATGATCTAGAACCCGAAAATAGCATGTGGTTAAAATTTCAGGTCATTTGGACCAGTATATAAGAAGTTATGTATTTTCCATGTAAATTATAGAAATCTACGTATGATATCGTAACGTGATTAGATAGTGCTTAAACCTAACTTGAATGGTGAAATTACTGTGTGTTAAGCTCCTGAAATCTGTAGTGCCATGTTAGGAAAAACAGAGATGTGCATGTGAGTGAGAAAGTGAATGAGATGAAAATGCTATGTGTAAAACCATGTGTAAATCGGTAAAATGTGTAAAGTGTAACTGTGCCAATGTGACACTGCTTCCGTAGAGGGCAGTGGAGCTGTATCAGGGAAAAGTCCCCCTGAGAAAGTTCAATGTGTAAGTGACCCTAAGGGCATTAGGGGGAAATCCTGGAGGTGGACAAGTACCACTGGTTAGGGTGGAGACTTGTTCTCCCGGTCTGCGCAGTCCAAGAGTCGCCATTGGAATGCCTAGATGGCGTCTATGTGTAATGTGATGTGTATATGTCCTTCTTTGGTGGTTTGGACTATGTGTCACGGCACCTAAAATGTGTAATGTGTAATATGTAATGTGTATGTGTTCATGTGTAAATGTGTAAGTGAACAAATGTGAAATGTGTATATGTAAAGTGCAAATATGTGAAAGAGGAAACTTGTGTAAAGAAAATGTGAAATTCTAAATGTGAAAATATGTTGTTGAAATCCATGTGAGACAAATCTGAAACCATGTGGAATCAGTAAATTCATGTTGTTCTTATCATGTGTATGTGTGCAAAAATACCTAGAATCCATGTTAGGGATAATTAATGAGCACGTGTGCAAATAGCATGATTGGTTATTCACATGATTTGTTTTAAGCAACATTGTAGCTCTCATGTATAGGTTTTCAGCCATGAAACCATGTGAAATCAGCAACTTAAAGCATGTGAAAACGTTTATGTATGTGTTTAAAAACATGTAAGATCCATGCTAGTCGTGTTTTCCTTTCACCTGTGCACAATGTTCATGTTGGTAGCTCTCATGTCTCGGTTCCTTAAAGACAAAGTTTCATCAGTAAATTGAATCGAAAGCATGTGATAGGAAATTTTTATTCTTAGAAATCTGAAAGCATGATCCATGTATAAAATTGTAAAACTTTCATGATAGGTTGAAACTTTAAAATGACTAGCATACCATGTTTTGAAAATTGTAAATGTGCATGTAGAAACCGCCAAGACTTATGCGTGTATGTTATGGGTAGTGTTTCTTGCTGAGTCTCTGGACTCACTCCTTGCTTCGGCGTACAGGTGTAGTTGGTGACGTGGCACCTTTGGAGGAGGCAGCAGAGACGGACTCCGAGCGCAGAGATTAGCTAGTTTTGGAGTTTCTTGTGACTCGTGTATTTCATAGTATGTAATTTGAACTTTGTATTAGAATTATCATGAAAAGGATGTATAAGTGTGGACATTATGTTTTTAAATTTCAGCAATTTAAATTATGTGAACTTTAGTTCTTTGTTGTTAATTGCAAACTTCATGTATGTTTAATGTGGATGATGAATGAATGAAGACAGATGTCTTTTACTTCCGCTACTCTGTTGTATATTCGTGTGTATCTCAGCTGTTAGTATCGTTTGGGTAAAGTCCCACTGTGAGGACTCTTGCTATACCGACGTGGGTTGGTATAACCGTACCGGTATAATGAGGGCCGTCATAGAGATTGGTATCAGAGCGACCGGTTAAGATTACCATGAATATGCCTAAGTCATCATCCCCATTCCAAGCTAAGTATGTCCACATGTGTAGAAAACACTAATAAAAGTGAAAGATAGATAAGAAAATGTTAGAAAACTTAGTAACCTAACCTAATGGTGGCTGAAATTTTATTACAGCCATGGCTTCCCGTGGACGACGTGGAGTGTGTCCAGCTCGCGACGACGAGCAGAGGCGTGAGGAGCGGGCGGAGCAGCAGGCCCCGGCCCCACAGGGTCCTGTGCTTCCCCCACCGCCGCCTGTGGACTACGGAGTATTCATGCAAGGTCTAGTGCAAGCCATGCAGACGCAGGCTCATACCCAGGCAGTACTCCAGGCCCAGTTGAGGCCCAGGTAGAATAATTAAACACTAAGTAGCTTGCTATTTAAATTGCATGATATTGTGTTTATCGTATATTGTTTATTATTAATGTAGCAGGCTCAGGCACCAGCTCAGGACCATGGTGGACCTTCCATCATGGAGCGATTCAAGAGGATGCCCCCACCCTCTTTTAAGGGGGAGAGTGATCCGCTAATGGCAGAAAGCTGGTTAAGGGAGACAGAGAAAATCTTCCGAGCTATCAGGTGTCTTGATGAGGATGGTGACATTAGCCACCTACATGCTACAGGTATGCTTTAGTTTATGCTTGTATGTTGTTTGTCAAGTTAGAATTTGTTAGTTGGTGCTTATGAAGGTGTATTGCAGGAGAGCTGCTGAGTATGGTGGTCCTCCCTACTACGTACACGCTTTGAGGACGGAGCAGTAGACGTAGTGTGGGACGCGTTCATGAAGCTCTTTCGAGCCAAGTTCGTCCCAGAGCATATCCAGGACAGAGGAGCAAGAGTTCCTTTCCTGACACAAGGATCAATGACCGTGCTGGAATACGAGGCAAGGTTTTCTGAACTTTCTAAATATGCACCGCATATCGTAGAGGATGAGCGCAGGAAGACCAAGAAGTTCGTGATGGGACTCAAGCCATCATTGCGGACGAGACTCGTGGCGTTTGACCACCGCACGCTAGACGAGGCCCTCAGCGCTGCCTACAGACAGGAGGGAGAAATGGAGCAATATCTGGAGGAGAAGAAGGCTTCGCATAAGAGGCCGGCAGCGACATTCCAGTGGCAGGATAAGAAGAAGACGGTGTACAAGACACCGCAGAAACCATGGCAGTCAGCAACTCTCAGGTACCTTCTGTACGTTCCCCTGGTGTGAAGAGGAGTGTCCCCACTGCGGGAAGACCCATGGTGGTTCCGAGTGTTGGTTGGTAGTGGGTAGATGCTTAAAGTGTGGGGAGCAGCGACCACAAGATCAAAGAGTGCCCAAGACTTCAGCAAGGAGCTCAGCGTGGAGCGCGCCAGTACCATCAGTAGCGGCAGCCGCGCCAGCTATAGGAAGACCGGAAGGCCTCGAGCCCCAGCTCGAGTGTTTGCTTTAGCTCGCGAGGACGCCGAGCAGGCGGAGCATGTCACCGAAGGTACGATTTTTGCTTTTCGGTGTGCACGCTCGGGTTTTGTTTGATACGGGTGCTACTCACTCATTCATTTCCAAGCGGTTCGCTAGCAGTTAGCCCTAGAGTCAGGCATAGAGTCTGAGGAGTTAGAGGTTCCTTTGTCTGTGCACACCCCTGCGTGTACGTATCGACTAAGAGTGCATTCCGTCGTTACCTGTGTGCATTGAGGATAGATTCCTAGATGGGTGTTTCTTCTTGCTAAAGATGAAGGACTATGATTGTATTCTTGGTCTGGATTGGCTAAAGGAGCACTATGCATTAGTGGATTGTCGTCGGAAGAAGATTGTTTTCCGCATTCCTGGTGAAGACGAGTTCTCTCATCCCTTGCCAAAGAACTTAGCGGGAAAGTTAGTTATCTCTGCCATGAAGGCGATGCGCATGGTGAACAAGGGTTGTGACGCATTTCTTGCCAGCGTTATGCTAGTACCCATGCTGGGTTGTCACTGACTCTTGCAGAGATCGATGTGGTGCAGGAATTTCCAGATGTCTTTTCCGATGACTTGTCTGGATTGCCACCGATATGAGATAGAGTTCACTATAGAGTGCTTCTAGGCACCTCTCCTATCTCGTAGGCCCCATATCGGATGGCAACCTGCAGAGTTGCAGAATTGAGGAAGCAACTGCAAGAATTGCTTGATAAGGATTATTCGGCCTAGTGTTTCCCCTTGGGGCGCACCTATATTATTCGTCAAGAAAAAAGACGGGTAACTTTGGTGTGTATTGATTATAGAAGTTGAACCAAGTGACTGTGAGAAAGGTACCCCTAACCTCAGATTGATGATCTTTTGACCATTTGCGAGAGGCATCAGTCTTTTCCAAGATTGACTTGCGATCTGTTATCATCAGCTGCGGATTCGGAGTGAGGAATGTGTCCAAGACGGCATTTAGAACCCGTTATGGACATTATGAGTTCTTGGTCCTTCCTTTCGGATTGACCAACGCCCCTGCAGCTTGAGAGGTTCCAGGACCCTTCGGAGATTCGTAGTTTCCTTGGGTTAGCTGGTTACTATCGGCGATTCATTGAGGGTTCTCATCCATCGCCGCCCTTTGACAAAGCTGACCAGAAAGGGTGAGAAGTTCGTATGGTCTGAGGCATGTGAGCTAGCTTTCAGCATTGAAGGCTAAGCTTACTTCTGCTACAGTATGGTATTGCCTAGTGGTCTAGAGGGCTTTGCCATCTATACGGATGCGTCTCTGATCGGATTAGGCTGTGTGCCCATGCAGCAAGAAAGGGTAGTGGCTTATGCTTCTCGTCAGTTGAAGGAGCATGAGATGAACTATCCGACTCATGACTTGGAGCTCGCAGCAGTGGTCATGCACTAAAGATCTGGAGGCACTATCTTTATAGTGTAGATTTGAAGTGTTACCGACCACAAGAGCTTGAAGTGTCTTTTCCTAAAAGGAATTAAACCTGAGACAGAGAAGATGGATTGAGTTCTTGAAGGACTATGACTTCGACTTCAGTATCACCTGGAAAGGCGAATGTCGTAGCGAATGCTCTAGTAGAAAGAGGTCTTCGCTCCAGCAGGATTGGAAGAGTTGGAGGATGCAGCGTGCTCTATGACCGAGTTAGAGCCATCGATGTGTCCGACTTTTGTAGTCAGCTATCCCTAGATCTATGTCTGGATGAGGTGATTGAGCAGAGAAAGACCCTAGATTGTTAGAGTTAGTGGGTAAGGCGGGCATTGCTCGTGATGAGGAGGGTGTGATTAGATTTCAGCACCGGGTTGTGTCCCTGATGTAGTAAATGTCCGTGAGCATGTGTTAGCGGAGGCTCATAGGTCGCGATTCTCTATTCATCCGGTAACACTAAGATGTATCAAAACCTAAAGAGATCATTTTGGTGATCCGGCATGAAGAAAGATGTTGCAGATTATGTGTCTAGATGTCTAGTGTGTCAGCAAGTGAAAGCCGAGCGGCAGCGACATCTGGCCTTATGTAGAGGATGGATATCCCAGTGTGGAAGTGGGAAGCGTCACTATGGACTTCGTATCGGGTTTACCTCGATCTAGAAGGGGCAATGACTCGATTTGGGTAGTGGTAGATAGGTTTCTCGAAGATGCTCATTTCTGCCTATGAAGAAGAAGCAGTCAGTAGAGAGTTTAGCTAGATTGTATGTAGTAGTGTCATTAGATTGCATGGTGTGCGAAGTCGATCATCGGATCGAGATCCGAGATTTACTTCGAGATTGTGGAAGGGTCTTCAGGATGTGTTAGGGTCGGAGCTGAAGCTCAGTTCGGCGTTTCATCCCAGACCGATGGACAGTCCGAGAGGACTATCCAGACGGTCGAGAGCAGTCAGTAGAGTTTAGCTAGATTGTATGTTAGTAGTATCATTAGATTGCATGGTGTGCCGAAGTCGATCATTTCGGATCGAGATCCGAGATTTACTTCGAGATTGTGGAAGGGTCTTCAGGATGCGTTAGGTTCGGAGCTGAAGCTCAGTTCGGCGTTTCATCCCCAGACCGATGGACAGTCCGAGAGGACTATCCAGACGCTCGAGGATATGTTGAGAGCGTGTGTTCTGGATTGGAAGGATGATTGGGAGCGTCATTTACCTCTTGTGGAGTTCGCATACAACAACAGCTTTCATGCTAGTATTGGTATGGCTCCATTCGAGGCGTTGTATGGTAGGCCCTGCAGATCTCCTTTATGTTGGGAGGAGACTGGTGATAGGCAATTGATCGGACCGGAGTTAGTTCAGGAAACTTCGGATAAGATCCAGCTTATCAGGAAAAGGCTTGTTGCGGCACAGGATAGGCAGAAGAGTTATGCCGACAACAGGAGAAAGGATTTGGAGTTCGAGGTTGGCGATCATGTCTTCTTGAAGATATCGCCTACTCGAGGTGTTGTCAGATTTGGCAGGCATAGCAAGCTAAGCCCTAGATTCATTGGCCCATATGAGATTCTCAGACGTTTGGGCAGCGTGGCGTACGAGCTAGCATTACCCCCAGCTTTGGCTAGCGTTCACCCGTATTCCACGTATCTATGCTCAGGAAGTATGTCCGAGATCCGTCTCATGTGATTAGTCATGAGCCAGTGGAGATCCAGCCAGATCTTTCGTATGTCGAGCAACCAGTAGCCATTCTTGACCGGAAGGTTCAGCATCTCCGGAACAAGAGTATTGCGTCGGTGAAAGTTCTATGGCGGAACTTCTCACGTGAGGAGGCTACGTGGGAGCTTGAGGATGCGATGAAGAAGAAATATCCCCTTTTGTTTGAGTAGTGTCGTTCTAACTTCGAGGACGAAGTTTCTTTAAGGGGGAGAGGGTGTAAGGCCCTCGAATTTCCGTCGCATTATTTTGTATTTATGTGTGTATATTTGTGCTTGTGTATGTATGTACATATTTACGTACGTATAATTAGTAGAAGTACGTGTGCATGTTTTATATTAGATATAAATAATGTATGTATTGCATGGTGATAGTATGGATATAATACCATATACATATTGCATGTATATACGCATGGTATGCATGGTTTTCTGCATATTTTGAGCTTCTGGCCGAAGGCCATCTTGGCGTCAACCCCAGCCGTTTAGGTGGTGTCAGCGTCCAGACATGGACGCCAACACTAATCCTGGCGTCCAGCGATATGGACGCCAATCTCTCTGGCCTGCATGCGCAGCAGAGCTGCAAACTTCTGAAACAAGAAAGCCAGCCATTGGGGGCTGTCCCCAACGGCTCTGAAGGCTGTCAAGTCACCTGGTGAGTGGAAGGGACTCTCCTACATGTGAACCCGAAGCTCTCTTCCCACTCCTCTCTTCACCCTTGCAAGAGGAGAAAAGAGAGAAGAAACCCTAGAAGAAAACTGTGAGAAACCCCATCCTTTTCACCCAAAAATCCAACTTCTGAAGCTTGATCCGGCGTTCCACTGCAACTGGAGGCTAGGAGGATCATCGAGGAAGGCTTCCCCGACCTCGGCTTGCTGTGGATCTCGCTCAAGAACCCGAGGAGAGTTCATTTGGAGGCTTCTTGGGACAGCCCAAGGAGAGCTTCACCGACCCTAGATCCCTTGTGAAATTTTTAAAAGGCAAGTGACCTATCCATGATGTTCCCGTATGTGTCTAGGTCGTTTCTATCATTTTTATGGATTTTTCCTCGAGTCCTAGACCCTCCCATTCACCCAAGTTTGAGAGCTCGGGTCTGTGTTTCTGCACAGACCTGCATTGACGGCAAGGTCAATGGACGCCGATATCATGCTTGGCGTCCATCGACCATGCCGCTGACCCTGAGTCAGCGGCCAGAGACCGCCGCCAAGTTCCTCTGACAGAACAGTGACCTGTTCTGCCCTTCCTATACACTATTTTCGGTATGGTTTCCGTGATGAGGATATATGGTAACCCTATACACTATGTATATTGTCAATTGTGGTGTGTGGATGAGTGGGTGTGTGATGGTGAATGTTAGAAAGTGTATCTCATGAGCTTGTAAGCATAAATTGTGATAATCTTGTCAATCCATGTTTCATGGTTAGGATTAGTCTGAATGCCTTAGTTTGTCAGAGCATGAAGATTTGTAGATCAGTATATGTATTCTCATTTTGATAATTTGTCCATGCTTGCATGAGTTGCAAAAATTCGGTTCGGTAAATAGAAGGACATGCAAGAATGGTTTGTGGTGATCGATTTGTGATTGTATGATTTAGGATAAGTTCTGTATTCTCATATAATGCTAATAGGTGTTTTATTTACTGTAAATTCCATTTAGCTCAGAAAAATCTAAAATTGAGTGTATGATCTAGAACCGAAAATAGCATGTGGTTAAAATTTCAGGTCATTTGGACCAGTATATAAGAAGTTATGTATTTTCCATCTAAATTATAGAAATCTACGTATGATATCGTAACGTGATTAGATGGTGCTTAAACCTAACTTGAATGGTGAAATTACTGTGTGTTAAGCTCCTGAAATCTGTAGTGCCATGTTAGGAAAAACAGAGATGTGCATGTGAGTGAGAAAGTGAATGAGATGAAAAATGTTATGTGTAAAACCATGTGTAAATCGGTAAAATGTGTAAAGTGTAACTGTGCCAATGTGACACTGCTTCCGTAGAGGGCAGTGGAGCTGTATCAGGGAAAAGTCCCCCTGAGAAAGTTCAATGTGTAAGTGACCCTAAGGGCATTAGGGGAAATCCTGGAGGTGGACAAGTACCACTGGTTAGGGTGGAGACTTGTTCTCCCGGTCTGCGCAGTCCAAGAGTCGCCATTGGAATGCCTAGATGGCGTCTATGTGTAATGTGATGTGTATATGTCCTTCTTTTGGTTTGGACTATGTGTCACGGCACCTAAAATGTGTAATGTTAATGTGTAATGTGTATGTGTTCATGTGTAAATGTGTAAGTGAACAAATGTGAAATGTGTATGTAAAGTGCAACCATGTGAAAGAGGAAACTTGTGTAAAGAAAATGTGAAATTCTAAATGTGAAATATGTTGTTGAAATCCATGTGAGACAAATCTGAAACCATGTGAAATCAGTAAATTCATGTTGTTATTATCATGTTATGTGTGCAAAAATACCTAGAATCCATGTTAGGGATAATTAATGAGCACGTGTGCAAATAGCATGATGGTTTTCACATGATTGTTTTAATCAATATTGTAGCTCTCATGTATAGGTTTTCAGCCATGAAACCATGTGAAATCAGCAACTTAAAGCATGTGAAAATGTTTATGTATGTGTTTTGTAAGATCCATGCTAGTCGTGTTTTCCTTTCATGTATGCACAATGTTCATGTTGGTAGCTCTCATGTCTCGGTTCCTTAAAGACAAAGTTTCATGAGTAAATTGAATAGAGAGCATGTGATAGGAATTTTTATTCTTAGAAATCTGAAAGCATGATCTATGTATAAAATTGTAAAACTTTCATGATAGGTTGAAACTTTAAATGACTAGCATGCCATGTTTTGAAAATTGTAAATGTGCATGTAGAAACCGCCAAGACTTATACGTGTATGTTATGGGTAGTGTTTCTTGCTGAGTCTCTGGACTCACTCCTTGCTTCGGCGTACAGGTGTAGTTGGTGACGTGGCACCTTTGGAGGAGGCAGCAGAGACGGACTCCGAGCGCGGAGATTAGCTAGTTTGGAGTTTCTTGTGACTCGTGTATTTCATAGTATGTAATTTGAACATTGTATTAGAATTATCATGAAAAGATGTATAAGTGTGGACATTATGTATTTAAATTTCAGCAATTTAAATTTGTGAACTTTAGTTCTTTGTTGTTAATTGCAAACTTCATGTATGTTAAATGTGGATGATGAATGAATGAGACAGATGTCTTTTACTTCCGCTACTCTGTTGTATATTCGCGTGTATCTCAGCTGTTAGTATCGTTTGGGTAAATGTCCCACTGTGAGGACTCTTGCTATACCGACGTGGGTTGGTATAACCGTACCGTATAATGAGGCCGTCACACACGCGACATGAAGCGACACCCCCTGTTCGCGTCATCAACAGAGCGCTTGCATGCACAGAAAATTCAGCTTGTTCAATGCAAATCTTTTACACTCTCCTAATTCATTCTAAAACAACCTCAATGCTTTTAAATCCTTTCTAACTACCATCTGGCTACAAATCAAATCAAGCAGATCAAATATTTCCTCCCGCTGGTTGGAGCTTCTTCAAAGCTTCATGTATTCTTTAATCACTTCATCGTCTTCCTCCACTCCGCTTGGATCACGCTCATGCACATCCCTCCCAATGGACGACGGCGCTATGCATGTCACGCTCGTCCTGCACGTCGCCCCTCTTCCTCTCTTGGATAGGCGCAAGTGTGAGAGGAGTGGAACCACCCCCGGCCGTACCGCACTGGAGGTAAGCAACGGTCCGGGTTGTAGAAACGAGTGCCTCATTGCCCAACAGCCTCAGGGCAAGCCCGATACGTGAGAGAGATGGATCATCTTGCCATGCATGAATCGGGCGCGTGTCGAAGTCCGCCATTGTCATTCCTCGGAGGTACCTGCGCCATGCTTGAATCCCTTCACTGGGCATCTTGCACCAAGCTCGGGTGCTCATGTGGAGTGGCCCACCCGTGTGCGCCAACGGGTGGTTCAGCTTCGTCTTGCCCCCACGGT
This sequence comes from Colocasia esculenta, assembly GCA_014218235.1. NCBI lineage: Eukaryota > Viridiplantae > Streptophyta > Magnoliopsida > Alismatales > Araceae > Colocasia > Colocasia esculenta. The sequence continues at coordinate 136,218,235 of CM024757.1, forward strand.
CAAGTCCTCCACCGCCCGAAATTGGATGTGCATCCCATCCATAGCTCGAGGGCAATTACCGATCCGTAGAAGGGTCCTCCAAGTGCTGCAGAGGACAGACCGGCATATAGATAGCTCAAACTGCTTGGCCAATAGTCAAACCTTCTGAGATAGAATCGATGATGCCTCAAATTGGCGAAGGAGATGTCCCGTCTCCAGCTGGGAAAAGTATGATCCCGCAGATGCAGATGGCAGCCGCCTTGGCAATGGCACCCGTATCTCTCGTATTCCGCTTACATTGTGAGACGACCCACTGTGCGATGGGGAGTAGGTGGACGTGCATGCCACTGGTCATGGAGCGTAGGCGTTCTTCGTGGAGGCAAACTTGGCTAGAATGCTCCAGGAGTTGATCTGCTCCACAGTATATGATATTGCTATCTCTTCACCCCACCCCGATGATAATGTGGGAGACCGAGCATGATCTCTAATCTTCCAAGAGTATGGTGGCTTCAACGGGGAAGATGAAGGAGTGTGTCTGAGTATGCCACAGCTCGGTAAGTGCGGTGATGTTTATACATGGACGATTTGTCGGCTTCTTGGCAAGTACAAGCACTGTGGACAACCCCCACTCTTTTAGGAGGGAGATTGAGGCAGGCGGCAATACATCGAGCATTGGAAGCAGCCATGGTAATCTAAAGAACCGCCTATGGCCAGGGAGGATCTGAAGAAGAAAGAAGAAGGAGGAGATCTAAGATGAGAAAGGGAAGAAGAGGAGAAGAAAAACATAGCAAAATAGAGCAAAAGTGCAGAAATAGAGCCACTTACTTGAAGATCCGGGCGAGAGTAGATGTGTTTCGGGATGTCTGAGAGGTGCTGAAGATCGACGTGAGACTCCCTAGCAGCCTTTGGGCCGGAGTAAGGAGAGATGTCCTCTGCAAATGCCGAAAGCTTCCTCTTCATGACTGCAAAGATGAAGAAGATGAAGAACTTGAAGAGCAGAGGATGCCAGGGGTTAGCTGCGGGATTAGCACCCTCAACCCTCTATTTATAAGGTCTTAAGGGTTAGAGACCCACTCTAATCCCGAGACTAGGTGTTAGGATAAGATTAGAAGAGGTTTAGGAGTCCTAGTGTGAGTCTAGGTGTCTTAGGATAAGGGTGAACCCTGGTTTCCTGGTTTTTTCCGAGCTCTGTCCGAGTCGCGACGCTGCGATCTGACGCGACCATGTCGCGACAGGGCGCTGCGACGCGACATGGTCGCTGTCGTTTCGGCTGTCGCCTCTCCACCCGAGGGGCTGTTTCATCCTTGAGTTGTGTATATATGTTGTTTGATTGCTTATAATTGTTGTGTTTCGTATTCCATTGTGTTTATTTCCAAAAAAATCAAAAAAAAATCAGAAATTCAGAAAATCAAGAAAGATTTCGTCACAGGTAAGACAGGTATCGTATTTCTGTCCCTATTCCTCGCATTACTATATGGTATTCTATCTATTATCTTTTCAAGGACCAGCTGGTTCTCAATGTGTTCTGGGATTTGAGTTCCCCTTACCAAAAACAGTGATAATCTAGGTACACATTGTTAATCGTTGGATAGGCGTTGAGTTAGTTAAGCATGGGGCGATAGATTCAGGCCTACACCGCGGTTGCGGGTAGTCTCTTGACCCGTTCTTACTTGACTTAGCAATATATCTTGATCTATTTCTATTTTTTCTTTTCTTTGCATTCGCTTTGATGATTTCTTTTACTTTAGCCCAGCATGCATCATGTAGGACTTTGAACTTTCCTGACTCATTCTTGACCGTTGATGAGCTCTTGTTGAGTGCCCAATCATCCTTCATATTCAAACAAGAAATCCAATTCCACTCCGAATCGGAAGGTTTGCCTCTGAGTAAGTTGTCCCGTCAGATTGACAAGAATTTCCCTGTTGGATTCCTTATCCAATTACTCATCCTACTCCTTTGATCCGTTTTGGTTGCGAACCGCTCCTAGGACAGATCATGAGTTACCTGCTTGGCACGCACATGTCTTCCAAAACGAAACCTGCAGGCCAATCAGCTAGGGTACCTCTCAATCGAGGGGTGTGATCGTCCTCTTCTTTTTTCCCTCTCGTCCCGACTTGTGCTCTTCTTTGCATTCTACTTGAACAACCGACTCGGGGCTTTCACAAAGATTCCAATTGCCTGTTAGTTAAGATCGGGTGTCTCTTTACCTTGGCCTCCACTTTTCAGTCCACTCCGCGTCATCTCCGTTCCACCGTCACTTCATGACATCTCCACTCCACTTTCGCTTCGCTCCCTGCAAGTGGAAGCAAGGAGGGGCAATCTGTAGATACCCGATTTGGACTAATGGGTTGAACCACTTCTCTTGTTGTCTTAGTGGGCCCTAATTGGTACTCACCTTGAGCCCATCATTTGCCTTGCTTTGAGTCCTTTAAACCATTAAAATGCCTTTGAAATCCCAAAATTTCACTTGAGAGAGTCCTTGGGGCATGATAACTCTTGTCCTATCATGTAGTTGGGTGATATTCTCAAATAATGCGGATTCATTGTCGCGACGCCTCGTGGCGCGCGTCTCTAGTCGCGACAGCGCTGGTGGCCGCGACACAGCGCTGGTGGCCGCAACAGCCCATGCATTATCCATGGCACGTGGGCAATGCTGTCGCGTCCACCCTCACCGTCGCGTCTTAGTCGCGGCCCTACGATACGTTGCAATAGTGACCGAATCTCTGGCCTCCTTAACTACTTCCTATTTATCCTCCTTTGAGTTCAACTTAATCCTAAGGATTATCCCTACCCTTTGGGGCGGGATCCTAGCCTTAGGGACTCTTGTGAGGATCCCCAAGGACTCTCAACCCGATTTTATAGGGCTTTATCCTATTATGATTTTTAAAACCTTTTTGAAGAGATAATATCACTAATTCTCACTCCAAGTCTATATAAGCAAGGCCCCTCCTTAAGGACGGGGAGAGCCTCATTACCACCCCGAAGGGCTGACGAAATCTCCTCTGATCTATACTTAGCACCACAGCCACCCATTTTGCCATTCTCCTTCACATTTCACTCCCCAAAGCCATTCTTCCACCATTAACGAGCACGGAACGTGAAGAGGGCGACCCCCCGACGACCTCTTGGAGCCCTTGCACATCCTTGGAGCCGCACTCACGCTAGGGAGTCGCCCCAATGGGGCTCATTTTCTTCTCCTTTCTCTCTTCTTATTTCTACATGCATTTTTGCGTTTTTTTAGATAGAGCATTTCCCTATCTACCCACGTTTTTCCCCATACCCATAGGGGTTCAAAACCACCCCAGGTGCGTTCCCGCCATGATCTCTCATTTCTCCTCCATTTTCAGAATAGATACTATGCTTCACATATTCTAATAGGGCGTTTTTGTTGTGATTTTCTTGTGGCAGGCAAGCAAAGTGAGGTCTACGAGAAGCTATCATCCTCTAGCCGGCTGGAGGACGGGAGAAGGTCCCATCCATCATCTCCGCACATAAGTGAACGCGACGGTGTAGGGCGACGCGACAAGAGACGTGTCAACTAAGGGTGACGCGATATCAGCACTGTCGCGGCAACCTGACTGCCGCTACATAAGGTACACCCCCGTTATCTCCCCTTTTCCTAAAGTAGTTAGCCCAGACATTTCTCTTCTCATTAGGCAACTATCTAGGTGGCGATCACTTCCTATTTTCCATGCCATCATTATTCATGTCTGTTGATCTGTGGGTAATGGGGGTTTATCTCTGTGATTACAGCAGCCTTCAACACCAATCAAGAGTCTGCGTGTCAAAATCATCCCGACTGTCGATCCTTAACCAAGGCAGAAAAAGGGATGGAATTCAAAAAGAATATTATTATCCTTGGCCAGTTGATGAACATAAAGAAGATTGCAAGTTAGTTTAGGAACATGCAAAACATTCTTTAAGATAAGCGGGCGAGAGGAAGAGGGAAGCGTTGTGCAGCCAAGGTTAAGAATCCGCAAACCTGTACCGTTCCCTACCCGCACCGTGTCCGATACATGGTATGGTGACGCCATGAGGAGCTGGCCATAGTCGGGAGTGACGTGATGTGTAGCACCCGAATCAGGATACCATGCTGATGTTGAGGCAGTCAGGCCAGTGGTCGCTGTCATGGCAGCAAGAGGTGTCCCCGGCGTCAGAGGTATGATGGGTGCAGTAATCTATTATTGCGCAGATGGAGAATGATGGCCACCAGCAAAATGTTGGTTAAAGTGTTCCGGGCACTCTGTGGGCGTAATGCTAGCCAGAAACAAAGCAAATTTGACAGAAAGGGCCGCATCCATGACCGCGGACTTTGCTACATCCATGGCCAGAGTGGGGGCCGCCACGAGAGGCTCCGCGACGTAGGGAATCCTCTGCGGTGGAGGTGCGTTCGCGAATAGCAGAGTGAGCAGAAGGGAAGGCCGCCTCCTCAGGGAATGGCTCACAATGTTGCATAAAGCTCTCATGTGCCAGTAACATGGCATGCAAGTCTTCAAGAGATACGTCGCGGATATGAGTAGTGACAAAAGGGATGAAAGTGTTGCAAGCATGACCAAGACCAGCAAGAACTTGCATAATTAAGTCTTGGTCGCAAATAGGTTCACCAATGATGGCGAGACTATCAGCAATCCCCTTGATCATCTGCATATATTCGGTGATAGTGGAAGAACCACGATGGAGAGACTGCAGCTTAGTGCGCAGCTGGAGAACACAAGCTCTGGAGTGAGATGCCAGAGCTCGGGCAAGAGCATTACATGCAGCATGAGCCGTCTCGCACTCTGGAACAAGAGCAGCCACTGAATCTGTCATGGAGGCCAGCATCCAGGAAAGGACAAGCGCATCCCGCTGTTGCCAAGAGGTGTGCGCCGGATTGGGGTAGAGGGTGCTATCTATGCCGGGTATAGTGGTGGGAGGGCAGATATCAGACCCATCAATGATCCCCAGATAGCCGGTGGCACGAAGTGCTGCGGAGAACTGACGACGCCAACAAACATAGTTTTTGTGTGTAAGCTTAATGGTAAGCAGGGACATGGTGCCTACAATAGCAGGGGGATTGGGGTTTAAAGAAAGAGATTCGAGAGGAAGATCACTTAGGAAAGCATTGGAAGTAGTAGGTGGAGAAGTAAGAGATGCAGTAGAAGAGTCAGCAGCCATGTCAAGAGGAAGTATGGATCAAGAGCTTTGAAGCAGAGGGCTCTGATACCATGTGAAGAAAGGAGAAACTGGAGAGACAATTAATTGAGTAGAAGATCTCTCAACGTTCTTTTGAGACCTTTCTTGTTTATATATAATACAAAGGAATGTGAAGAGTTACAACAGTAAGCAGACAACTAACAGCATTTATGTACAACAAAAGGTGTAATAAATGGGAAGACATGCGGACACAGCCCAAGCTCATTAATGTATGTTGGAGAACATGCTCGGTAGCTTGGAAGCTTGGTCTACCTTGGTTTGTTCGGAATCTTGGTCTGCTCGGGAGGGTAGTCTGCTCGGGAGGGCAGTCTGCTCGGACTGTTGTCCTGCTCGGGAGTAGGTATGTTATCAAGAAGAACACCGCTGGTTCACCTTGATCGGTGAACGAAGGGTTCTTCACCCCAATGTTGATTCTAGGCAGAGGCTTGGAAAAGGAGACCATCTGAGCATATGACATCTGCCCGGTACCAGGGCCATGCAAAGCGCCAAGCACAACAGTAGTCCTTGCCATGGTCGTCGGACAGTGGCGCACCGCCCCAAAGGGCGGCAAGCCAAGCACCATCCGCCAACACCTAGAGGGGCAGCGGCAGAGATCGCAAACAAAGAGGTGAACTAGCAAGGGTTCTCTCTCTAGAATTCTCAGATTGTTCTAGTTACATTAAACATAAAAGTGAGTCAAATGGGTATGATATATAAATTTAAACACTAGTCCAATTTGGGAGCACAAATTTACTACCACTTACCTCTTAATTAGGGTGAGATTAGAAGAAAATAATCATAAAAAAGAGCCCTAATCATGGTAAGACTCCTACCTTAAGATTAGAAATTTTAAACTCATTTTTACACAACCCTACTCTTAATATATCATAAACCCTCTATGGCCGCCCTAAACCTTCTCTAACCTTGCTAGACGTAGGTGGATTAGCTAGGAGCAGAAGAGGAGCTCTAGCGCAAGGATTTGTGTGTTCTTCATCAAAAAATGTAGTTCTTCATCCTCTTATAAGAAACAATCAAAAGGTTGATAATATTGGGCCAAACTCTAATTAAACATGTTCATAGGTACCTCTCCATATCCCAAGCAGTTAGACAAATTTTTCCCATGTTAGCATGCATCATATCGAATTAAAGCTCCAAAGTTTCAATTTTTGTGTTCATACAAGTTACATATTCTTAATATTGTATCTCTTAAATCCCTCTTCCAAACTTCTTGAAACTTTGATTAAAGATTATTTAGTATGTTAGGAATGATTCCCCTCTATTTCCCCTTATTTGTATGCATTGGTGTGAATGTATTAAGCGTTTTCTAAGTATGCTGCAAATTATGGTTTTTTTGTCATAAAACTCAAATTTATACATCCCTAGTCCAATTTGATCGCAATAAATTACATAGAAACCTTCTACAACTTGTTTGAACAAGTTTCAGGTTAAGCTTTTGTCTAAAGAAATGTGTTTTTCGAAGCTAATAAGAAATTTGCATTTTATGCAATTTCTTGCTCTTGGTTGGGCACACAATGCCCTACTATATATGGTGCTTGCCCTTCTCGGCGTAATGCACCCCGCCATTTTGAAATTGAGATCCCGCAATAAAGGGTTTTCCCTTTGGTGCACTACGCCCCCACTTGGCCATACCCTTGGCCCTTGTGTTGGCGTATTGCACCGATCTGCACCTTCCTCCCTGCATGGCTCACTAGACTGAGCCCTCTCCTTAAGTTGGCAGCCTCATTTTTTATTCTTTTCTCTTATCTTTTTGCATAGAAACTGCTGACTTCTATTTATTATTTTAAATAGGCCAACCAATAGTGTTTTTAAGCCCTAAATAAACTTGATTAAGTCTGATTTAGTTTGACTAAGCCTAATTAAGTCTTATTAAACCTGATTAAGCTCAGTGTAAGTCTGATTATGCCAAATTAAATCTATTTAAAGTTTGATTAAGTCAAATTAAGTCTATTTAAAGTCAAATTAAGCCATATTAAGTCTTATTAAACCTAATTAATCCCTATTTAAGTTTGATTAAGCCAAATTAAGTCTAATTATGGTCTGATTAAGCCTGATTAAGGGTTATTAAGTATGATTAAGTCTAATTAAGTCTTAATTAATTTTGATTGAGTCTTTTTAGGCCCTAATTAACCTTAATTATGTTCAATTAAGCCTGGTTAAGCTCTGTTAAACTTGATTAAGTTTGATTAAATTTTATTAAGCATGATTTTCATACTTTTAACAATATAAAATTTGTTTAACCCATTTGTAAAGACCTTAAGAACTTGAATCTTATTCTAATGTTCCTAAGGACATAATCATCTCTCTTTTACTATAAAATTGTTCTATATCATTCTCTTATATTCAGCTTCATACAAAAATGATAACTTAAACTCGAATGAAATTGTCTTGGTGATAATGGCTTATAGAGGACCTTACCTTAATCATGCATAGCCTTTAATTACCCACTTATTCTACTTGTTACATGATGATCTTGCTTTATTTGGACTTTCTACAATTTAGATTTGTGTTATTTAGAGACTTTCTTGATTTTAAACTTGCCTTATTAGTTACTTTCCAGTTTTGTCATAATTCCCTTGCTATTCTATCACACACTTGACTTGGCAAGTTTTCGATACATGTCACATGTACACTTACACAAGTTAGGCAACTCCTTCTTGACGATTTGGAACCTCTCCGATTGGATATTCCTTTTGGTGGATTAGGGACTTTTTTGTTAAGGCCTCCGTAAGTCTCCTTTGACCATAGATTCGCACACGACCGATGAGCAGGTTGTACCATTGAAGTTCCTTAAAGTTAGTGTGCACTTTTCTTATCATCTTGCTTTCTCGATTGTATTCGAAGAGTATACACATTGATAAGTCATTAAATGAAATATTGACCTGAACTAAAAACATGTCGTTATGTTTCCCATTTGTCTCCTTAATAATTGTGTTCGTGATACTTTGTTCTTGAAACTTGCTCTTGACATGATAGTCTCGAACTCACTATTCTTGACATGATCTTACTAATTTTCTCTGAACATCTTGATGTGACATTCTCGAACTCTTGGAATTACATTATTGGCCACCATTGATTTGTTATTGCTCACACTGTTTTGTTCTGTCTAGCGCTAAATGAGTCTTGTGACTCATACTGGACTAAAATACATACTAATTGGATCGGGCACAAAGAGTGTCCAAAGGGCTCCAATATAGTCTTGGGGGCAGAGAGCCACCCAAAAAAACCTACAGAGGCTAATGGTGGGGTTTGTATTTACACCGGTTCTGATTGCTCTGATTTAGCTAGACATCTTATTGTTATTCGGTGACATTGTTAGCCTGTTAATTTAGACCTTCTGTTATGTTATATCAACCTGTTATTTGTTGATCCATATTCTCAATGACCTGATAATTTTGTTACTCCACTGTGACCTAACATACATCCGTAACTGAAATAAGTATATGCTCGTCTCATGAAAAGCACAATCTTAATTCATGCTTGATTTGACTAGTTCGTGTTCTTGTATTGTTAGTTACACAACAAAGCTCTGGATCTACTGCTCTACTAAGAGATGTAATTCCGCTTGAGTTGTTCTCTTATCTAGTGTTAACTTAATTTTTTTAGGTGATTTTGAAGAGGAAAACCATACTAATGGGGAAGGGCATGAGTGACTGAGAGTACCAGATGATTGTTAAAAACTGTGTTATGACTCTCAAGACTATTTAAATGTTTGAGAGAGTTAGAACTGATGTAATAGTTAGATAGTTTGATGTTAGTTTTTGATGTCTGCGAACTGATGTTATAGATTTGGATTTTGGAAGTTTAGTACAATTTTACTCATGTGGTTTTTGAATGGAAAATGTTTAATTGGAGCCCACACTTAGATGATTTTTTATATTTCTTAGCCAAATGTCACCAAATGCACCAATCTGTCTCATCCCAATCCAGTGAATTGTATTGCAAGAAATTATATTATTTTCGATGCGGGCTTCGGGACATGACACGGCGTGTCATAGCCATGTCATCCACTGGGGAGGAGAGGAATGCCAACAGCCCTAGACTATTGATTAGTAGTGATGTGTAGCACTCTGACAAGTAGTGGTCACCGTCATTCTCCCCACATCTCCTCTCGAGCACAAAACTCTCATGCTTAAGAGTGGGGGGATAAGTGAGGAGGAAGAATATGGCCATAGCCCAACAAACTCCATTTGCACAGGCCTATCAAGGATGAAAGATAGTGGTTGTAACCTACTAGCTCCTGATTTTGTGTAACAAACTTGTAAAGAAGGAAGAGCATGGATCCTCCCACCTAGAGCCTAATTCATCAGGCCCATGAGGCCCTTGACACTCAACCTAGAGTGAGTGAGAGCATCCAAGTTGGGCCAATCATCCCTACATAATCCATTGGCCACCAAAAGGGCAAGTCCTTGGAATTACACAATTGAAGGTCCCCTTAGCCGCAGTAAGGCACGCCCCTGCAATGCCCGAGCATGTCTACGCCGACAACTAGACATGCCTCTACCATGCTCAGACATGGCAATGCTTTTGGAGCTTGGTCACAACGACAAGGCACTCTCATGCCCAGCGAGCTATGTCAAAAAGTGTGTCAGTTCATGTCCTAGACCACTTCATCCATGTCATGACCTGATGCGAAATATCAGAACATGTAGTTGTAATTCACATGTGTCGATTAGAGTAAGAAATGCCAAGTAGACAATGAAGTGCTTTTATTGATATCATTTCACTAATGGCTATACAATCACTAATCAGAGCCAATACATAGGTCCCTACATAATAATTACATTGGAAATTTACTAGACATAAAACATCACTCAACTAGACTCTACTACACTGCTATGATAACTCATCTATGATCAGTTGGGTCTCTCATCACTCTTATCCATCCCTATCTGTGCGCTCATCCTTATCAAAGTTTCCTAAAAAACACATGTATAATCTAGATGAACGAGACACTTGATAGGATTTATATCCCATTACCAAGCAAGCTTTAAGTAACTATCATGTTAATCAGTAGAATAACTAACATCGTGATAAGAATCAAAGAATGCAGTTAGAACGAAAAATAAGTAAGTAAAAAGAATGATAGCCTTTTTTTTAAAAAAAAGGTCCTCAGGCCTCAAACTAGGAGGTGCACCCTCCCCCAAAGAAGGAGAATATTCCCACTCCACCATGTGAAGTAGTATGGGCCAAGTATATTATAAAGAAGATTGAGTATAGCAAACCATGGGGCATACCCAGCCTAAACCATTTGACATGCATGAGGCCAGATGTGTATCAATGACCATCGGCCCCTTCAAGATGAGGTAAGGTATTCGCCCCCAAAAAACCATCATTCTGGCTATTATGCACAAACAAGATTAGCAAGGGATCAGCAAGCTGGTTGGTTTCCAGTACCAATGGGTAAGAATAGGGAATCGCGGCTGATGAGCACGATCTGCATCTTTCCACCTCTATGCTCGCCAAAGAGAATGTAGCAACCTGAATTTTTACGAAAAATAAAAATTTAAATAAAGAATTTAAAACCTAGCTAAATGGATATTTAAACAGAGCATTAAATAAAACCCATTAGATGGAAAGAGTAATGGGCTTTGCTTAATGGATCTTCTAGAAATTATTGGGTCAAAAATAAGAATTTATAAAAGAGAATAATAGGAAAATACCCTAAATTCGTAACTAAATTATTACCTAAATAGAAAAGAGGTATTTAATGCATTAAATAGGAAGTTTGAGTAGGAGTTGGATTCCTAAACCTACCCCATATGGATTAGCACGAATTTGGATCTCTTCCAAGTCTAAATAGGGATTGGAAAGCTTGGAAGGAGGTTAGAAAGAGGAAATTCGGAATTTAATAGGAGTTAGAGTCCTATTAGGAAATAGAAAGAGGAGAAGCTTAAATACTCTCCTAAAACCCTCATGGCCGACCCAAGCTCGTGCCAAAGGATTCCTGGACCAGGAGGAGAGGCCAAGGAGGAGGAGATTTCGTGGGAAGAAGAAGCTTTCAAGCTCTCAACCCGTTCTTCAAGTTCTAGCCCTAGAAGAGAAAAACGAGTCAAGGTAGGCATTCTCACAAGCATAAACCATGAAACTTTTTCTGTAGGATGTATCATCTATCAGGAACGAAACCCTCAAGTTTCATAATTTTCCATCGAGTATATCTTTAGTTCTTGATTTTTCATGTTCTGCAACTCTTATGACCCCGAACCTTCATGCTTAATTCATATCTCCTTGCATACTCTATCTCATGCCTCCATATTTTTATGGGAGATACTGATGCATGATAGGCATCTTTTGCCCCTAAAAGGCCTAAATTTCGTTGAGCATGTTACTCGAATTAAATCGATCTTATTCCCTGTAGCATGTTCTATGTTACTTGTTCTTGTTCGTCCTCAAACCATGTTCAAACCATGCTCTCTCTCGAATTCCTATTTACTGGAAGTACTCTCGCATGTCTAGTTTCATTTGCCCCTGATTTCATGATTTTTCATCATGTATACATTTAGTTATGATTTTTGAACTACCCTATGTCAAAAAGGCAAGTTTCTGGACCGCAATCCAAGACAGAGCAGAACTCTGTCAGACCCAGGCCACGGACCTGAGAAAGCGACTGCCCGACACGTCGCCTTCTCAAGCCCGTCGCGACGCCCTTCTTGTCGCGTTCTCAACGCGACAGGACACCCGTCGCGTTCTGGCCGCCTGAGCAAGACAGCTCTGTCGCCTTCTGTGTAACCCCCTGTCGCGATCTGCTCTGCTCCTGTCGCCTTCTATACAGGCCTATGTCGCCTTCTCAGAGTTTTGCCTGAAAACCCATGAAAAATATTTTTGTCACTTTCTAAATAATCCTTACGCCTTCTTACCGTTATACCCCCAGTAAAAACCCTACTTAAAAATGGTGCTATATTGAATGATTTAAAATACATGTTCACGACTTATTTCTATCTATGATTTCTCTTGCACTTGCACACACTTGAACCATCCATTTATGGCTGAAATCTTGCAGAAAATATCTCATAATGTATCTGGTAAATTACCGAAATAAAGTATAGTAATTGCCCTATTTTAAAGGACTTGTATTCGTTTCTTGCGTTGTTTATATACCGATATCGACGCTCCACTGTTCTAGAATTCCTCTAGAACGTCGAGCACATGTTTTATATACACACTTTACTTGGCTTGTGGTGAACTCTCCGTCGGATATTCCTTTCGCCGGACTAGTGAACTCTTGCACAAGGCCTCCATAAGTCTCCTCTGATCATGGATTCCCACATGGTCGACGAGCCGGTTGTACCCTAATACCTACGATACCCTTTAGGGATCTATATGATCCAAACGGCTATTAGAGATTCACTCTCGTCTTAAATCACGCCGGACCTCTGGACCTGTGCATAACAAGGCCAGTGGTAGGGTCGTGAGTTCCACCTGACTGCCAACACGAAGTGCGCGTGTTGTGCAACTGTTACTATCGCCTGATTACTCGACGCATTACGTGCAATGTCCACTAGCTCTCATCTATACTCTACTCGCTCGTCTATTCACGTTCACTCACTATCTCGTCTATTCATCTAGTGCTCTCATCTACTTCTTGGTACTCTATATTGGCCATTGACTGATTGTCTAAAGATAAACAATATAACCAATGCCTGGCAATATATAAAGGGCCCGATCTGGTCCTGGGATGTGCGCCCGAAAGTGCTAGTGCCCATGGGAGTTAAATGATCAGAGTGTTTGGCATTACACTCAAGTGCTATCTATCTCGACTATCTATATGACAATCAAAAACACAAAACGTGCTATACTCTCTCGATGTCTAGAATGACAAACAAGTGCTATACTCGTCGTGCTATTACTATACTTGTGCTAGTTGTGCTATGGCCATTCTGCTATTCGTGCTATACTCGATACTTGTGCTATTTTGGAAACTATACGCGATCTCGTGCTATTGTGCTATCTTGTTACCTGTTGTGCTATCTCTACTATATTGACTCTCTTGTACCTGCTATCTCTAGATACTCTGCCATTAAATGCGTTAATTATTTAAAGCCTGCTTGAGCCTGAGATTTAAGTCCTACTGGGCGTTATCGCTCACCCTACGTTATTTATGTTGTGTTCTCAGGTGAGACCGAGGATGACACATACACTCACGAGGAAGGGAATGACCAAGAGTGAAGCCAGGAGTACCCTTGAGTCATTATGTTATCTTAGAGTTCTAGTTAGTTATTTTCTTTTATTGCAATGTAATTGGGCCCTGTAGAATGGCTCTGATATTAGTGGTTGTAACTAGACACAGAAAAGTTATTAATGAGAAAGATTTACTTTAGCATTATTCAATGTGCAATGGTTTGATGTCTAGTACTTGCTCTATACCTTTTCTTGCAACTGCCTTCGCGCTCCGATATTCCGCGTTGGGGCGTGACAGTTTTGTGGTATCAGAGCCTAGGTTATCTTAAGTATAGGGTGATCTAGGTTGACCAGCCTCGACTAAGAGTCAGTAATCCTACCTATGAGAGATGTGGGTAGAACCATGGGTAATCAGCTAAAATAAACTCACACACGCACAAATTAAACTTTTAATCAGCATTATAACTATCAAACTATTTTGTAGGAACTAACAGCTACAATGACTGCGGAACGTGCCCAGATGAGAGGCATGCAACAATCCCTCCAGGAACTGACTCGTGCCATACTACAAGCCACCCAGCAAGGCGGTGGTAACCGCGGGGGAAACCAACCAGGTGCAGGCGAGCTGCATCGCAATTTCAGGGGTCTGAACCCGCCTAGGTTCAGTGGGTCTACGGATCCAGATGACGCGGAGCACTGGCTAAAGGAAACGGAAAGGATTTTCCGTGTAATGCAATGTGCGGACGGAGACAAGCTTCTATTAGCAACATTCCAACTGGAGAAGGATGCCCGCGCATGGTGGGAGTCGGTGGAAGCCACAAGGGATAACGGCCAATTTACTTGGACCGAATTTAAGGAAGCTTATAATGCTAAGTACTTCTCTGAACGAGTACAAGAAAAGAAAGCTGCTGAATTCGCTGCTCTTAAACAGCGGAGTTTGACAGTAGCCGAATACGAAGCCCAGTTTTCTAGACTGGCAAAATATGCTGCACATCTGACCAACACTGAGAGAATGAAGGCTAAGCGCTTTCTAAATGGCCTTAAGCCTCAGTACATTACCCAACTGGCGCCACTCGAGATACAAACTTATGCCGAGATGGTTAGGAAGGCCCAGGTACTAGAAGATGCTACGGACTTCACCGACCGTATCAAGGGGAAGTTCGTAAAGAAAGAAATGACATCGGGACCAGCATCTGCCAAGCCGACCATCGGCAAAAAGCGTCCCTTCAACATCACGGAGGGATCTAGCCAAGAACGGAAACCCAAGGTTTTCGTACCCAACACTCCAACAAAGAGCCACTGCAAACACTGTGACAAGCCTGGTCACACCGTTGATGAGTGCTGGAGAAAAGCCGGAGCGTGTCTGCGCTGCGGAAGTCGTGAGCATCGCATACCCGAGTGCCCGATGCTGAAAGAAAATGAGAAGCGCACCGCTATGCCTAAGAAACAGGGCAGGCTGCAAGCCCTACACAATGAAGAAACCATCGAGGAAGGTGGCGTGGTGGAAGGTACCCTGCAAGTCTTTTCCTTGCCAGCATTTGTGTTATTTGATACTGGTACTCATTCATTTATATCTCAACACTTTGCTGATACCCTGACTGCAAAACCTACAACCATGGGTGGTGAATTCTCTGTCACGACACCCTTGGGGGAGAAGGAGAAATTAAGCCAATATTTCCATCTTCCGATGTAATGATCGGAGACCATAACCTAAAGGCCGACCTGGTATGTATGTCCATGGAAGGGTATGATGTCATATTGGGAGCCGACTGGCTGTCCACATATGGGGCAAGCGTCGATTGTAAGAAAGGAAGGGTAACGTTTAGTGAC
This sequence comes from Colocasia esculenta, assembly GCA_014218235.1. NCBI lineage: Eukaryota > Viridiplantae > Streptophyta > Magnoliopsida > Alismatales > Araceae > Colocasia > Colocasia esculenta. Next base: position 136,233,352 of record CM024757.1, read on the forward strand.
TTTCCTAAATTAGCATTTACTGGATTAGACATAAGAAGCGGATGTCTCTAGTCTCCGCCTTAAAAGCCCATAACATGATAAGGAAAGGATGTTTTGCTTTCCTTGCGGCCGTCATAGTCGAAAAGAAGGTTCAAAAATAGAAGACATCCACATAGTCCAGGACTACCCAGATGTATTCCCTGAAGACTTACCCGGAGTTCCCCCTGAACGTGACGTCAACTTCGCCATCGAGTTGACTCCTGGAGCTGCCCCGGTATCGCGTCAACCGTACCGGATGTCGCCTGCCGAATTGAAAGAACTAAAAGCACAACTGATGGAGCTGCTAGAGAAGGGGTTCATCAGACCAAGTACCTCCCCTTGGGGAGCACCTGTGCTATTCGTCAAGAAGAAGGATGGGTCGATGAGACTATGCATCGACTATCGACAACTCAATCAGCTTACCATCAAGAACAAATATCCATTGCCTAGGATCGACGAACTATTCGACCAAATTTCTGGAGCGCAATATTTCTCCAAGATCGATCTTCGATCTGGCTATCACCAAATGAGGATCAAGGATGACGATATCTTCAAAACGGCTTCAGGAGCAGGTATGGACATTACGAATTTGTTGTTATGCCTTTTGGTCTAACCAATGCTCCTGCAGCCTTTATGCAACTCATGAACAGCATATATCGGCCATACCTTGACAAATTTGTGGTCGTCTTCATCGACGATATCCTCATATATTCAAGACCAAGGAAGATCATGAAGAACACTTGAGGACCGCACTGCAAGTCTTACGAGACAACAAACTATATGCAAAATTAAGCAAGTGCGAGTTCTGGCTCGAAGAAGTGTCCTTCTTGGGCCATGTCATAACAAAGGACGGCATCTCCGTTGATCCCTCCAAAGTCGAAGCTGTACTCAACTGGGAGAGACCAACCAACGTCACCGAGATAAGAAGCTTTCTAGGACTGGCTGGTTATTACAGGCGGTTCATCAAGGACTTCTCTAAGATCGCCATACCACTCACGCGTCTGACACGAAAGGAGAATCCCTACTCCTGGAGTAAAGAGTGTGAGAAGAGTTTTCAAACTCTCAAAGACTGCCTTACCTCAGCACCCGTTCTCGCTCTACCAGTAGAGGGAGAAAGTTTCTCTGTCTACACTGATGCCTCAGGAATTGGGCTAGGCTGTGTACTAATGCAAAAGGAGAAGGTCATTGCTTATTCCTCAAGGCAATTGAAGACGCATGAAGTCAACTACCCTGTGCATGACTTGGAGTTGGCTGCCGTGGTCTTCGCATTAAAAATTTGGAGACACTATCTATATGGTGAGCAATTCACTGTATACTCAGACCATAAAAGTCTGAAGTACTTATTCTCTCAGAAAGAACTCAACATGAGGCAGAGAAGATGGTTAGAATATCTAAAGGACTTCGATTTCAACATCCAGTACCATCCAGGTAAGGGAAACGCCGTGGCTGATGCTCTTAGTAGGAAGCCAATGGCATCTATCTCAAGTCTGGTCCTTGGCGAGATGCAATTACTTGAACAATTCGCGAGGCTAGACTTAAATATTGAACATAGGGATGATCATGTTTTGATTGCCAATCTCAAGATCCAATCCGATATGCTGGAGGAAATCAAGATGCAACAGGACAACGATCCATTCTTAGTTCGTGTCAAGGAAACCTTAGCAGACAGACTGGATTTTGCCATGACTGAAGATGGAAGGTTAGTATTCCAAGGGAGAACTTGTGTCCCAGACAACGAAGCCCTAAAAAGGAAACTAATGGATGAAGCTCATCAAACAAAGTACACTATTCATCCAGGAGGTACCAAAATGTATCAAGACATGAAAAGAACATTTTGGTGGCCGAATATGAAGAGGGAAGTAGTCGAGCATGTAGCTCATTGCCTCACATGTCAGCAAGTAAAAGCGGAACACCTGCGCCCTGCCGGAGTACTCAGACCACTAGATATTCCAGAGTGGAAATGGGAAAGCATTGGCATGGACTTCATCATGGGTTTACCTAAGACTCGTGGTGGGCTCGACGCCATATGGGTCATTGTTGACCGGTTGACCAAATCGGCGCACTTCTTACCCATAAAGAGTACATGGTCTGTGGAGGTGCTAGCTGCATTATATGTCAAGGAGATCGTGCGGTTGCACGGTATTCCGTCATCTATTATCTCAGATCGAGATCCAAGGTTCACCTCTCATTTTTGGAAAGGCCTGCAAACTGCCCTTGGTACGAAGCTTAATTTTAGTACTGCCTTTCACCCGCAGACTGATGGGCAAACTGAGAGGACAAATCAAATTGTAGAAGACATGTTAAGAGCCTGCATTATAGATTTCAAGGTCATTGGAATGAACACTTACCCTTGATTGAGTTCGCCTATAACAACAGTTACCAGGCGAGTATTAAAATGGCACCATTTGAAGCACTTTATGGCAGAATTGTAGATCTCCTGTGTGCTGGAATGAAGTGGGAGAACAACAATGGTTAGGACCTGACATGGTACAAAGTACAACCCGGGATATACAGATGATACGAGATCGACTCAAGATTGCTCAGTCTAGACAGAAGAGCTATGCTGATAAGAGAAGACGAGATCTGGAATTTCAAATAGGAGATCATGTGCTATTGAAGGTATCTCCTACCCGTGGTATTCAAAGATTCGGAGTGAAAGGAAAACTTAGTCCAAGATTCATTGGTCCTTTCGAAGTACTTGAAAGGATTGGTGAAGTTGCTTACAGACTGGCCTTGCCGCCAAATTTGGCAAGTGTGCACAATGTCTTCCATGTCTCCATGCTTAGAAAGTATGTGTATGATCCTACGCACATCATTCGCCATGATGATCTGGTGTTAAACAAGGACATGACGTATGAAGAGAAACCGATCAAGATATTGGACCGGAAGGTGCAACAACTCAGGAATCGTCCCATTCACGTGGTGAAGGTCTTATGGAATAACCGCGGAGTGGAAGAAGCTACGTGGGAACCGGAAGGAATTATCAGACGAAACTACCCTAACTATTCGGTAAGTCATTCTCTCCTGTAAGGTCATATGAATTTGGGGACCAAATTCTTTTAAGAGGGGGAGGATGTAGCAACCTGAATTTTTACGAAAAATAAAATTTAAATAAAGAATTTAAAACCTAGCTAAATGGATATTTAAACAGAGCATTAAATAAAACCCATTAGATGGAAAAGAGTAATGGGCTTTGCTTAATGGATCTTCTAGAAATTATTGGGTCAAAAATAAGAATTTATAAAAGAGAATAATAGGAAAATACCCTAAATTCGTAACTAAATTATTACCTAAATAGAAAAGAGGTATTTAATGCATTAAATAGGAAGTTTGAGTAGGAGTTGGATTCCTAAACCTACCCCATATGGATTAGCACGAATTTGGATCTCTTCCAAGTCTAAATAGGGATTGGAAAGCTTGGAAGGAGGTTAGGAAAGAGGAAATTCGGAATTTAATAGGAGTTAGAGTCCTATTAGGAAATAGAAAGAGGAGAAGCTTAAATACTCTCCTAAAACCCTCATGGCCGACCCAAGCTCGTGCCAAAGGATTCCTGGACCAGGAGGAGAGGCCAAGGAGGAGGAGATTTCGTGGGAAGAAGAAGCTTTCAAGCTCTCAACCCGTTCTTCAAGTTCTAGCCCTAGAAGAGGAAATCGAGTCAAGGTAGGCATTCTCACAAGCATAAACCATGAAACTTTTTCTGTAGGATGTATCATCTATCAGGAACGAAACCCTCAAGTTTCATAATTTTCCATCGAGTATATCTTTAGTTCTTGATTTTTCATGTTCTGCAACTCTTATGACCCCGAACCTTCATGCTTAATTCATATCTCCTTGCATACTCTATCTCATGCCTCCATATTTTTATGGGAGATACTGATGCATGATAGGCATCTTTTGCCCCTAAAAGGCCTAATTTCGTTGAGCATGTTACTCGAATTAAATCGATCTTACTCCCTGTAGCATGTTCTATGTTACTTGTTCTTGTTCGTCCTCAAACCATGTTCAAACCATGCTCTCTCTCGAATTCCTATTTACTGGAAGTACTCTCGCATGTCTAGTTTCATTTGCCCCTGATTTCATGATTTTTCATCATGTATACATTAGTTATGATTTTTTGAACTACCCTATGTCAAAAAGGCAAGTTTCTGGACCGCAATCCAAGACAGAGCAGAACTCTGTCAGACCCAGGCCACGGACCTGAGAAAGCGACTGCCCGACACGTCGCCTTCTCAAGCCCGTCGCGACGCCCTTCTTGTCGCGTTCTCAACGCGACAGGACACCCGTCGCGTTCTGGCCGCCTGAGCAAGACAGCTCTGTCGCCTTCTGTGTAACCCCCTGTCGCGATCTGCTCTGCTCCTGTCGCCTTCTATACAGGCCTATGTCGCCTTCTCAGAGTTTTGCCTGAAAACCCATGAAAAATATTTTTGTCACTTTCTAAATAATCCTTACGCCTTCTTACCGTTATACCCCCAGTAAAAACCCTACTTAAAAATGGTGCTATATTGAATGATTTAAAATACATGTTCACGACTTATTTCTATCTATGATTTCTCTTGCACTTGCACACACTTGAACCATCCATTTATGGCTGAAATCTTGCAGAAAATATCTCATAATGTATCTGGTAAATTACCGAAATAAGTATAGTAATTGCCCTATTTTAAAGGACTTGTATTCGTTTCTTGCGTTGTTTATATACCGATATCGACGCTCCACTGTTCTAGAATTCCTCTAGAACGTCGAGCACATGTTTTATATACACACTTTACTTGGCTTGTGGTGAACTCTCCGTCGGATATTCCTTTCGCCGGACTAGTGAACTCTTGCACAAGGCCTCCATAAGTCTCCTCTGATCATGGATTCCCACATGGTCGACGAGCCGGTTGTACCCTAATACCTACGATACCCTTTAGGGATCTATATGATCCAAACGGCTATTAGAGATTCACTCTCGTCTTAAATCACGCCGGACCTCTGGACCTGTGCATAACAAGGCCAGTGGTAGGGTCGTGAGTTCCACCTGACTGCCAACACCAAGTGCGCGTGTTGTGCAACTGTTACTATCGCCTGTTACTCGACGTATTACGTGCAATGTCCACTAGCTCTCATCTATACTCTACTCGCTCGTCTATTCACGTTCACTCTACTATCTCGTCTATTCATCTAGTGCTCTCATCTACTTCTTGGTACTCTATATTGGCCATTGACTGATTGTCTAAAGATAAACAATATAACCAATGCCTGGCAATATATAAAGGGCCCGATCTGGTCCTGGGATGTGCGCCCGAAAGTGCTAGTGCCCATGGGAGTTAAATGATCAGAGTGTTTGGCATTACACTCAAGTGCTATCTATCTCGACTATCTATATGACAATCAAAAACACAAAACGTGCTATACTCTCTCGATGTCTAGAATGACAAACAAGTGCTATACTCGTCGTGCTATTACTATACTTGTGCTAGTTGTGCTATGGCCATTCTGCTATTCGTGCTATACTCGATACTTGTGCTATTTTGGAAACTATACGCGATCTCGTGCTATTGTGCTATCTTGTTACTGTTGTGCTATCTCTTACTATATTTGACTCTCTTGTACCTGCTATCTCTAGACACTCTGCCATTAAATGCGTTAATTATTTAAAGCCTGCTTGAGCCTGAGATTTAAGTCCTACTGGGCGTTATCGCTCACCCTACGTTATTTGATGTTGTGTTCTCAGGTGAGACCGAGGATGACACATACACTCACGAGGAAGGGAATGACCAAGAGTGAAGCCAGGAGTACCCTTGAGTCATTATGTTATCTTAGAGTTCTAGTTAGTTATTTTCTTTTATTGCAATGTAATTGGGCCCTGTAGAATGGCTCTGATATTAGTGGTTGTAACTAGACACAGAAAAGTTATTAATGAGAAAGATTTACTTTAGCATTATTCAATGTGCAATGGTTTGATGTCTAGTACTTGCTCTATACCTTTTCTTGCAACTGCCTTCGCGCTCCGATATTCCGCGTTGGGGCGTGACATATCGACTTTACTAGAACCTAAGAGTCAGAGTAAACAACAGAAAGTCTGTAGCCTAAAAAAATTGCCATCTGAAGCCCATCACAAAGTGCTCTCATTTCAGCGATCATGCTGGTACCAATGCCATAAAAATGAGTGAAGGCCACATGAACATTACCCTGACAATAAGAACGAGATAATTGATCAAGTATACTAGCATGAAATAAGCAAGAGTTTGGTCATATCACGATATAACACCCAAAAGGGCAATAAATACAAGTATTTAACATGTCAAGAAATTATTTACAAGACGATTGTTATAAATCAATCAAGTAAGTCAAGTACTCGAGTGTAATATCAAACACCATGATCATTAACTCTCGTGGACACATATACTTTTAAGAGCTCCTCCTGGGACTAGATCGGACCATTATATTGTCAGACATTAGTTGTGGATACAAGATCCCATGTAATATCTAGACAATTATTTTTGTCCAAAAAATTTTAATATTTGTTAACCAAAAATCATTATTTTTCAATTAAAGTCTATCATTCATCAATCAAGATCTTATATTTTTTCAAAGTCTACTATTTATTAGCCAAAAATATATTCTTTCTCAGTCAAAGTCCTATATTTTTTTAACCAGAGTCTAGTATTTGTTAGCCAAAGTCACTATTTATATTTGTGTGACGAAGGTGAATATTTGTCAACCAAAGAACGTTATTTGTGAATCAAAGTCTATCCATTGTCAGGCAAGATCATTTTCAATATGCTATTGTGGAGACCTTTTCCTTGTTGGGCTAGAGCGGATCAGGCCTAACACTAGCGGACGAAGGATCCTGCAATCACCAGAGAAGATCAGGGGGGCCCGGTGAAGACCGGGAAAAATCCTCCGATGCCTAAGTCAGTATGAGGCTTGCAAGGCAGGGGGTTTTTGAGTGTAAGAGTGTGTTCGCGTGAGAGAGAACGTACCAGTGCATGGTCCTGTATCTGTACTCTTATAGGCGTAGGTGCTAAGGCGATCGTGCGTAACGTTGATAGATCGTGCCTGGAAAGGCGCCTTGACGGGCGCACATAACGGGAGGAGTTATGCGCTCAGATGTCCGTTGGGATGCCAGGCAGTTAACGCGCCTCTTAATAGTGGGGCGCATGGTCTGCGATGGTTTGGGAACCGCCGTGAGGACGCGAAGGGCTGCTCGGAAGTCTCTGGAGGAGGTTACCGAGCAGGTGACCCCTGAAAGGGGTCGAACTTGCTGTTCGGTGAAGTCCATAGTTGTCCAGCGCAGCAGAATTAATGCCCCTGTCCGGAAGCATGCCGCTAAGGAGCTCAGCGATACTTCGTTCGCGGTGACTGCCCTGTGGGGCCCTTTTAAATGATCCTTGCGAAGGCGTGGGATCGTACGAGGAGGCCACGTCGATAGAGAAGGCGCTGATGGACCCTGATGGATCGCGATGGGCTTAGGTGGCAGAAAACAGCCACCACACTTGCCCCCCACGCCCTCAAGTGGCTCAGAAACCGGAGCGCTTGGGGGCGGCGATCTGTTCGGGCGTCATCTCCGCCATAAATGCGGTATCGTCCTCGGAGATCCGAACAAACCTGCGGCGACGCCATTAGGAGGGTTCCCCTCGAACATGAAGCCTTCATGATGACAACGTGGGTCTTGTCAAACCAGAACGTCATACGCCAGCCCTGAACGGTCACCCGCGGGTCATTCGAGAAGAGACTTGGAGCGGAGGGAAACGTTGTTTCTGGTCCCGCTTCGAATTTCGCGCCTCATCTTCCTTATAAGGAAGGGGAGGAGGTGAGAGCGGGACCCTCGCCTTCAAAAATCTCCAGAGTTTGTTGCCTCTAGAGCCACCAACGAGCCTCTTCTTCGCGCTTTCCTCTGCTCCTTTGCTTCTTCCTCACCGTCCGCCGTGCACTCTGCCTTCTAGCGATGGCCCAGAAGGGGAAGGAGGTCGTCGAAGCTAGCGGGACGCCACCGGTGAAGACGAAAGCGGTGAAGCTCCAGAGTTTCGAAGGTTTTCGAGAACGCTTCCGGATTGGCGAAAAGTACGACATCGTCTTGATGCGTGAAGACGAGTCGTACTTGACCACGAGGCCTGGGTGCTTCGTTCTTTCGCTGGACCTGCTGGAAGCTGGTCTCCGGCTACCGATGCCGGAGATCGCAAAGGAGATTCTCCAGAGCTGGAAGGTGGCGCCTATTCAACTGACACCGAACTCCTGGAGGTCCATCTTCGTCTTCTGCATCATATGCAAGAAGAGGGGCATCGAAGCGACTGCGGAGATCTTCAGAAGCCACTTCAGTTTGGCCTGCTCTCCGCAATCTGGGATGGGCATCGTGTACGTGAAGCACCGTACAAACCAGATGCGGATCAACTTCTCGCCCCGTCTGTCCAACAACAAGGGGTGGACTGGACGTCTTTTCTTCGTGGGGCGGAGAAAGGGGGCGAACGTCCCAGAGTGGGACTTCCTCGTTAGGGTGGCGGAGCCACTGAAGAGGACAGACATGGCCCCCTTTCTGATTCAGGGGGCAGCTGCTGCCTCCCAGTCGCTGAACACGGTCAGGGTCAACCACGCTGAGGGGTACCTGACCGAATACAAGCTTGTGAAGTATAAGCTTAGCCGCGCCTGGGGTAAGCCTTCTGTTGCTTGTTTCGTTTTCCCACATACATGGGTTCTGACTCTTCTTCTGTTTCTTCCAGATGCTGAAGAGGTAGCTGCTGGTCGGGGCCGAAAGGAGATGGCGAAATACACCGAAACGATCACTGTTAGCCTTCACTTGATAAGGCTAGACGAGGATGCCCCCCGTGAAGGAGTCCGAGGTGGTGTCTTCAGAGGTGAGGCCGCCTCGGATCGGGCCCACCAAGAAGGCAAAGACCACGGTAGGAGGAGGTGCCATGAAAAAGGCATCCGGGAAGGCGGTGATGGCAGAGTCGGCTTCTCTCCCCCAACCAAAGAGGAAGGAGAAGCGCAAGGTGGCCCAGATGGAGTCGCAGGCCGAAGATCATACCTCCGAGGAGGAGGTGTCCGACGAGCGCCGAGCTCGTAAGAAGAAGAAGGCGGCCAGAGCAATGCCGCGCGTCATAGAGGACCCCGAGGAAGCAGAGGAGGAAGAGGAGGACCTTGAGCCTCTGCTGGCGCGGAGACCTCGCCAAGACGTGAGGACGCCCGAGCGGAGGTCGTCTGTAGCTTCGATTGTGGACCGCTCGGAGGCGATTATGAAAATGTTCACCGAGCTGGGTCTGATCATGGTCAGCGACGAGTCGGACTGCTCCTGAGGGCGGGCGAAGTCGCCGATGCACGAGACCCAAGGGGTCCTGCCCGGTGAGGGCATCGATCAAGGAAGCGCCGAGCAGGGTGGCGCGTCACACGAGGGCGCGAAGTTCAGTGCCGAGGACGGGGCGGTCGCCGCGGACTCGGGGAGAGGAGTGGGAGAAGTTAATACTTTCACTCCTGTGACGGAAACGGAGTCTGGTGCTGGCGAGGTAGTTCTTCCGAGGGGGGATGTTCCGCAAGGAAGTGGAGAAATCCTGCCCCCCATGCCCCCTACCTCAGTGGTCACTGTAGGCTGTGTAGTCGGCGAGAGTGCAGCCAAAGTGATCGCTGAGGAAAATGTAGTCGGCGAGGGTGCAGTCCACTCCGAGGAGGGAGGCACTCAGGCGCTTGGCAATGTCGAGGAGGGCCGTGCGATGGCCTCTGCAGCATCTGCCACTGAAGCCGGTGGGGAGGAGCGACCAGCGGCGAGGCAGGAGGCCACCGAAGCAGATCGGTCGATGGTCTCGCCGAGCGCTGTTGCTGTCACCCCAGTTGCTGAAGGAGTCCCGTCTTCCACTGCTGCTGCTGGAGACGAAAGCTCTGGGGACGACCGCAGGCCCCTGACCAAGGTGTTGAAGAAGGGTTTGCCCTAGCTGCCCTCGAAGGAAGCATTGGCGGCTGCCTTGGAGCATCTAGAGGGCGTCGTACCAAGGGAGCTACCTCCCTGCCCCAGCGCCTCACAGCTTGAGATGCTGGCGCGGGGTCAGCAAGTGGTCTCCGATCGGACCCCGGAGATCTCCAGTGGGAGCTACCGTCCCGAGGCCCGGTCTGATGGCGACGAGGAGGTGGACTTGGTGGCGCTCATGAATGGAGTTACCAAGTCCCTGGAGGTGCTGCGAAGGCTTGCTGTCCGGGCTCAGCATCACCAGCCACTTTGGGAAGCACAAAACGCCTTCTGCCAGGAGCTGATGGAACAGAACAAAGTCCGGGAGACCGAGCTGCAGGATGAGGTGGAAAACCTCAAGACTGCTCTTCGGACCTCCGAGCTTGATTTGGTCGTAGCTCGAGCAGAGAAGGAGGCCCTTGCCAAAGTGCTGGCTGACGCCAAAGCCCAGGGTGTTGCCGACTACAAGGCCGGAGAAGACTTCAAAGCTGATTTGGAGCAGTATGGGGCGCACTGCTACAAGATCGGCCTTGAGGCCGGGGAGGACCTCGGCCGAAGTCAGGCGACCACCGAGCGGGCTCGGGAAGCTTTTGAGGCTGCAGTAAGGGAGTGCCGGCACCGCACGAACGACACGCGCTTAGACGGAGTGCGATTCGCCCAGTTCCAGTCAGGACGGATGCCTCCTGCCAATGATGGCGCCGGCCCCTCCAAACAAGCCTCTTGATTGTACTATGGCGCCTTCCGTCCCTTTTTTTTTGTCATCTTTTGTAACCTGGCCCAAGGGGCCTACATGTAAGCAAGAAATTTCATAAATGAACATTTTCGCTTTATGGGTTTGTCTGTAGCTTCGCTTTTTCCATCTTCTTCCTTTCGTCATTGTTCCTGCTCGGATGGAAATCCGCTGGTTTTATGAGCGTTGCATGTACAGCGCAGATCATTGGGAACTGTAAAGAGGGTTCCGATCAGGGGTGTATGCTAAACGCTTGTGAAATAATAGGAACAGGGAGAAGAGAAGTAGGATGCTGAACAAAGGCTTTTATAAATGATAAGCCTTGAGGTTAGATACATGCCAAGTCCTGGGTATGGCTTCGCCACTAGGGGTAGTTAGCTTATATGAGCCTTTCCCGAGGACATGGGTGACCTGATAAGGTCCTTCCCATTTGATGTCAAGTTTGCCGACTGCTCTTTGGGGATCCGAAGCCGAACAGCGGCGCAGAACCAAATCTCCCACGTTAAACTGCCTTTCCCGAACTCGCGCATTATAATACTGTGCAAGCCGTTGCTGATAAGAAACGAGGTGAATGCTGGCGTCGTTCTGTCGTTCGCCAAGCATATCCAAGTTTTCCCGAAGAGCACGGTTGTTGGCGGCTTCATCGAAGTGGGTTGTTCGAATGGTGGGAAGAGCTACTTCCAGAGGCACAACAGCTTCTGAGCCGTAAGCCAAATGGAAGGGTGTTTCTCCCGTGGCTACTCGGGCCGTTGTTCGGTGGCACCAAAGAATGTTAGGGAGCTCGTCAATCCATGACCCTCCTGCAGCCTCCACTCTTGTGCGGATCCCGTGCAGCAGTGTTCGGTTGGCATTTTCTACCAAACCGTTAGCCTGGGGATGCGCCACGGAGGTGAAGTGGTTATAGATCCCGAGCTCGGCACATTTCTGTTTGAAGAAGGTGCTGTCGAACTATTTCCCGTTGTCGGAGGTGATCACTCTTGAAACGCCAAACCTGCAGAGGAGGTTCTTCCAGACGAACTTCCACGCAGCTTGTTCAGTGATCGTGGCAACAGGTTCGGCTTCGATCCACTTGGTGAAGTAGTCGATAGCCACGAATAGAAACTTCTTCCGTCCTTGGGCCTCTGGGAAGGACCCAAGATGTCGATGCCCCATCTGGCGAAAGGGCGCTGTTCGAACAGGTTATGAAGCTGTTCGGCGGGTTGCTTGATGAGCTGTCTGAACTTTTGGCATTCCGGGCATTTCCTGACAAAGGACATGCAATCCTTCTGAAGAGAAGGCCACCAGAATCCTGCTCGGATAATGCTGCGCGCTAGCGTTCTGCCCCCCAGGTGGCTTCCGCACAGCCCCTCATGGACTTCTTCGGTGGCAGCTAGGGTCTCCTCAGGGCTGAGGCACCATAGAAGAGGTCTTGAAAGGGACCGTCGGTATAGCTTGCCTTCTACGAGGGCGAAGTGCTAAGAACGCATCCTGATTTTCTGAGCTTCGCTCTGTTCGGGCAGAAGCTCACCCCGGAGTAAGTATGCCAAGAGAGGGTCCATCCAGCTCGGAGTTGGTGGGCCCGTCTCTATGGCTGCGATGTCTACTTCAGTGCTCGGCGAGGCGAGCTCTTAAATAAACACAGAGCGGGAAGGGGCGATGTCACCTGAGGATGCCAGCTTGGCAAGTGCATCTGCTCGCACGTTTTGCTCCTGTGGGACATGTATGACCTCGAAGTATAGGAGGCCCTCTGCTTGGCTCTTGACCTGTTGAAGGTATTGAGCCATGAGGGGTTCCTTTGCTCCGAACTGTCCGCTCACTTGGCTGGCAACCAATTGGGAGTCACTGAAGACCCTAAGCCGAAGGGCTCCGAGGTGCCTAGCCATGCGGATACCGGACAGCAAAGCTTCGTACTCAGCCACGTTGTTGGAGGCCGGAAAGCGGAATCGGAGGGCGTATTGGAACTCTAACCCCTCCGGGGAGGTGAGGACCAGGCCAGCTCCGCTCCCTGTAACGCAAGAGGATCCGTCGACGTAGAGTTCCTATGGGGGTTCATCCGCCAACGGTGGATCCTGCTTGGTAGGGAGAGTACATTCCGCAACGAAGTCTGCCAATGCTTACACCTTGACTTCTGTCCTTGGGCGAAAGCTGATGTCAAACTCGCCAAGCTCTATTGCCCATTTGATAAGCCTGCCAGAAGCCTACGGCCGCTGAAGGATGGATTTCAGCGGCTGATCTGTTAGAACCGTAATGGAGTAGGCCTGAAAATAGGACCTAAGCTTCCGGGCAGCCGTGACAAGAGCGAGGGCGAGTTTTTCTGCTCGAGGGTACCTCCTTTCAGCTTCTTGGAGGACCCTGCTGATGTAATACACTGGATGTTGCGCCGCTCCTTCTTCTCTGATCAAAACTGCGCTGATGGAGTGTTCGGTAACCGAAAGATACACGAACAAAGGTTCCCCGAGCACAAGCTTTAAGAGAACAGGAGGGGCTGCCAAATACGCCTTCAGCTCGGTGAAGGCGGCCTCACACTCATCAGTCCACCGTACTTGCTCCCCTTGCTTCGAGGCGCTTTTAGGGCCTTGGAGCAACTTGAAGAAGTTAAAACTTCTTTCTGCTGCTCGGGACATGAACCGGTTCAGTACCGCAAGACGCCCCGTCAGACGTTGGACGTCGCGCACTATTTTTGGACTGCTCATCTTAAGCACGGCTTGGATTTTCTCCGGGTTTGCCTCTATTCCTCTATTTGGCACGAGGAAACCGAGGAACTTACCCGAACGAACACCAAACGCGCACTTGGCAAGGTTGAGTTTCATATTATACTTTCGCAGAGTTGCGAAAGTTTCCTGGAGGTCAGAGATGTGGTCAATGCTCGGAAGCGTCTTGACCAGCATGCCATCAACGTAAACCTCCATGTTGCGCCCAATCTGCTGCTCGAACATTTTATTGACCAGCCACTAGTAGGTTGCGCCAGCGTTCTTCAGACCGAAAGGCATTCTGGTGAAACAATACAACCCCAGGTCTGTAACAAACATCGTGGCGTCTTGATCCGTAGGATGCATACTGATCTGGTGATAACCAGAGTAGGTGTCCAGAAAGCTGAGAAGCTCGTGACCGAAAGTAGCGTCCACCAGCTGATCAATGCGCGGCAGGGGGAAGTTATCCTTGGGCGTTGCTTTATTGAGATCCTTGTAGTCAACGCACACGCGCCATTTACCATTGGCTTTGCGTACGAGGACCACATTGGAGATCCATCTTGGGTATTGGGCTTCTCGGAGGAGCCCAACAGTTCGGCTTTTGACAACGTGATCCTGAATCACGGTCTGCCGTTCTCGGTTCACAGGTCGCCTCCTCTGTTGAACTGGTGGAATCCGGGGATCCAGACGGAGGCGATGCACCATTACTTCCGGGGGAATACCTGGAAGCTCGTCGTCAGACCAGGCGAACACGTCCAAATTGGCCAACAGAAAGGCTGCGTAGCGTTGCTGCTCGGCCTCTGCCAACAAGGCGCCAATGTACAAGACGTGCTCGGGGTCATCGTCTACCTGGACGGGAATTAAGTCTTCAGCGGGCGTTCCTCGGCTGGTGGAGGGCTGATCGGACGTTGGCGGGGCCGGATCTGCGAGTGGTTGCTTGTCTCTTAGAGAAAGGACATAGCAACGGAGAGACTCGCGCTGACACCCGAGCACTTCGCCGACTCTGCTCGGGGTCGGAAACTTCATCTTCTGATGGAGTGACGAAGGTACCGCTTTGATGCGCCCGATCAGACCTCTGTCGAGGATGGCGTTGTACCCAGGCATATTGTTGAAGATCAAGAAGTCAACAACCTTGGTCACGACCCTTGGAGCCGTCCCTAAAGTGATCGAGAGGCGAACTCTTCCCATGGGCTGCACCGAAACTCCCGAAAAGCCGAACAAAGGCGAGTTTACGGGGGCGAGTTGATCGGTTTTCAGGCCCATGAGGACAAAGCAATCGTAAGCCAAGACATCGGGGGCACTTCCATTATCCACCAAAATTCGGCGCACATTACAATGATTGATGGTGGCCGAAATGACCAACGCATCAGCATGTGGGGTCGTAACCCCTACAAGGTCTTCGTCCGAGAAGGTTATGGCCTCCTCGGGCGGTGCGCGTGCAGGACTGGTGGGATATGGAGTCGGCCGAGGTGCCGAAGGCCTATCTACAATGTGCACTCGCCTTGCGTAGTCGTGTCGACTTCGAGTGCTTTCTCCGCCTACGCCGAAGCCTCCCGTGATCACATTGATCTCCTGCCCACTGGGCTCATTATTGATCGGCTACTCGGGAGTCCGCTCTCGGCGTCTGGGGCATTCTTCATTCCGGCGCACGAACTGTCCCAGGTAGCCGCGCTTGATAAGGTCTTCAATTTCGTCCTTAAGCTGGAGGCACTAGGAGGTGTCGTGGCCGTGGTCGCGATGAAAGCGACAGTACTTGTTTTGGTCGCACCTCCGGGGGTTGGAGCACATCCTCTGTGGCCACCGAACATATGCTTCGTTCCTGATCTCCGGATCTGTTCGGGTGCCACAGTAAGGGGGGTGTAGTTGGTGAAGGGGCGCGGACGGCGCGGAGAGTCGCCGTTGCGTCGTCCTTTCTTCCAATCACGGTCAGAGCCGTTATCGGAAGGCCTCTTCTTGTCAGACTGCTCCCCCTGCTCCGCCCTACCTGCTGCCAGACTCTCCTCGCAGGCCGCGTGGCGTTGTGCGATGGAGAGTAGCTCGGCTAGGGTGGCGGGTTGCTGGACGCCGAGGGTCCTCTGTAAAAAACCGTCACGAGTGCCTTGAATGAGGGCACTGGTTGCCAGAGGGACGTCCAGGCGCGAGATGCGAAGCGCTTCTGTTCGGAACCTTTTGACAAAGTCCTAGAGTGCCTCGCCCTTCTTCTGGCGTACGGCCAGGAGGGAAGCCGCCGTTCGCGGCTGTGACCTTCCACCAAGGAAGTTGTCCCGAAAGGACTTCTTCAGTTGGCAGAAGGAGGAGATGGAGCCCGCCGGAAGGGTCTCGAACCAGGCTCTGGCAGTCTCCTTGAGGGTTGCAGGGAAGGCCCTGCACTTGGCCGCATCTGATGCTCCGTGGAACACCATGTGCGACTCAAAGCCGTGGATGTGGTCGGCCGGATCGATGGTGCCGTCGTAGGGCGCGATGGTGGGCAGAGGGAGCTTTGGAGAGACCCGAGCTTCCAGGATCTCCCTGCTAAAAGGGGAGCAGAAGTCCAGGTCATCATCTGCCGGAGCTTTTCCTTCCGCGCGCTGAACCATCGCGTCCACGCGGCGCTCGAGGTCAACCACTCGTCGCAGGCGCCTGGCGAGCTCCTGTTCGGAATTGGCGGGGCCCCCTCGATCGGACTCGTGGGAGTTGGCTCCCACAACCGATTGCGGCGGACGGGGAGAGACAACAGAGCTGCGAGGCGAGCGCCCGCAGTGCTCCGGTGCCCGCTCCTCAGACGAGGCTCGGTGTGACTGGCGCGGTGAGTCCGCCTGCTGCTCCTGAGGCGTCGGGAGGACGCGAGAACGCCGATGTGACGACTCCGCCTGTCATTCTCGTGGCAGGGGAACCGTCGGGGCTGGTGGTCCAACCAGCTGAGCCTACAGGGCAAGGCAGACACCCGTTAACTGCTGCATCTGCCCCCGGAGTTCGGCAACTTCCAGGGCAGTTGCAGGCGCGGCGGCCACTGGCGCAGGGACGTCGTTGTTAGCGCCGGCAGGGGCGATGTCGACGTCGATGGGAGGGGATCGCCGGCGAGACTCTGCTCGTGACTGACGGGATCTCGTCACCCTACTCCCAACGTTCTGGTAAGAGGTTCGTCCGCGAGCCATGGCTACGTCATTCCCACAGACGGCGCCAAAAGTGTGGAGACCTTTTCCTTGTTGGGCCGGAGCGGATCAGGCCTAACACTTGTGTAAGGGAGATGACGGCCGTCGGTAGCGGACGAAGGATCCTGCAATCACCAGAGAAGATCAGGGGGCCCGGTGAAGGCCAGGGAAAACCCTCCGATGCCTAAGTCAGTATGAGGCTTGCAAGGCAGGGGATTTTTGAGTGTAAGAGTGTGTTCGCGTGAGAGAGAACGTACCAGTGCATGGTCCTGTACCTGTACTCTTATAGGCGTAGGTGCTAAGGCGATCGTGCGTAACGTTGATAGATCGTGCCTGGAAAGGCGCTTTGACGGGCGCGCATAACGGGAGGAGTGATGCACTCAGATGTCCGTTGGGATGCCAGGCAGTTAACGCGCCTCTTAATAGTGGGGCGCGTGGTCCGCGATGGTTTGGGAACCGCCGTGAGGACGCGAAGGGCTGCTCGGAAGTCTCTGGAGGAGGTTACCGAGCATGTGACCCCTGAAAGGGGTCGAACTTGCTGTTTGGTGAAGTCCATACTTGTCCAGCGCAGCAGAATTAATGCCCCTGTCCGGAAGCATGCCGCTAAGGAGCTCGGCGATCCTTCGTTCGGGGTGACTGCCCTGTGGGACCCTTTTAAATGATCCTTGCGGAGGCGTGGGATCGTACGAGGAGGCCACGTCGATAGAGAAGGCGCTGATGAGCCCTGATGGATCGCGATGGGCTTAGGTGGCAGAAAACAGCCACCACAGCTATTTATCAACTAAAGACAATATTTGTCAATCAAGTTCTAATATTTATTTTAGTTACGACCTATTGTCTGTCACCAAAGCTACTATTTATATTTGCCAAGCAAACGTCAATATTTGTCAAGCAAATCAATTTTTTAATCAAAGTCTATCATTTGTCAACTAAGATCGTTGTATTTTTTAGTCATAATCTACTATACACCCGTTAAAAGTAATGTTTTATTTATCAACCAAAGTTTGCTATTTGTCAACTAAGTTCCACTATTTGTCGCTGCGTCTATCACTGCCCCTAAATAATGTCACAATTATTTTTGTCATATCATATTCACGTGAACGTGATAAAATTTTTCCAAAACAATCACCTCAACTTTTAATATATGATCACCAGCCTCAATAAACAACACTCTTGAACTTAAATCATATATCTATCTAACTACCCACACGCCTGCTGCTATCTCTGTCTTTTCCGTCAAAGCACTCTTTTTCTTCCTCTTTTCTCTCCCTCTCTCTCTCTCTTCCCTCCGGAACTCTCCACGGTGAATCACCTATTTTCTCTTCCCCTCTAATTTGCTGTTCTCTTCTTCTTCTTCTTCTTCTTCTTCTTCTTCTTCTTCTTCTCTCTCTCTCTCTCTCTCTCTCCCTTCTATTTGTTTGTCTTCTCTTTACTCAAGATTTTCTAGCCCTTTTTCTTCTCTCCCGCATGCCACTGTGAACTGCCGTGGTCCGTGACCCTCGTGTAGCTCAATTTGGAGCTTCCGGCAATGTTTGGAGTTAAACATCTACGCGGTTGTCGTGCGTGAGTGCATCATGAGTAAAGGTGTTCATTAAAGCCTCTGTGCATGCTCAGAGGACTAACGATATCACTGGTTGTAGCAGGGTGCTGGAAGATTTTTCCTTTAGGGTGATATTTTTGCCCAGTCAGAGACACAACTCTAGAAGATCTCGCATCATGATGGCACCGTAGACCGTCAAAATTATGTTTGCATCCGACAAGATAGTTATCCACCGGCAACTATCTTTTACCTTTCCTATATAAGAAGAATTTAATTGACAGGGTAACAAGTAAGCTGGGGAGTTGGAAGGCAAACTAATTGCCGCAGGTCGGAACGAGTAGTAGTTTTGAACAATTCTGTCTTCCATTTCATGTCGCATCTGCAATACTGTTAGCCAATCATTAATCGCATCTCTAAAATATTTGCAAAACATTTTGTGGAGAGGCAACGATGGTCTTCGCCGTCGGGATCGAGTACCTTGGCACTCAGTGAAGAGGGACTTGGTATTCTAAGATTCTGTTTGATAACCCTTATTAGATCTATGATGTTTGAAGCCGTAAGATATTAAAGATTCAGATTGTTTGGTAAAATATCTTAATACATATGTGAAAAGATGTCTTTTGTCTTAAATTACTTCTTTAAAAAAAAAATGAGGTTGGGGCAAATTTTTTTGTTCAGATCGAGACCGAAGATCCCTGCTCCGCCGCCCCCATCCTCTGCGACTCCTCCATCGAGATCCTCACGAGGGCACCGTGCTCCTCCGTCGAGATCCCCGGCGGGTTCCTCCGCGGCCTCTGCTGCTTCTCCCTCTCGGCACAAACGCGCTGAGCTCTACCTCCCCCCTCCACTGCTCCTCCCTCGACAGGGACCCAATATCAATAGGGGCCCCCAGCCAACGATGCCCGAGAAGGGAGGGGAAAAATGGGAAAGGGGCATCATAGTGATTACCCTGATGACGGGCATTTGGCCGCCGAACATGAGGGTGGCACCCATCTGGAGCAGGATATGGAAGGTGTCCCTGATGTTGTTGGCGTTGAACTCCTTGAAGCTCACGACACAGTCGCCGCCCTGCAGCAGGAAAGCCTTTCCCATGGCGGCGTCCGCCAGACGCTCCTCTAGGCTCCGCGCCTCCCCAGCGAACACGATCGGCAAGCATGCCTCGATCGTCCGCAACACCGCCTCCAACTCCACCTTGTCCAGGTACTTCGACAGCTGCAGCGCCTTCTTCGCCTTCCAGCTGTCCACGGCCCATTTTCCTAGGGCGGCGGGGCCAGGGCCAGGGTCGGGGTGGAGGTCTGCTTGGTGGCGGAGGCAGCAGCGAGGGCCGGCTTCTCAGTGGCGATGGGGTTCTTGGCGAGCTCGGCGGCGTGGACGACGGAGATGGGGCGGCGGCAGCAGGGCTTGATGAAGAGGGTGGCGGCGGGGGCCTGCTGCTGCTGGCGGGAGGAGGTGAGGAGATGGCAGGGCTGTTGGAGTAGGGCTTTGGTGGCCAGGGTCGGGGTGGGGGTCTGCTTGGTGGTGGCAGCAGCAGCGAGGGCCGGCTTCTCGGTGGCGATGGGGTTCTTGGCGAGCTCGGCGGTGTGGACGACGGAGATGGGGCGGCGGCGACAGGGCTTGATGAAGAGGGTGGCGGCGGGGGCCTGCTGCTGCTAGCGGGAGGAGGTGAGGAGATGGCAGGGCTGTTGGAGTAGGGCTTTGGTCTCTCTCTCTCTCTCTCTCTCTCTCTCTCTCTCTCTCTCTCTCTCTCTCTCTCTCTGTGTGTGTGTGTGTGTGTGTGTGTGTGTGGGGTAGGTGGGGAAGGCTTCACAGAAAGGGTTTAATGAGAGAGAGAGAGAGAGAGGAGCGGTTAATGATGTGGTTTCTTTTATTTGTAGAAGTATATTTTTAATATGTAAAATATTAGGTGCTTATATGTAATTAAAAAATTATACTATATATAAATAGCATACTCCTTTAACTTTAGTAAATGGAATAAAAACTACAAATTTATGGATATTTTTAAGCGTGTAGGGGTGTTTATGTAATATATAAAATTAGGACTTATATGTAATTATAAGATAGTTGAGATATGTATATATAAAATTATGAGAAATAAAAATAAATTTAGTCATATTCTTAAGCATATAAAGATATTTATGTGAAATAATATATTAATTCAGATATCATTTAAATTAGTTATCAAACAACTCTTAATAGAAGTCTAATATATTTTCAATATTTATTAAATTACAGATTTAGATAATAGATAAAAAAAAATAGACTTTAGACATTTTAAATAAGTGTTATCAAATGCCACCTAAGATCTTAAGGAAATTGAGAATACATCTCTGGTGAAGTAGATTTGGAGGGTTGTGCACGCAGAGAGCCTTTTCATTAGACTTGCCACAGCAGATACGCAGGGTCAATTCATAGATATAGCGAGGCCGTGTCTTGGTAGCAGCAAAACGACGGCGCCAGATCTCGTATTTGCTCCAATAGCAAATGGATTTATATCAATGGCAGATCAACAAAAACTGTTTCAAGGATAACCGAATAAGCAGTCTACTCTCCAAATTTCCTTACTAGCCCCCAATGGGCAATGGCTGACTTCTCCGTCGAGGAATGCCATACTCAACTCAGGGGCGCCTCGATGTATTATTATCGATTCAATTCTAAAAGAAATTATCTAACTGGCGCAGTAGACATATTAGGTTGGATTAATCTAGTTTAGTCGTCATTAGACGTGTAATGTAACATGATGTCTGCTGTCACACCACTGCCCCCCACACTGTCACGTCAAGTAGCATAATGGAATTGAATTTGCAAACTTAAACACCCAAAATCGGAGGGCAAGCATTTCTCATCCGGGCCCCAACTAAAGATACCAAACTCTCTCTTTTAATAGGCCAATGATCTGACTCAAGATGGAGTGCATAGGCCTTGCCTACTAATATCTGGTTTATTACAGGGTTTCCATTTTCTGCTGGAGACTTCTTAATCAGGCCCGTTACGGTGGACGCTCAAATATCTCGTTTTAGATTTCCTGCTATTTACAACTAAGGTTGCAAATGAAACCGAAAATTTGATATTCCTACCCAATTTTGATTTTTTTAAAAAAATTATTAAATTAAAAAATAATACCAATAACTTATCAAAATTAACATCAATCATTCCGATAAATTATCAAATCGGAATATCCTCGTTTCCGAAACTGATTTTTTATTCCAAATAAATTAAATATTAAAAATAACAACTTAAATTGTTAAACCCCTAAATCTCACAGAAGCTTGACTATTAAATTATAAAAAATAATAATAATAAATTTTAGAAAGAAAAAATAGTAGCAATTTCGATTTTCATTCCAATAACTAGATCGAAATCAAATAAATATCAAAAATGACTAGTCTAATTATATAAAGAAATATACAATTATCAAAATTGATATCGAAAAACTCATATTTCTGATAACCAACCCGATTGCAGTCCTATTGACAATGTTAGATTTATTCCGTGCGGTGGTCACTAGTCTACAATAAAATGGGTCTTTGGACTATATATTATAGTAGTCAAATCTATAATCCAAAATAAAGTGGGACTACCTTTTTAATAGGAGTCAGATCGATTACATAAAGAGGAGTCATCCTAATCCCCCGATGTTCGCATAGATCGTATTAGTTCTCAATAATATTGCGTGTATTTTTGCAAATTTTGACGATGGATTCAAATACCATAATCCAACATTTGGTATCAAACCCTCGTTTGTTTTTTGGACTTTGTTCGGATGGATTTTTCAAACACTCAAAAAGTTTTGGATGTTTTGAGGGAGGGAGAGGGGGGTGTTAAAGATTAGGGTTGGTTGCTTGCAGGCATAACCACCACGCAGACTGGCCTGGGCGCGACCGCACAGTGCCCACCTGCAGCTGCCATGCACAGGCCCACCCCTGCATACAACGCGATATATCTGCAGACACATGTGATTTGTAGCTAGGGGTGAACATGGTCCGATTCGGTCCGATTCACCTCTTATTTTTTAACAAATCGAATCGAACCAAAATACTGTAGCAAATTGAATTGAACCGAACCGATTCGGTTTGAACCGAAATTTCAAAAAAAATAGAGAACATATGCACATTGCAGGTTTTGTACCCACGTCGCGTCCCCCACGCCAACCAACTGGGCTACAAAGTGTTTTGTGATATTATATGGTATTATTTAATTTTATATATATATTCTGTTTGAACTGAAATTTCAAAAAAAAAATAGGGATCATCAAGTTGCAAGTTTTGAACTTTGGAGGTCGGAGGTCGCTCCCCTCGCACTAACCAACTGGGCTACAAAACGTTTTGTGAAAATATGTGTATTATTTAATTATATATATATATATATATTAATTATATATATATATATATATATTCAGTTCATTTTGGTTTCTTAACATCAAACCGAACTGAACCCATGAAGTCTTCAAACCGAACCGGTCGGTTCGGTTCAGTTTTTTGGGTTAGACCAAATAATGAACAGCCCTACACATGTCTAGTCGGCGCCGTGCACAGTGCAAACCTGCAATGGCGGATGTCGACAATGACGGTGCCTACCCTAGCGGCAGCAGTCGTCTTCTCTCCTTTCTTAATGACGGCAGCGGCCACCTGTTGACCCTATTAGGGTTTTGGAATAAGGGTGAATGAGATGAGGGATTTTGAGCATAATGTACCCACTTTAAAGTTTGCATTCTTATTGAATCCATATTTGGGTCTTCTATTGGTTTATTAAGTTGGATCTAGATAGCTTACTTATTAATGGATCTGGTTTTGGAGATTCAATATCGGATCATTTCTTGCAGACGAAACACCTTGACATCGGACATTGAGCATTTCTTCATTAAGTGTGATACAGCCATATATTGATGGTCCACTTTCAGGAATTTATTCAACAGGTTGGACATGGATGACCGCATAATTACGCGGCTAGAGAACATTATTTAGACATCAAGGCCTCGTAATCCCTTTTGAGGACGATTGAGAATGGCAATAGGTCCTACCCTTCTTTCTAGCTTGCAAGTGGTCAATGGCCAAGTTGACTACAGCTTCGGAGCCTCCATCCTCTTTCCTCTTTTATAGGCCCACCTGTTGTTTGGGCATGAGATGTCTTGAGGGTCAAGTATGTGTATTTTTTTTTGGCCCATTAGTAGTTAGGTTTATTTAGAGTCTTTTATACTTTCTGATTTAATTTTCTTTCCGGTCTTTAGTTAGTATGGGCCCATGGGCCTTTAGAAGTTGGGCGCTTTTTGAAAGCCCTTCGGTTACCCCCTTCATAAAGAGGCTATACGAGGTCTCTTGGGATAACGGTTGATGAAGCACGGATTTTTCTAAGAAAAATAGAAAATCCGTCGGATTCCCTGATTGGGAGCCCAGGCCAGCGCTCAGGGTGGGTGGGACGCCCCTAACGCCGCCGGACAAGGCCACGGATGCGATGCCCCTGGCCCCATCGCCACCTCCTACCAGAGCGCCTCCCTGCCCTGCTCTGCCAGCGCTGCTGCTCCCTCTCTACCGCACTACTCCTCTCCTCCTGCGAGAGGAAGAGCCACCAGTCCCAGCCCAGCCAGACGCCACTCGCACACACCGCCGCTCTCTGCCTTCTGCGCCTCCTCGCGACAGGAAGGCCGGCTACCCATGGCCACGATCTCCTCCTACCTCTGCCCTGTGCGGCTGTGCTGCCTTCCTGTGAGGGGGAGCCCAGCCGCACAGCTCCACCAATCTCTGCCGCGCCACCTCCTCTCCCTCCCCCTGTGTTGCTGCTGCTCAGCCGCACTGCTCTGGAGCCCAGGTGCCGCCATCTGGTTCTTCTGCAACACTGAGCGCCAACTGTTTTTGACATATTGTCACACAGCCAATACCCCCTCATCTTCTCCCTCCACAGTTGTTTAGGCCTGCTTCCAGTCAACCCGTTTCATCAACCAGGTGTGACAAGTCGCATGCCATCGCCAGCAGCCAGCCAGAGAAGTCGCCGACACCCTGCCTGGTTTGTCAGGCGTTGAGTCTGCCAGCCCTGTGGCCGTTGTCATCACAACCCCTCTGCATCTTCATCCGTGAGTCAATCAATGCTGACCGACCGCAGCCAGTGGTACCAAATGCAGCCGCGTCAAGCCAGCACTGCCCAGTGCTAGTGAGCCAGTCTTTGGCAACCAACCACATGCAGTTGACTGCACAACAGATGTTCCTCGAAATGCCATTGAGTCTGTGAGCATTTCTACTCGAATTGTTGGTTACCCATCAAGAGTTTGGTGATTTGTTTAGCCCAATGATAGCACTTAGACTGCACGGCAGGTGCTCAACGGATTGTTCCACGTCAGATTTTGATATCAGAGCACAGGGAACCGACTTATTCTCACAAGCAAGGGT
This sequence comes from Colocasia esculenta, assembly GCA_014218235.1. Classification (NCBI taxonomy): domain Eukaryota; kingdom Viridiplantae; phylum Streptophyta; class Magnoliopsida; order Alismatales; family Araceae; genus Colocasia; species Colocasia esculenta. The sequence continues at coordinate 136,257,736 of CM024757.1, forward strand.
TTCGGTCAACATGGCCGTCCGCATCTAGGTGTCCGTGGGTTGGACAGCACATTTCGCCGAGACAACTGTGCGCCTACCGACCGACCAGCTTGCCCATGTGATACTCAAGCCCGATCAGTCAGGTAATTATGTGTCTCAAATTGTTGTGGACTTTTTATCTTAGATAGGGGCGATCATCGTCCGTTCAGATGTTGCTCTTATGGAGTTACTCTTTTGATTGTTGGTGCTACGGAGGTCTTCAGAAGTGTCTTTATTCACATGACGCTTGGGCTGAGATTTACCCATCTGAGGCACTCTTCGTCACTCTTAAGGCTGAGGGGTAACCTGAGCGACATACTGATGTGAGATCTAAGTCAGCGTCGTGTGTTCTGCAGCCACTAGCTGAGGCATTTGTAGTTCCTGTGCACCGTCATGGCTTCACATGCACCCTGTAGTTGCCTTTGGAGCAAATGACACCACAGAGCACCCCAACACAGGCGAGGACTCCTGTCTCAGATGATCGTGCCAGCATCAAGCTAGAGGTGACAGGACTAAGGCCACCATTAGAGGCATCAACCCCTTCCCCAAAAGCTTGCATTTACATTGAGCTGTGGTTAGGGATGTTTGGGATTTGGAGTTGTTCATTGCCTCAGAGCTCCATTTGATATCAAATGACTTGTTTGATGAGGATTTTCTTGCTAGATTGCTTTCAGATGTTCAAGCGACGCAACCTAGCTCACTGTCAAAGGCACCTGACTATTCCTCCAATTGGCCACAACCACAGTGAGTCGAGGACAGATGATGCAACTGAGTTCAAGGTCACTTTCAATGACTTCGACAGATGTGGCTAGACGACCAAGCTCACTTCCTCTGTCATATCCAACTACAGCAATTTTGCACCTCGTTGACATTACCAGCACTGCATGCATGTGCTAAGCCCTTAATCACCCCTAGGATGCTTCATCATTTCAAAACTTGGGGTTGAGTTTCCTCAAACCTGGGGAGTATAATGCAGGAGCATGACTAGGCCTTATTTGGGCCCACTAATTGTTTGGGCTTGAGATGCCTTGAGGGCCAAGCATGTGCCAAAAAAAATTTATTTGGACCCATTAGTAGTTAGGTTTATTTAGAGTCTTTTGTTTTTTCTTATGTAATTTTCTTTTGGGTCTTTAATTAGTATGGGACCATGGGCCTTTAGAAGTTGGGCCCTTTTTGGAAGCCCTTAGGTTACCCCCTTTATAAAGGGGCCATATGAGGTCTCTTGGGATAATGGTCGATGAATAAGGATTTTTCTGAGAAAAGTTTCTCTTCCCACGCGGTGATGCCCCTGGCCCCATTGCCGCAGCCTAGCAGCGGCGCCTCCGCACCCTGCTCCGCCCACGCCGCTGCTCCCTCCCTGCTGCGCTGCTGCTCCTGGGAGGGGAAAAGCCACCACCCCATCCCCAACAGACGTCGCCCGCACACGCCACTGCTCTGCCTTCAGCACCTCCTCGTGACAGGGAGGCCAGTTACCCATCACCACAATTGCCGCCTCCTCCCTCTGCCCTATGCTGCCTTCCTGTGAGGGGAAGCCCAGCTGCACAGCTCCGCCAACCTCTGCCGTGCCACGTGAATCTGCTGCCAACCACCTCCTCTGATGCGGGACAGTAAGAGAGGAAGGGGAAGAGCAGAGGAGGAAGAAGACTGGAGGGAAAGAAGGAGAAGAGGGAGGCGGTGGGGCTTCACACCCTCCCTTCCCGGGAGCCTCCAAACACACATGCACAGGCGCTCTGCACCTCACGGGACTGTTCCAGTCTCCAAGCAATGGCTCATTAATTCATCTATTCATCATTCTCCTCAAAAGAGGGGGAGACTGCTACATATAAAGGCCACACTGGAAGGCCAAAAGATAGACAAAAGAAAAGACTAAAATAATCTTAGAACTAATGACAAAATAACAAACTTGTCCCACACCTGTTAATAAACCTTTCTTATCTTAAATTTAGACTTTTAATTCTACCTGACTAAATCAAACTCCACTAAAAATAAAATTACATAATAAAATAAATTGATGTCAATATATCGTCGGTCGTCTGCAGTCTCGAGTCTCGTTCCGCGTCCGTTCACGAGTCACGTCCCCGTCATTCTCCCCACTTCGAAAAAATTCGCCCTCGAATTTTGAAGTGTCGGAGTAGGAGGAAGATAAATACAACGTAAATGACACAAGCCATGCAAATCATAATATCACAAATCTCAAACTGTCGACTAGGAAGCAATGGCTCATTAATTCATCTATTCATCATTCTCCTCAAAAGAGGGGGAGACTGCTACATATAAAGGCCACACTGGAAGGCCAAAAGACAGACAAAAGAAAAGACTAAAATAACCTTAGAACTAATGACAAAATAACAAACTTGTCCCACACCTATTAATAAACCTTTCTTACCTTAAATTTAGACTTTTAATTCTACCTGACTAAATCAAACTCCACTAAAAATAAAATTACATAATAAAATAAAATTGATGTCAATATATCGTCGATCGTCTGCAGTCTCGAGTCTCGTTCCGCGTCCGTCACGAGTCACGGTCCCCGTCATTCTCCCCCACTTATAAAAAATTCGCCCTCGAATTTTGAAGTGTCGGAGTAGGAGGAAGATAAATACAACGTAAATGACACAAGCCATGCAAATCATAATATCACAAATCTCAAACTGTCGACCAGGGTGCGCCTCATGGAAATCTAACCACACCACATCAAAATCCTGGAGAGTAAACTCGGACTCAACCACAGTAGAAGGTGAACCAACAATTGGAACATCCTTTGGCTCTTCAACCACATCCCCAGCTACATCTTTTGTCGTCGATTCATCCTCTGCTACCAAGAGACTATCATGTGTTTCAAACATCTTAGACTCAACCTCTGCATAATACTCTTCCGCTAGTGCTGGATCAGCCTCGTAGACAATCTCTTGCATAGGTTGACATTCAGAACCATGTCGTCCAATCTGTACTTTAGGAAGAGACAACAGTGCATTATGAAAAACAAACTTGTCTTGTAAATGACTCGGGCTCAAAGTACAAGTTCGTCGTTCCAAATCAATGATAGCATGTCTTTCTTCTAGCCATAGTCTTCCCAGTATAATACATGTTGCTGCCATTGTGCCGATGTAACACCAAGCTCCATCAAAATAGGTGGTTGTGCCAAAAACCTTATGAAATTCCACAAATACTTGATCACCTTCATAAATTATTTCTCCAGTTTTTGATAGGGACTCAACAATGTGAGGTGAAACCCAATTTTCATATTCCATATCAATAAAATCAATCTCCGCACATTCTCCATTTGACAGTGATGCTGTGAAATGACTGGAAGAGGAATCATATCAAATATAAAATTCAAGATCTTACTGTGCTTTTCCAAAGTGATGTGAAATTGGATAGACTGCCGCAAGAAGTGGGCTGTTGATGGGCTGGAATTCGTTGAGACGATCACAACGGCGCAAACGGCACTTGAATCAGAGCACGAACGAAGATTTTGTGCTGGCGGTGCGATAACAACTATGGTGCACCTCCTGGTACTGTAGCGGTCGGCTACTGTAGCAACCCGGCTTCTGTAGCAACTCAGGTCTGAACTTGGTCAAACTGGGTTTGACCGGTTCACTTTAAAGCAGACAGGGTCGGCCTTTGTCTCAGCCCAGCTTCTTTTGTTCCATTTTCGCGCAGGAGAGATCAGGGAGAGGGAAGGACGGCGGCGACGTCTGCGATGGAGGGGACGGAAGTTGCCGGCGGGCCAGCGGCTGCGACGGCGGCGGGTGCGACTCCGACGACGGCGGCGACTGTGGCTCCTCCCTCCTCTCTTTCCTCTACTCCAGCCTGTGCCGAGAGAGAGTGGGGAGCGAACGAGGGAGAGACAGGAAGAGGGAGAAGGGGTGTCGCGGGCTCTGTGGACTGCGGCCGCCTGTTGGGGTGCGGGGGAAAGCCGAGACAGGGGTGCAGATGGCGGGTCCGTGGTGAGTTCGCGGCGCAGAGGGGTTCGCAGGGCGGGGTCGCGGCGTCTGCGAGGTCTCGCAGTTCGAGCGAGGAAGGGGGCGCGGGTGCCTCGCGGAGGCGGAGAAGGCCGGGGCACTGAAGAACGGCAGGGCGAGGAGGCGTGGCGGCGCGGGCGCCGGAGGAGGGCGCCGGCGGATGCGGAGGCACGTGCAAGGGCAAGCGGAGGCGCGTTGTGGGCGGCGCTGGCGTGGGCTGACGGGGCGGGTGGAGAGGATGAGGCGCGATGGCGGTGTGGCGTCTGGATCTCGGCTCCGTGGAAGGAACCGAAACCTCTCTGATACCAAGTTGATGCGGGACAGTAAGAGAGGAAGGGGAAGAGCAGAGGAGGAAGAAGACCGGAGGGAAAGAAGGAGAAGAGGGAGGCGGTGGGGCTTCACACCCTCCCTTCCCAGGAGCCTCCAAACACACACATGCACAGGCGCTCTGCACCTCACGGGACTGTTCCAGTCTCCAAGCAATGGCTCATTAATTCATCTATTCATCATTCTCCTCAAAAGAGGGGGAGACTGCTACATATAAAGGCCACACTGGAAGGCCAAAAGACAGACAAAAGAAAAGACTAAAATAACCTTAGAACTAATGACAAAATAACAAACTTGTCCCACACCTGTTAATAAACCTTTCTTACCTTAAATTTAGACTTTTAATTCTACCTGACTAAATCAAACTCCACTAAGGATGGCACTTAGGCTGCATGGCAGGTGCTCGGCAGATTATCCCGCATCAGTTTTTGAAATCATATCACAGGGAACCAACTTGTTCTCACGAGCCGAGGTTCTGGTCAACATGGCTGTCCACATCTCTGTGTCTGTGGGTACGACACCGCATTTCCCCAAGACAACTATGTGCCTACTGAATGACCAGCATGCCCGTGTGATGCTTGAACCCGATCAGTCTGGTAATTGTCTCTCAGGGCATTGTGGATTTGCTACCTCGGATAGGAGAGATCATCGCCTATTTACATGTCGCTCTTATAGAGTTTTCTTTTGATTGTTGGCATTATAGAGCTCTTCAGAAGTGTGTTTATTTAGATAATGCTTGGGCTAAGATTTACCCATTTGAGGAGCTCTGCATCGCTCTTGGGGCTGAGTGATTAGCTGAGTGACATGTTAATGTGAGATCTGAGTTAGCTTCATATGTTCTGCAGCCACTATCCGAGGCATTAGTAGTTCCTGTGCATTGTCATGGCTTCACGTGCACCAGCAATTACCTCCGGAGCAGATGACACCACATGGCACCCCGATGCAGGCAACGACTCTCGTCTCAGATGACCGTGCCATCATCAAACTAGAGGTGACAGTACTGAGTCCATGGTTAGAGGCATCGATCCCTTCCCCAGATGCCTGCTTTTACACTGAGCCCGTGAGTTCGTGTGTGTGTGCGTGCGTGCGTGCGTGTGTGGTTAGAAATGTTTGGGATTCAAAGTTGTTCATTGCCTCAAAACTCCATTTGATATCAGATTTCTTGTTTGAGGAGGATTTTCTTGCTAGATTACTTTTAGATGTTCAGGCGAGCTACCTAGCCCACTGTCAAAGGCACTGACTATTCCTTCAGATGGTCACATCCACAGTGAGTCGCATCTCCATCCACAGGGGAACCTCCAGCCCAGATTTGTGCCAGTCAGCCCTGTGGTCATTCCCAAAACAGCCCCATCTCCATCCTGTGTACCAATCAATGCTACCCGACCCCAGCCAGTGGTACCAAATGCAGCCCAGTTGAGCCAACCCTGCCCAGCACTAATGAGCTACTCTGTGGCAGCCACCCACGTGCCACTTAGTTGACACAACAGATGTTTGATGAAATGTCGTTGTGTCTGTGAGCATTTCTACTCAAATTGTTGGTTGTCCGTCAAGAGTTTGGTGATTTGTTCAGCCCAAGGATAGCATTTAGGCTGCACTGCAGGTGCTCGACGGAATGTCCTGCATCAATTTATCCTCTTTGGATTGTGGATTGAGGCCTGTGCTAGGCCACCAGTCGCATGTGAACAATTATGCATGGCTCACCATTGACTTGTACCAGCCACAAGTGCTCATAGTAGAATGATGGTGGGGCTGGAAGGGAGGAAGGGGATTTTGAAAACTTAAATTTGGATGAGACAAAAGCAAACTAATCAATTCAATTGCATCATAGTTGTCTAAGTTTACTTAAACTCTAGGCTCTATCCATTAGATATTTTGGATCTCAGTAACCTGGAGAAAAAAAGATCTTAAGAGATCTCAAGAGATTATCGACAGACTGCAAACCATGATTTTCTAGATGAACTGGAAGGTCAAGCACTCGTTAAGGTTCAAGAGTGTCAAATGTGATGCTTACTGGTCTTTGCTTTCATATGATCTATGGTGAACAGTTCTGTTGATAGGCAAATTTTCCAAACCCCTCCTCACGCCCAGCTGCAAGGGCTACATGCCTATGATTTCTTTCCGAATATAAAACTACAATATGTACCATACAGTCTGATGGTTTAATCTACCTCTGACAATATCACAAAATCTTCATTTTCCAACCAACTATTTATTCTACGCCAACTCCTCCTTGTCCTGGATATGACTGCATTGCTGCTTATCACAGCATCGGGAAAGGAGTGAACATGATTCAACATTGACTGAAATGGAACGGAAGATAATTCATGAGAGGGCCAACTGCAGCCACTGTAGATCCATTCAGGGGAAGAGAAAGGAGAACATAGTTGTCAAGGCGCCCGCCTAGGCGGGAAGGCGCCCAAATGAGGGCTAGGCAAAGATCAGCCTTATAGGAACCCAAAAAGATGACCCAATGCGGTGCCTAGGCGGGCTAGGCGAGCGCCTTGGCCAGCCTAGGTGCCTTGGGTGGCCTAGGCCCTATGAAGCATGCTTTGTTGGCTCTTATTTTTCTACCTTATTTCCCCAAATATCATTCAAGTACATGGTTTACATATGATTTACATTAACTTAAGATATTACGTGTAAATAAAGAAGTACCATCATTTGAATTCAATAAAAATATCAAAAGAATTATATATCTTACCAATAAAAAGTCAAGTCTTTCATCTAAGAAGACAATCACGACTTTGGTGGTTTTATCAAAATGTCAACTTTTTAATCCTTCATAATTTGGCCTAACTAAAAATTTCATAATTCAAATATTCTATGGAACACTAAAAATCTAAAATCCAGTAAAAAAAACATCAAACGTGCATGTGACTTCACCAAGGGACTCACTCTCCTACTGATAACATCTAAGTCCCCATTATTAGGAAAGCAACTCCCTTGGAGAAGTCACATGCACGTTTGAATTTTTTCATCGAACTTTAGATTTTTAATATTCCATGAGGTTTATTTGATTTATGAAATTTTAGTGCTCCCATAAGTGGGATCTGCTTCTGCATACTCGCACATTGGAGAATTCAAAGCCTCAAACTCCATATTCCAACATTGTTCGTTAGATTGTGAACATTGTCACAGTCATTAAATGTTAAAAAAATCTTAATTATTCAAGAACCATCTTAATTTATTATGCTTTTAATATTTTTAGTGAATATTATGTTCTAATTTTAATTATAATGTCAAATTAACATCTTTATTACATAATTGTATTTTGATTATTCATACATTATATATCTTTAGATACTTAAATTCCATATAGGAGGGAGATATCACATTGGGCACCACCTTGGATGCCCAAGCGCTGCCTAGGCGGGGGCCTAAGCACTTAGGCATTCAAAGACCCCAATAACGTCTTGGGGCGCCTTCACAACTATGGAGGAGGAGAAACAATAACAGGATCTTAGTCCCAATGGGCAACAACAAAAAATCATATAAAGGTTTGCCTCATATATTCTTAACCTACACAATAATCTGCCAATCACGTCACAACTAGGATAAACAACCAAGCAGACATTTCATATAGACCTAGGTTGCATAAGTTCAAATAATGCAGGATGAGATGTTCAACTGATGTGGACTGTCTATGCTCTCGGCCGAACTAGGTATTAATTGATTACCACTAGATGACTTGACCTCGTTAATTGATTATTTCGCTTTATAATCAATTAGCACTGAGAATAGACTGACCCTTAGCCACTAAAGGGACCCTCTTGGAGGTGCATTAATTGATTGACACTATGAGAACCCTTCGATCCTTAGCTGTTGGATAGGGGCCTCAAGAGCCCAATAGTCGATTAAATCAGGAGGTAATTGATTGACACAGGGGAACACCTATGATAGATGCTGGAGAAGGACTCTGCGAGCTCGATAATCGATTAACTCTCAAAAATAATCGATTAGCAAGAGATGCCTCCTGTGATAGCCGCTGAAGAGGGCTTCTTGAGCCCGATAATCGATTAACTCTAGAGTCTAGGGACTTAGCTGCCTTTCTTAGCTGAAGTAGGAGGGGGCTGACTCTTGGGATCCCAGAGGTTTAAAGGAGGGGCAATTGAGTTGGGCTAACCTTTCTCAGTACTTGATGATTCTTTGGGACTGAAGGGGAGGCCGATGAAGGTAGTTAGTTAATCATAGGAAAACTAAAAAGTGTATGGGGACTTGAGTTAATGGCGTGGCGGGGAGATGTAAGGGCCGTGAGCCTATGGGGAACAGTGAAAAGTTGCATGGGGAATAAGAGAGGTCATGAACTATGGTGTGGGAAACCAAGTAACAAGGCAGCTACAGGGCGAGGTGGCGGGGGAAGAGAATTGGGATCAGGAGGAGTGACACATGATGGACTGCAATGGCTAGGGACTTACAATGGCAGAGGGAGACGAAGAGGTGGTGACGATGTGGATTGAGATGGATGATGGCACGAGGCGGCATAATCTGGAGGGGCAAAGGCACGTGATGGCGAGGCGGTGGTGGATCGGTGGCTCGACAGCAATCTCCCTATTGCAGAGATGCATGGAGTGGCAAGGAGATCACGGCTAGAGACGTCGCGCCTCTTGGTCGATGGCATCGTCAGCCAAGAGTGCCGCCCTCGTTGGTCGGTGACATTGGGGTGTCACACCGTACCCTTCTCGGGTGCAGAAATCTCTTCACGAGAGGAACCTTTTACAGGAATGCACAGAAGCTGGTAATTTTCAATATCTCATATTCATTCCTTCAAAAGCACAGAAATACCAATATTTATAGGGTTATAGTTAACCCGACTCTTGGACTCCATTCAAAACAAACTCGACTCTTGGACACCCCCCTCCCTTCAAAATGACTAAAACACCCTAAAATTCCTTAATGGGCCAATACACCTAAAGCCCATGATACAAAGGACTCAATATAAAGATTTTCATATACTAAGTACAAGCTATTGAGCCTCTATAAAATATACAACTTTGGTCCAATGATATTAGAAACCCAAAGTCGATATGGGCCCAAATACCTATGGGTGGCCCCACATGATTCTGCATCAGCAATGATTCTGCAAGATATGCTTATAAACATAAGAACAAAACAAACAAGCTTCCTCTCTCAAGATATATGAAGAGAGGTCATATCACAGAGGCACACTGGTTCTCCACTCGACCTAAAATATTCTTCTTTGTGGTTACCACAATGAATCAAAACCAAGCACACACCACAATACTAAACCGCTTCCCCAAAAAAATGCTACTATAATTAAGAGAAATCCAGTATCCAAGCTACCTGATTTGCCAAAAAGTACGGTGAATGAAGGGTTTTAAAAACCATTTTCATGAACATGACCGATTCAAGCGGTTCCAAAACCAATTCCCCTGACATTCGTGATCAGGTTCACCTGGTTCCCTGTTTTTCAAGACTTGGATGGATGCATTCTACGATTTAAAATTTTGAAGAAACAAGCAAAGAAGCAAAAACCTCAACTCAATACGTTTAAAATTGTGGGCAAGTTGATGAAACCACTGCTCCCTGTAGCTATGGAACATAGATGAACTAAACAACCATAGTGAAAATTCCAGCATATTTAATTCGTACTGCAAAAATCAAAAGAAAGGAACATATTTAATTTGTACTGCAAAAACCAAAAGATGAATCCACTCCTCCATGTAGATATGGAACACAGATGAAGTAAACAACCATAATGAAAATTCCAGCATATTTAATTTGTACTGCAAAAAACAAAAGAAAGGATAAAGGAAAGAAGTGGCACAACCCAATCAAAGAACTTTAATCAAAGTCATCACAAGTCACCAAAAGAATTCGATAAGAAAAACATGTTTCCAAGAAAGAAAGGAATTCTTATTCCCAATAATATAATATAAGCCCAAAACCTTAGCATCACATTAATTTTCATATCTGTTTGTGAAGGTGAACAACAAAGAAAAGAGTAAGCGGGAGAAAATGTCCAAAAAGGCCTTACTAGCCCGCCATTTGAGTCAAGCGATGGATGGTGCTCTTTGCAAGCCTGTTACCAGGATCGATCTTCAAAACTGCTCTTAAATCCTCAGCACCAAGCTTATATTTCTCAGTGCTTTCATACAAGAGGGCACGCTGCAACAGCGCAGTAACATTGGTGCTATCATGTTCTAATACCTGCAGCATGGCAACGAAGAAGGTCTTGAGAACAATATTTGAGGGATGAAATCAAAAAATCACATCGCATTTTGAGGAAGAACTTAACCTTTGAGCAGTCAGCCACTGCCTTCTTGTATTCGCCAACTTCCTTGTAGCAGGATGCCCTACATGCCAGGACCTCAGTTACCGTAGATGCACCCCCCGATTTCTCTAAAAGTATGACGGCCCACGAGAGCCACTTAATAGCATCGGCGAATTGCCCCTGCTTCTGGTTTTCTAACCCTTTGTTCATCGCCATCGAAGGTGTGACACCTGCAGGAGGTGGCGGGAGCCCTTCCAGATCAGTCGTGGTGCCCCCAGAGTCATGATCCCCAAAGTCGGCAACGAAATTCCAATCATCCGCCTCAAATGACTGGCTACCGTGCCCTTGAGCGGGAGCTGCAGCTCCAGCACCAAATGAAGCCGTCGAGGAGAAGAGCACATCCAATGGATCTACGCCAACCTTAGGCTGGGCGGTCGGCGTTTTCTGCTCCGGCAGATCCTGCACGGGTGGCATTCCGAAATCATCCAATTTGGCCGCCTTACTAGCTGTTTTCCGATTATCTGCATCTTGAAAGGCCCCAAAGGAGTAATCCCCCGCAGAGGAACTGTTGGTATTGAAATTAGGATTGGCAGTAGGTGACGGATCTGTAGATTTTTTCCTTCCAAAGTCCAACAACGACCCAAAGGGGTCCTTCCTCGCACTGGCCCCCCCGCCGGATGACCTCATCGGCTGACCACCCAACGAGTTCCCAGTCGTGCTGCCAACGTTACTCGCGACCGACGACGGGTAATAACTGCCAAGGTCATTCGCCGATCCACGACTATTTGGTCTCCCCTGATTAGAAGCCCCCGCTGTGGTCTTGGGAAGGGAATCGGACAAGTTTCCCATAAAGAAGGCATTCCTCGGGGGAGCGGCCTTCAAGGGGACGTTGCTGCCGCCGCCGCTCTTGGCCTGACCGAAGGCAGATCCAACGAGATCGCCGAATAGGTTGGGATCCGATTTGGGGATCCCGACGCCGCTGCTGGAGGGCGCCGTGGAGGACCAGCTCTTACCGTAGATGTCACCGACCATGGAGGTGGGGTTATTGAGGCTAGATCTGGGGCCGGGGAGCCCGGCGGCGGCGGCGGCGGCCGGAGACGGTTGGTGCGTCCAAGAGGCCCTGTTGGGAGCCGATGCGGCGGAGAACGGGGGGCCTGGAGGGGAGGGTTTAGTGGGGGGGGTGGCGGAGGGGTTCTTCTGGTCCCTGAGAGGTCGGGAGGCGCCTTGGTTACCGGAGAAGCCGGCGCCGAGGCCGAAGTCGAACTCATAGTTCCTGAGGGAGGCGGCGGAGGAGGATGGCGCCCCGCCGCTCTGAGATTTGCCGCCGTTGTAGGAATACATCGTGGTGAGCAGCAGCACCGATGTTAGGCACTCGCAGCAGCACCACCACCTTAAAACTCCACGACGACGAGAGGGAGGGGAGGAGGGGAGACGGCCGAGCAGAGAAAACCCAAAAAGAAAGAGAGGAAGGCAGGCAGACACACACACCCACCCACCGAAAGGTGCGGTGCGGACGGGGGCGCGGGGGGGTGTTGGTTTGGACTTACTACATCATACAACAGGCGTCTGGCTGGACAGGTGCGGGGAAGCCTCCATCCTCTTTCTATCATACTTTTACGCTCGCTCGCTCGCTCGCACGCTCTCTCCATGTCCGTGCGTGTGTCGGTTGATGCTTTTCCACGAAACTGGAAGATTCTCTCTCTCGATTTTATTTTGAGTAAAATATTTAATAATTTCTGACTATAATATATTAAATATTTATAAATAAGTTATAATTTTATCAGAAATTAAAAAATAAGTTAAATATTTAATATAAATATTTAATTAATTTTTTTATTTTCCACAATCATAAATATAAATTATTAAGTAGTATTAATAAGATAAACAAAGGGACGGTCTGCGTACAGTAACAAATGGCACGGTTGAAATTTGACGCTGCGTTCGTACGTGGTGTTGTGATTGGGCTAATCACTACATACTGGATAAAATGTGATTCACATAAAAGGATTGCAATATGGGCATTGAATTTGTGTACACGAGCGAGAGAGAGAGGCCTTCTCCGGAAGAGAAGAGTTACGAAGGTACGTCCGTCCCATCATCATACGCAACAAAGCCAACAAAGTTCCTGGCATGGGATTCTCTTCTGAAGGAGACATGTTATGCTGGTCATTGTCGTGCATGTAAAAATTATTTCAGATATAAAAGAATTTTAAAATATATAAATTTCTAAATTTTATACTTAGAGTCAAAGACTACAAAGATAGTAAAATTTTGTCACCCGTTTAGTGAGAGAGACGCGTTTCTTTTCTGCAAATTGGATCAACTCCACGTGTTTATGTATTTTCAGCACTATTTTTTATTAATATAAGCAAGTAGAGAAGCATCTGAATTATTGTGCCCTAGGGTTGTCGATGAGCTGTCCACTTGGAGTTTTGATGCTTCCCGGCCGTCCAGGCACGACACTTCCTCATCACGAATCTCGTGCTTGAGCACCCGCATACCCCCCCATCCCCCTTCGCCACTCCGTGGTGGCCAACACCATCAGAAGGGGCTAGATACAAAAACTATTATATTTGTGTGGTGGCCATTTTTAGTCATCTAAGCCTGCAGGGCCCATCATAACTGACTACAACCCATCACGAGCATGTGGATAGACGTGGTCCTCAAGCGAAGCGCCACGCGTCCTCGGAAGTAGTTCGGGGATCCCAAACACGCTCCCCGCGTCCGAACATTCCCAGGATCCAGAGGTGATCTCCGGACACCTTACATTCTGTTCGGCCTAGGCCCCGGCCCACCGAACAGGTTCCGCTCTCCAAGCGTGCCTTGATCCCGCTGGCATATATCGCGCCCGGGCACCAGGCACCGAGCAGCAAGCATTGGTTACCAAATAGCAAGTCTAGCCCCTCCAAACAGGTCACCTGCTCGGTACCTTCCGCTCAGGAGAATCCGAGCAGTCTTTCGCCTCCCTGAGACGGTTACAATGACTGCATCGTGTGCGCCCCATGATCAAATGGTGTATTAACTGCAGGCCCCTTCAACGGCGCCTGTGTGCGTAACTCCCCGTCAAGAGCGCTAATCGGCGCGCCCTTTTCGGCGTTGTCTGGGGACATTCCGTCCCTCTCCTCCACCACTCTAGCCTATAAAAGGCCCAAGTAATCCTCCATACAGAGGTACGTGATCTTACTCACACTGCCCTCGCGCAACACACACAAGAACCCCCATTCCTTCAAGCTTCTCCAGTCCAGCACTGACTTAAGCATCGGAGGGTTCTCTCCGGTTCTCCAACTGGACCCGCCTGATCTAGTTCTAGTTTTGCAGGTGTTTGTCCGCACCGGCGACCGTCTTCTCTCTTCTCAGTGGAGGCCCGTTTGGTTCAGGCCCAAATAGGAAAACGCCCTCACACTTTTGGCGTCGTCTGTGGGAATTCTCTAAATGGGTTTTCTTTTGAGTTTGTCAATGGCTTCACTTCTTCTATCTTCTTTCCCTTACTATTGTTCTTATCTGAATCGGAATTCGTCGGTCGTTCTGAAGGGTTCACATTTACCGCGCAAGTCGTTAGGAACTGTGAGGGGCTCCGACCTGGGGTGTAGGCGTAACACTTGTTCGCTTGGAGGTATCACTATATCCTTTTGAGTTGAAGAGCTCCGAATAAGGATGTTTTGGACATCTCCTTAGGCAGACCAGAAGAACGGGAAGAAGAGAAGTAGGATGTCAATCAAGAGGCTTTTACAGGTAGTAAGCCTATAGATTAGACACATGCCAGGCTCTGGGTATGGCTTCGCCACTAGGAGTAGTTAGCTTGTAAGAGCCTTTCCCGAGGACCTAAATGACCTGGTAAGGTCTTTCCCATTTGGGGGCGAGTTTGTCGATTGCCTTTCTGGGATCAGATGCCGAGCAGCGACAGAGGACTAAGTCACCTTCGAAGAAGCGCCACTCACGAACTCGGGTGTTATAGTATTGTGCGAGCCGTTGCTGATAGGAGACCAGTCGTATGCAGGCGTCATCTTGACGTTCACCGAGCATATCTAGGTTCTCCCATAATGCACAGTTGTTGGCAGCTTTGTCGAAGTGAGTCGTCCGGATGGTTGGGAGAGCTACTTCCAAGGGCACAACAACTTCAGAGCCGTAGGCCAAATGGAAGGGAGTCTCACCAGTTGCCATTCGTGCTGTTGTTCGGTGGCACCACAAAACGTTAGGGAGCTCATCAATCCAGGAACCTCCTGCAGCTTCCACCCTTGTGCGTATCCCATGCAGCAGTTGTAGACACCCGATTGCGACTAATAGGTTGAACCACATTTCTTGTCACTTCAGTGGGCCCCTAATTGGTCACTCACCTTGAGCCCATCATTAGCCATGTTTTGAGCCCATTAGCAATTTAAATTACCTTGAATTCCTGCCCATTATCACTCTGAGAGAGTCCTTAAGCATTAATAACTCTTATCCACTCATGCGGTTGGCCGATAATTCACATAAATTTTGATTTTATAGTCGCGACGCATCGTGGCTCCGCGTCTCTAAGTCGCGATGGTCTAGGCCGCCGCGACAGCCCATGCATTATCCATGCACGTGGACAATACTATCGCGACGCTCCACCCTGTCACGTCTCAGTAACGCGGCCTACGATATGCCGCGACAACAGCTGCGCATGCAGGCCTCTGCAACCACCTCCTATTTATCCTCTCATGGCTTTATCTTTATCCCTAGGGAATATCTCAACCCATTGGGCGAGATTTGGGCCCTAGGGACTCTCCTTGAGGACCCCAAGGACTCTCCATCTGAATTTGGGTAAGGATTATCTCCCATTTTAATTAATTCTCATCCTAAGGAGATATTCTCTCTCAAGGGCCTATAAAAGCAAGGCTTCTCCTCAAGGACGAGGAGAGCCCCATTTTTTACCCCGAAGGGCTGCCGAAATCCCTACTGATCTATACTTAGCCTCGCAGTCATCCTTTTCACCAGTCTTCTTCACATTCCACTCCACAAAGCCTCACTCTTTCTTCATCAATGGAGCACAAGACGTGAAGAGGGCGACTCCAGCATCCTCCTGAAGCCTTTACACACCATTTAGGGACTACATCCACGCCAGGGAGTCGTCCTAATGGGGCTCACCTTCTTCCTTTCTCTTTCTCCTTCATTTCTACATGCATTTTTATGTCTTTCTAGATAGGTTGCATTCCACTTTCCCATCCACGTTTCCACGTGCCCTAAGGGTTTAAAAACCACCCCCAAGTTCGTCCCTTCCATGTTGGTTTATTTCCTTTCATTTTTAGAATAGTTGCTACACTAATCATGTGCTAATAGGGTTTTTCTTTGTTGTTTCTCTTTGATTGGCAGGCACACAAACAAGGTTCTACGAGGAGCTCTCGTCCTCTGGCCGGCCGGAGGAAGGGAAGGAGGTCTCCCTCATTATCTCCCGCATCAGAAGAGAACGCGACATGAGACGCGTCCGCCTTGACGACCGCGACATCAGGTACTCCTCTGTTCTCTCCCCCCTTTCCTAGAGTAATTAGCCCGTGCTATTTTCTTCATTTAGGCAATACTCTAGGTGGCGATCACACTCCTTACTTCCATACCATTAGATTTAATATCTGTTAATGTGTCGAGGGGAAGCACAATCCCTGTGATTACACCTGTTGGTGATCACGGTGGGATCTCCAGTGCCACCCTCATAGATCTAGTTTGCTTGCTTGCCATGTTTTCCCATTTGCTTGCTCTTTTGGTGCCCTGTTAGTCTGTTGTTCCCTGTTCATGCATTTTTGGCGCTCGGTTTGTGTCGCGGCGCATCGCGGTGACGCGATCATATCGTGTCTCCAATCACGGACGCGATATCAGGTATGTGTTTCCTCTTTGCTTATTTGATAGCTCCTGATCCTGTGAGTTCATTCATGTTTGTATCATGTTCCTCTGCCATGCTTGCCCGTGTTTCTGTCTCTTAGAGTCCTGCTAAGGTTCGGATTTTCCATTTTCTTTCCATTGTAAGTTTTCGGTCTAGTCGCGTCGGTACGCACGGACGCGAAGCAGTTGCGGCTTGGAAAGGCGTCGCGTTCACAGGTACGTGTTGTTTGTTAATGTCTACATCCATGAATCGGTATCTGGGGGCTTCCTGATCCTTGCTGTGTTAGTTTAGCGATTTTGTACCTTTAATATCTGTTAGGGTAGCCTGTTTGAATTTGTGTGCGTGACTTACTGTGTTCTCGGCTCTCTGTAACTATCGCGACAACCCGCTCTATCGCGATAAGGCCGCGGTGTACACGGCCGCCGTGACCTGACCCGAGAGCAGTTTTGTCACTCTGTTTGCCTTCTACTTGCCTCTCTCGCATACATTTCGGGCATTCAGGCCCCCTTGCATACGCTATTCATCCTATTGGTCAGGTTCCCCCTTGGATGAGTGAGTCCTCTCACCTACGAGCACTCGTAGGCTGACTCGGGCCCACCTTCCGAGGACCTTCATAAGACCCCGTGACCGTACGCACGTTGCGGCTCACCGGGCCTGTTGTACCCGTTGCACCCTTTAGTCCGAGCCACCCTTGCTTGAGAGTGTACCATCCTTCGTGACACCGAAGGACTTGAGTTCATACCTGTTAGGATCCATTTGACCGAGTGACACACCCTTAATCAATTCATCTAAAGGTCAAGTGCGAACTTTAACAAATTTGCGCATTAATCATGATAACTTGGGTGCTTCGGTTCATCCCTCCTTCTCTCAGTCTTTCTTAATTTGTGCTAGAGTCTAGGTGCTGTCAGTATCACCCCCTTGTCGTTTAGGGGGGGTGCATGCGTCGTTGTCTAGGGAGATCGAGTCAGTCCCCTCCCTTCCTTGTGCTCTATCATAACCCTTTGTTCGACATGGAACAGTTCTGTGTCCTTGCTGACGATGCCTTGCCCCTTGGACTCCTCAAGGATGTGGCCCAACCCTCAACGGCCATACCCCCAGGGCATGTTCAGGCTCCTCTTGTCATTGGGGGTCATTCCCGTCCTCCTTCTCCTCCAAGGGAAGATGACCCCCATTCCCAATTTAGTCAGCTGCTTCCTCATCTAACTCCGGATCAAGTCCGAGAGTTCATTGCTGCCACCAAGGGCAAGCAACCCTTATCTCCCTCTGCTCGTAACTCAACTCAGCCGGCGGTCTCCTCCGCCCATGTTGCCTCAGCACCCCACCTCTCTTCTTCAGGGGCAGACCCCACACCCCTCCGTCCTCGGGCCATCCATTTCTCGGAACCAAGCTACCTTCTGGTGCGAGAGGTTCAGCCTCGATCCCCTCCAACCTCGGTATACTATACGGCCGAGCCTGCCTCCCTTGCCCGTGAGAGGTCTCACACCTTCGAGCAACCTCGCTCCATTGTCTCTACACATCATGCCCAAGCCCCCTCCGACTTCCTTGCGGAGTGGGCTGTCATGAAAAAGGAGCTCCACGACCTCAGAAGGCAGATTGACCCTCGCAAGGTGGCCGACATTTCCCTCCCATCATTCCAGTACCTCCGGGTACCACCCCAGTCAGAGCTCCCTATTTACCGGCGATACTCTGGGGTAGGAGACCCATATGTTCATTTAAAGGATTTTGTTTATGAGTCAGCACCGCACAAGTACGACCGCCACCTTATGGCGTACTTGTTCAGAAAATCCTTAGATGGTCCAACTCTGGAATGGTTTTATTCTCTACCACCTGAAGAAGCTGAGGATTTCCGGATCGTTCAAGAGAGGTTCTTACAGCAGTTCCAAGATCGGGTCGGACCCGAATACTCCTTTATTGATCTAGTAGTTGAAAAGATGAAACCTGAGGAAGAATTCTCAACTTATGCCGACCGGTGGCGATCATTGGCTTCTAAAGTCTGCTGCCCCATGCCGGAAGAGGAGAAAGTCAAGCTGTTGATCTCCAATGCTACCCCGACCTACCGAGACATCTTGGCCATGAATGACATTTCTACCATGCACCAGCTTTATAGCCGAGCCCGTTTCATTCAGACCCAGCTCAAGGACTCACCTATACACTCCATGTTTGAGACCCCAAAAGCCCGTTATGTCAAGAAGCCTCAAGGCCTAGTTACTGAGGGGATCCAAACCAATGAGCAAGTCGGTGCAGTCAGCAACCCCCAAGGCCCGGTAGGTAGGTCTCCATACACTTAGCAACCTCAGCAGCCATGGAACAACAACAAACAGCAACCCCCTCAAGGTCAGAACCCTCCTCAAGACCAGCGCCAATACTCCCAAGTCCCTCCACCTCAAAATGGCTTTGCCCCTAGAAAGCCCAATGGACCCAAAAGAGCCCAATATCCGCCTCTACCCGAGTCATTGGCCGATGTCTTTGCAGCCCTCATGTCCCTCAATGCTCTTAGGCTCCCTCCTGAGAAGCCAAACTGGAATATGGCAGCGGACCAAACAAAGTATTGTGTTTACCATTGCCATCTGGGCCACAATGTGTCAGATTGCTTCCAGTTTCGGGATATGATATATGATCTTCATGAGCAGAACCAAATCGGTTGGACAGAGATGAGAAGGTTGATCGAGACCTTAAGGGACCAACAGGGTCAAAGGCAACAACAGCAACAGCAAAGGCGACAGCAGCCGCAACAACAACAACAACAGTTCCATCCCTTCCAGCAACAGTACCAGCAACAGCAACAACAGCAGCAGCCGCGGCAGTCGGCAAATGACCTTGGCATAATTTGCAATCCCATGCCACAACATCCTGCAGCTCCAAACCCCCAACCTGCTCCACCACCTCCTCCACCCGCGCAAGTCAATCCAGTCGTCCATCACCCACCACCAGAAGCTCAATGGGCCTTCGACGATGAACACGAAGTGGGCCAGCTTTTGGCCATTTCCCATGTCACACCCGCTACTACCACGCCTACATCCACTGAACCCCCCTCCTTTGCACCCACCATAGCCACCATCACTTCACCACCCTACAATTTCCCCGTCATATCACCCATCATCCTGTCACCTAGCGACGTCCCGCTATCCCCTACGCCGGCACCATTATTAGCCAACCCCTCCATTCTTGACACCCCGGCTTCTCCCCTCCACTATAACCTTGCCTTGCGGAGAAGGCGGATGTTTCATCGGATGTACCCTAATGCATCCGTATCCATGTCAGGTCAACCAATACAACAAACCAGCACTCAACAGCAGCAAGATACGGAAGAGATAGATCCGGTCCCGGGGACCCAATATGATATCTTGAAACATTTGGATCAAACTCCCGCCAGGATTTCTATTTTGGAGCTGATCAAGAGGTCACAGACACAGACTCATCAAGATGCCCTAAGAGCCTTCCTGCAAAAGGTGGTCAGTGAGGACATGAACCCCGACAATCTGCCCTCTGTACTTTCTATTGTAAACAGGGGACCCACGATCACTTTCTCTGATGGAGAGTTAGCTGCTGCCGAAGCCAGGAAGATGCCCTTATGTGTGACGTTGACAATAAATAAAGTAGCTATTGACGCAGCATTAGTGGATACGGGGGCTTCCATCAATGTATGTCCTCTAAGCACCTGAAGAGCCTGCAACATATCAGAGCGTTAGTTGCAGCCTACCCCCACCACCATAGCTGCATATGACTAGGGGGAGTACCTTCCACATCACATCAATGTCTGAAGTTCCCCTTCCAAGGGAGGATAGTCAAAGTTAAAAGCGCAGCGACGACCCACACAGTGGAAGTTGTTGAGAGGGTGTTACCGTCAGTTTGGCCATCCAACAAGCCCGTTATCTCTATACTTGATGTGAGCTATCCCTGGGCTTATACTTTTTCTTCCAATCGCCCAATTGTGGTCCCCATCAGTGGCAGCTGTCAGAAAGGATGTATCAGCAAACGCAAAGGGGTGGGATATCATGTTCAGAATTGGCTATCAGATCGGAAAAGGGTTAGGTGCTCATCTCCAAGGCAGAGTTAAAGCTGTCACCGGAACAAGGAAATCTACAAAGCATGGCTTAGGATACGCAGAATGGGCAGCATTCTCACCCATCTCGTAGTCAGATCAACGGCCTCTTACTTGGACACTGTATGATCACTTCATCAAGGGACCTATACAGCCCGGGTATAACACTATAGTGAAAGAAGTTCCAAAGTCAGCATATCAAGTATTGGAAGCTCAGCGACCTGGCAAGAAGAAGAAGGCCGAGACGGATACAGAAGCACCAGATCTTGAAGATTTGATTTCAGCAGTCAGTTTGTTGTTCAATCAACCTGAAGCATGTTGAACCACTCTATGGTTATCTGTGATCTTGGCATTTTGGTGATAACAAAATTTATGATGCACTTAGGTGATAACAAAATATATTATCTTAGTATTGCGGAGATATCAAAATATAGGTGTTCATAAATATTTTTGTTTCATCTGTGTTGCATCTATCCCATTCACAGATGACAAGTCAAATTGAATATTTTGTTTCATCTGTGTCGCATCAATCTCATAGCAAAATGCTAAGTCTCTCATTGATGTAATAAGGCGCACTAAAATGATAAAATCGATGTTTAATCAATATACATCGATTTCAGTTTAAGTGCCAAATTAATAAGCGCTAAAACAATTCATTTTGATCGATTTTATAAGCGCCATAACGATTAGTTTAGGGCTATAACGATTTGATAAGAAATCGGTCTTATAACGATTTGATAAGTGAGGAACAACGATTTGATTCTCACATCGATTTGTTAAGGCTCATAATGATTTGATAAGTGAGTGCAACGATTTGCCCTCACATCGATTTGCCTTCGCAACGATTTGATAAGAAATCTGTCTCATAATGATTTCTTAAGTGACCGCAATGATTTGATAAGAAATCGGTCTCATAACGATTTGATAAGTGAGAAACAACGATTTGCTTCTCACATCAATTTGATTCTCATAACGATTTCATAAGTGAAACAACGATTTGATTCTCACATCGATTTGTTAAGGCTCATAACGATTTGATAAGTGAGTGCAACGATTTGCCCTCACATCGATTTGCCTTCGCAACAATTTGATAAGAAATTGATCTCATAACGATTTCATAAGTGATCACATCGATTTCTTTATTGATCACAATGATTTCTTCAGGAGATCATAACGATTTGCTTGCATAACGATTTCATAAGTCATGCTCATAACGATTTCTTCATGGATTCTGTTCAAACACAGATTACCTTTATATTTCAAATATGCTTGGCGCTTGAATGAAAAGTTAAATATCTTCTGACAAAAAGCTGCATGCATATTTCAGAAGTCTTGTCAAATAGATATGAACTACTATTTTCAGAATGTTAGCAGAAATACAATAGCATGCACTGATATCTTATAAACACTCTCTTATGCTAACACTCTCTTCTATGCTAACAGATCTCGAAGACCATCAGAGTCTGATTAAGACAAATGAAGAAGAAAGATTAGCAACGACTAGAAGAGCTCCAACGGATCTCTTCAACGGATCTATTCTAAAGCTGCTCATATAAAAGATGGAGCATTGCTGAAGAACAAAAAGAGAGCCTTCTTGAAAATCCTTCAAGGAGTGTACAACTGTGAGAAGAACCTTCACGCCACAAACACTCAGAGAAAGAGAGAAGAGCTCGAGCCAAAATCTACAGAAGCTTTCAAGAAGAAGTCTTCATCACCTTCAAGCCTTCTTCTCTTCCTTTCTCCCTATGCTCATTGTAATCTTGGGGGAGAGTCTGTGACTGTGAGCTAAGTTCATAGTGTTCATCTTGTATTAGCTCTCAGTCTTGTTCTTTCTTTTCTAAGAAAGACCATTGTCCAGCTGTAGGACTGTATACAGTGTGTAATCTAGCTAGAGGTTAGTGTCTAGCAGAACCTTGTTGGGGTTTGTACCAACAGGACCTAGCTAGGGGTTTAAGTCTAGCAGAACTGCACTGGGGTTTGTTCCAGGAGGTTTACTTCTGAACCTGTAAAAGAAGTAGGTTTGCTTCTGAGCCTAGAAAAGAAGTGGGCTGCCTTCTTACCCGGGAAAGAGAAGAAGACCTCGTGGGGTATCCAGGATGTTGTAGTGTCCTTGAGGGGGACTGTACCTTCGGTTAGTGAAATCCCAAGAGGTTGCTTGGGGACTGGACGTAGAACTTCCATGTGGGAAGGGCCAAACCAATATAAATTACTTGTGTCCTTTGTGTGATTGTTTATTTGCTTCCGCACTACTACTCTTTATCACACTAAACTAACCAAACCTTCAAGTGTTAATTTCTGTGTTTAAGTTTCTATTTTAGATTTCAAAATAACCTATTCACCCCCCCCTCTAGGCTAGCTTGCTGCCATACCGAAAGGGCCAACAAAGCAGAGGCAAAGGAACCGGAATTAGAAGATCTCATTTCAGTAGTCAACCGCTTGTTCAACGAGGATGACCTATCGCAGTCTCAGGCAGCAGCAACATCAGCATCAGCAGCCACCACCAAGCGACAACTGCTTGGATTTGGTGAGGAAATTGAAATCGTAAGTTCAGCCGAATTAACAAGGGAGCTCTGGCCAGGGTTTTCCCAGCCTCTCAGCCACTTTGTTTCGTCCATCCTTGTTTATAAATTCCATTTCATTCCCTTATCTCTTCCCTTCATCCTCCAATTCTCCCCCGACGCTATTGAAGCGTTAGTCTACCTTTCACCCCTCTTCACCATTTTCTTTAATGGCTCGGTTCTGTCTTTTTCCCGAAGCCTCCTGATGTAATTTAATTCTTTTCCCTTAATAAAAAAAAAAAGAGTGTGTGTGTGTTCCCTTTCTTTGGACGGCGATCCCCATCTACTCTTCTCTCTTTTCGTCAGACGGCGATCCCCGTCTTCTCCTTTCTACCCTGATTCTTCCTTCCTTCCTCCTACCGTCAGGCTCTCACTCTCCCAACGGCGATCCTCGTCACCTTCGAACTTCCTCTCTCTCCCGATGGCGATCCTCGTCACCCTCGCGCTTCCTCACTCTCCGACGGTGATCCCCGTCACCCTCGCGCTTCCTCACTCTCCCGACAGGCAATCCCCGTCTTCCTCGCACTTCCCCTTTGCTTCGACGGCGATCCCCGTCACCCCCGCACTCCTTCTCTCCTGCTAACAGCAATCACTGTCACTCTCTGCTTCCTAGGCGGCGATCCCCGCCCTTCTCCTCCTTTTACTCAAGCTGTGTTTCCGCCTATCGACCGACATGGTCGTTTTGGGTGATCTGGGTGAGGGGTCCTCTGTTCCCCTACATCCCAACTCTGTTGCCGGAACCCTGAGCTTGGGTGTCCTGCCTCCTCCTCCAGTCCCATTGGAGGAC
This sequence comes from Colocasia esculenta, assembly GCA_014218235.1. Lineage (NCBI taxonomy): Eukaryota > Viridiplantae > Streptophyta > Magnoliopsida > Alismatales > Araceae > Colocasia > Colocasia esculenta. Next base: position 136,281,501 of record CM024757.1, read on the forward strand.
TTTTGCGGCCCTGCCGCACCCTTTTCTTTCCGTTCCAATAAGACTCTGGACATTTCTCCAGAGCCCTCTGTAAATATCGAACCAAGTTTAGGCCCAAAGGTAGAATCTAGCAAGTCCCCGTCCCCATCTAGGAAGAAGAAGGGTAGTGGCATACCCCGTAGGTATCTCTTAGACCTGGTACATAGGTGCAACGCTCTTCTAGCTGTCGAAGAGTTCGTCCAAGAAGCAGTGGTTCTGAACGTAGAAGATCTGCACATAGAGGAAGGGCTAGACGACGGATTTGGAGTGTATGAGATCTTAGCTGAAGATGACCCATCGGATGAAAATGATTGTGAAATAGAGGATGCTGCCGAGATGTATGCGAGCGGCATGAGGAGATTTGATGAACCCACCTCGGCAGTAGATGGGCCCACCAAAGAAGTAAACGTGGGAACAGAAGAGGATCCAAGGCTCTTGACCATAGCTTCTGGTCTCCCTCCTGAAGAAGAAGAGGCACTCATAGAGATGCTAAGGGAGTTCAAGGATTCCTTTGCCTGGTCCTATGACGACATGCCCAGCATCGACCCCGAATTGGTAGAACATAGGTTAATTTTAAAGCCAGGGGCAGTTGTCGTTAAGCAAAAGTTAAGGAGATTTCTCCCCCACATCGCATTAAAGATGAAAGAGGAAATTGACAAACTACACAAAGCCAAGTTCATCCGTGTAGTCCTCTACCCATTGTGGGTGGCAAATATAGTCCTGGTGATGAAGAAAGACGGGAGGGTGCGCATCTGCATAGACTTCTGGGACTTGAATAAGACATGTCCAAAGGATGATTTCCCATTACCTCATTTGGATGTCTTAATTGATAATACTGCAAGGTTCAAAACTCTATCATTCATGGATGGGTATTCAGGCTATAATCAGATCCGTCTAGCCCCAGAGGATCAAGATAAGACTTCTTTCACCACCCCTTGGAGAACATAGTGCTATGTGGTCATGCCGTTTGGGCTAAAGAATGTCGGCGCCACTTATCAAAGGGCAATTTTAGCTATCTTCCACGACATGATTCATATTGATGTTGAGGTATACGTGGATGATATCGTGGTGAAGTCTCAGACTCGAAGAGAACACTCCTCCGTCCTTGCCAAAGTGTTTCGTCGCGCACAAGAATATCAATTGAAGATGAATCTGAAGAAGTGCATGTTTGGAGTTTCCTCAGGTAAATTACTAGGGTTTATAGTCAGTAAATGGGGGATTCAAATAGAACCACACAAGGCCAAGGCGATTAATGAGATGCCTCCTCCTAAGAACATATCGGAGCTTCGAGGTTTGATTGGTCGGCTCCAGTTCATAAGGAGATTTATATCTCAGCACTCCCAAAGATGTCGTCCCTTCTATGAACTGTTGAAAGGAGGAGTCAATTTTGAATGGAACTCCAAGTGCCAAGAGGCCTTTGATGAACTCAAGAGTTATCTTATGAATCCGCCCGTGCTTCAGGTGCCTATCCTAGGGAAACCCTTAATCCTGTATCTGTCGACCATTGAGGACTCCCTAGGAGCTGTCCTTGCTCAACATGATGGATCTGGCAAAGAAAGGGCAGTCTATTACCTATCTAGGCTCTTCAATCCTTCCGAGCTCAAACTCACCACAATAGAGAAAACATGTGCAGCGCTAGTCTGGGTAGTGCAGAAATTGAAGCACTACTTCCTAGCTCATAAGGTGAGTTTGATTTCTAGAATGGACCCTATTAGGTATCTCCTAGAGAAGCCAGTCCTCACCGACAGATTGGTACGCTGGCAAAGCTTCCTCTCGACATCACCTTTATAGTACAGAAAGCTATCAAGGGGTATGCCATTGCTGAGCACCTTGCTCACCTTCCTCTCCCTCATAGTGATTCGGTTCAAGAGGAATTCCCCGATGAAAACCTATCACTTGTATCTCAAGATCCCTTCTGGTCGCTCCATTTTGACGGAGCTCTCAACTCTAGGGGACGGGGCATAGGTGCTGTCTTGCTCACCCCAGAAGGGATCACCATTCCTCTAGCTTATCAACTTCAGTTCCATGCCACCAACAATATCTCCGAGTATGAGGCTCTCCTTGATGGTCTTAAACTTGCCTATCTTTTAGGCACGCGTTATCTCAAGATCATAGAAGACTCTCAGCTCGTCCTTCGGCAAGTCCATTCTACTTACCGCACCCGTGACCCTAAACTCAAGCCCTATCAAGATCTGGTCACTCTCCTAGCCAAGCAATTCCGTCAGCTCATCTACATTCATACTCCTCGCTCTCAAAATATCCTGGTCGATGCCCTCGCATCCATGGCCTCCTCTCTCTCCTTCCCTCTCAGCCGCAGCGCTGAGACAATCACCGTTCAAAGGTTAGAGGCTCCCTCCACTCAGGATCCTTGGTTCGTTAACCTCAGGAGTTCTCTAGTTTTGAAGGCAGAGAGAAAAGAAGCGAAGGAGTTATTGCTTGTGGAGCTAGGAGAAATGATGGAAGAAGAAAGGCCGTGGTACCTTGAAATTGAGCAATATTGCAGAGACGGTACCTTCCCCGAAGAAGCTGAAGTGGAGGACAAGCGAGCCATCCGTAGAGCAGCGTTAAGATATACCATTGTTGGTGGAGTGCTGTACAGACGCGCTCTAAACGGGATGCTCCTCCGATGTTTGTCGGACGAAGAAGCTTTGAAGGTAGTGGAAGGATCCCACTCCAGCGAGTGTGGAGGGCATGTAAATGGCCAGATGTTGGCCAAGAAGATTCTTAGGCAGGGCTACTACTAGCCAACCCTAGAAGAAGACAGTGCCACCTACGTTCGTAGGTGTGTCAAATGCCAGATCTATGCCGACAAAATCCATGCTCCGTCCTCCTCTTTACATCCACTATCTTCCCCTTGGCCCTTCTCCATGTGGGCCTTTGATATCATCGGGCCCCTTGGTGATCCTAATGCTCAGGTAAAACAAAAATCCTTCATTCTTACTGCTACTGAGTACTTCACCAAGTGGGCCGAAGCTGAAGCATTTGCAGAAATCAAAGGTTCAATCGTGTGCAAATTCATCATGAGGAACATCATTGCGCGGTTCGGAGTGCCAAGCAGCCTCGTCACCGACAATGGACCACAGTTCATATCTCAAGAGCTTCAGGACCTATGTAAGAAATTCAACATTTCCTTGCATCATTCGTCTCCGTACTATCCGCAGGGCAACGGCTAGGCCGAAGCCACAAACAAAACACTTTTGAAAATTCTAAAGAAAACTTGTGAGTCTAATAAATTTGTTGATTGGCCAGAAAAACTAGTTGAGGCTCTGTGGGCCTACCACACCTCTGTCCGCACGCCCACCGGGGAAACTCCGTTCTCATTCACATATGGGATGGAGGCGGTATGTCCACACGAGATTCTCATTCCTTCGCTAAGGGTTCAGCTAGACAAGGAACTTAATCCCGATGAACGTCGGGAGGCGTTGCTTACGCAGCTAGAACTCTTAGACGAACGGCATCTAGCCGCTGCCGATCATGTGCTTGCATATCACAACAGACTCTCAACGTCTTTTCAAAAGAAAGTGATTGAGCGTAAATTTCAAGAAGGAGACATGGTTTTGAAGCTCATTTTTATAAAACCTGGAGGTCCAAGGTCCAAATTGTCAGCAAACTGGGAAGGGCCGTACGTCATTAAGGAAGTGTACCCCGAAAACGAGTATAAGCTAGTTAATGCCGAAGGTGAGGAGCAATCTCACCCATGGAATGGGTTGTACCTTAAAAGATTCTACCCTAATATTGATAACAACACTAATTTGCAAAAGAGAATGTTGTTGGCCATGTGCCTCACTTCCCCCCGTTGTGGTAAATGATCTCTATGTCCGGCCACACACACACACAACACGGCGACCTAAGGCCAATTCCCTTTGTTTATGATGTTTTCACTCAGCCCTCGTGTAGAGAACCTGAGGTCAATTCTCTTCTCATTCGGACAAGGTTCAGAGGCAAAGGGAAAGCTAGCATGTAGATCAGCGAAGCGGTATGTATCGTGTGTATGAAGTCTCAAAGAGGGACAGTCAATTCAAAAAAAAAGAGAGAAAAGTAAAAGGGAAAGGAAACAAAAAGTGAAAGAAAAATGGTAAGAAAATAGGGGCATGTCAAAGAGTGGCAGTACAGTTCCCCGCGGGACGCCTTTGAGCCCGGTCGTACGCATGCCCCCAATTCAAAAGGAGCAATGACCTTAAAGTCCCTGGACAACAGACGAATTTCACCTGTAACATACCCGTTGCAAATCTTACAAGCCAGTAACCCCGACCCCAAAACTAAGTCTTGTCTCATTGCTAATCTTTCTATTCTCCCTAAAAGACCAAAGCACCCCCACACCTGGTTTGTGTTAGAACATCAATATTCAAGGGGCAAGAAGCCTTAGTAAGCCAAGGACAAATGCATGCCGCACATAGATATTATCCGCCAGACAAGAGATGGGGATGAGATCCATGGCTAATTACTCAAAAAGGCGAGAAGTGTTGTTATCAGAAAATTTCAAAAAAAAAAAAAAACAAAAAAATCATAAAATCTCAAAAGTCCAAAAAAAATCAGAAAATCTCAAAAGTAAAAAAAATCAGAAAATCTCAAAAGTCTAAAAAAATCAGAAAATCTCAAAAGTCCAAAAAAAATAAAAAATCTCAAAAATTCAAAAATTTTAGAAATATCGAAAATAAAAAAAATCAGAAATCTCAAAATCCAAAAAAATCAGAAAATCTCAAAAAAAAAAATAGAAATCTCAAAAATTCAAAAAAAAATCAGAAAATCTCAAAAATTTAAAAAGAATGTGTGTACATACCTTTCCTTTAGCATGTATTGTTTATTCTCCTTTCTGCCTATTTAATAAGGCTCAGCCCCTTGACAATTATAAAGTCACATTTATGTTTATTTAAGCGCAAGGGACTGAGTCAAAGAGCAGATCTAACATGTGTTGCTAAGTATGTAGGAACAGGTAATTTTAAGGGACACGCGCGGTACTCAATATTCTCCGTCTCTCTCTCCCGTGATTAAATCTCATTTCACACTCGTACCAATTGCAAACCATTCATTCATTCAATAAAGATTGACACAAAATGAAATTCCACTAAGATATGATCAAGATGTACAAAAGATGGGGAGGTGGCTCACAAGTCTCCTCACTGGCCACCACCACTCTCCCCGGATCCCTCCTGTCGGTCTGGTGGTGGTGGCATCTCACCGCCACCCCTACCGCTCTGGGCACTAGTCCCACCCCGGCGGCACCTCTCCTCCTCCTCATTCCTCCGGCGACTGGAGGAACCCGCTAAATACTGCCCTACCGAGGCACCGGTCGCCCTGCTGACACTCCCTATGCTCCTGCTCCTGTTGCGTGAACGGCCTATGTTTGTCACAATCTGCTGGAGGCTCCGCGACACGGCCTCCTGCGCCCGTAGATCGGCACGCACTCGCTCCAGCTCCTCCCGATCCACCGGCGATCTCTGCACCCGCAGTGCCTCCAACTCCTTCGTCGCCTCTGCGACCTGCGCCTCAGCTGCCTCCGCCCGGATGCGCAGCTGGTCCCTCTCGCTCCGAGTAGTCTGGATCTCCCCCTGGAGCTGGTCCCTCTGGCTCTGAAGATCTATGGCATGCTCCGTGGTAAGCCACAAATCTCTCTCCTGCATCAGAGCAATCAGTCAATAATCAATTGTTAAAATAATCAATCAGAAATTCTGTTGTACTTACTCGCTCCTCTAGATGCCTCTGAGCCTCCTCGGCCCTCAGCACCGCTCCTGTCAGCTGGGCCTCCAGAAGCGACAGAGACCCCCCTGTAGGGCTGCCAATGGACCTCCGAATTCCGTTTAGCCGACCCGTTTCCTTATTTTTTATAGAATGCGGAACTCCAAAAAGAACTATCCGATAGCTTAGCGGAAGCGGAAATGGATATCCGAATTCTTATAGGATGCGGAAGCGGAAACACCCAATTCCGCATCCGCTTTTCCGTTTCCATTTCCGATAACTTTTAATATATAATATATAATATTTTTATAATAAAATCTCTTCAAACTCAAAACTTTGGCTCTTAAATTTTTAACTCATTGTCTCTCACCTCCCATCTATATGTAAATGTCATCTATTCTAGTCCCAATTATTGGCAACTTTTTTCTCTAATGATATTTATATCTACATATATTGATTATCTATTACTCAACCATTATATATCACTATATGATTTACCATACTAATTTGATCTTGTTATACTTCATTTAGTAAGGGTCATTATAATGTACATGATGAAGAAGATACGGTAGAAAAATTATTACATTTACAATTGAAACTATTCATAAATTTAATAATTAATATACTTGTAAATTTATAAATTAATTCTAATTGTACAAATATTGTTACATCCGAAGTTTCCGTTTTGTTTCCGTTTCTGTTTTCGATTTTCTGATAGAAAGCGGAAATGGATGCGGAAGCGGAAACATCCTTTTCCGTTTCCGTTTCCGACTCCGAAATTTCTTATAGGAAGCGGAAGCGGAAACACCCATTTTCGATTCTGACTCCGACCCGTTGACAGCCCTACCCCCCGCAGCTCGTGAAGAGGAAGCACCGCCTGCTCCGGTGCTCCTCACTCTCTCCAGCTCTTTCTGCTGCGCACAAAAGCACATGTCAGTGTTCAAAATCAGCTTAAAATTGTTAAGTGTTGAAGTTGGAGTAAACACTTACTAGCTCCGCGGTCTGCCTCTGCGCCGCCTCCCGATCTTGCACCGCCGAGTAAAGTAAGGCTCGGAGCGACGCAACCTCACCAGCTACATCTACCTGCAACACATTTCAAATAATTAACCCAATTCTATAAAATCAAAATTCACAGGGTTGTGGTTTTAGGGTCATTACTTGGTGTCGGGCGCTCTTATATACCTTACCCCCGCACTTCAAGGCATATGCCTGGAGGTACGCATCATTGGTGGTAGCGTCTGACTTTACAGCCTTTCCTCGGCGCTCCCAGTTGTCGATCTGCTCCTTCGCCTGCTCGCGCCAATCGGTAGTGTCGTGAAGCCCCCAGAAACTCCGACCCGATCTGCGAAACCGGTCTCGAACGGGGAACTCCACGGCACTCTGCCAAAGGCCGAGTGAGCGCTGGCTGAGGTATAGGTGTAGAGGTAGCACAAGGTTAAGTGCATGCAACCACACCGACCTACCGAAGTAGGGGCAGGCCTGCACCAACCAGGGTTGTCCCTCATCACCCTCCCCCAGGTACGGCTGCCAAACCACCTGCAAAACAGAGTCAGTCAGTCGTCGGGAAGTGAAATCAGGCAGTCAATCAAAGGGAAAGGTTAGAACACTTACATCCAGGTAGGGGTAGTTTTCAATATCCTCCTGTAGTCGCTCCAGCTGGTCCCCGAGATTGCATGAATCTCAGCAAGAATCCCAACGGCGTGCAATGGGCACAAGGCCTTCCCGTGTGAGATCCCCTCTCCCCAAGGCTGGGAGGTGTAGATAGGCCCAAACCTGCAGAGGGAGAAACAAGTTAGGTGGTAGTTTAGGAAGAATGCAATTCAATTCAAAGGGTTAAAGTTAAGGTGTGCAGCTGAAGGAAGGGGAAGAACCCGCTCGTCGAAGTATGCCGCTCCGAGGCGCCCAGGCTGTCGAATTGGTGCGCTAAAAAGGCTGCCCCCCAAGCATCCCCCCCTACCTCACTCAGATCCTCCAGCAGAGGCAAGAAGCAGCAATGGACTGATTCGCCTCTCGTGGCAAACAGAAGTCTACCAAGAAAGAGAACGAGAAAGCGGCGCAAGTCCATGTCTGCCTCAGCTCCTGGCTCACTCGCCAACTCTCTCCGGCTGATCCTAACTAGCCGCTCAAGGTACTCATCCTCACTCTCCCCAGCACTCTTCCCCACCTCGTATAACCCCAGACTCTCTTGCAACGCTACCCTGGGGACCAGGGAGGACCTACGCTCTACAGGAAGCTCTAACAGTCGCTCGGCTAAATCGTGATAACAGGGGTAAGTGAATCCACTCACCGGCTTCCCATACACTCTGAGCCCTGTGATCCGGCTCACATCCTCTAGACTAGGGATCATATGTCCCCATGGGAATATGAAGGTCGTCGCCTCCACATCCCACCTGCTCCGCAGAGCCTGGGTGAGAGCCGGATCCACCCTCATTCTCTCCATTCTGAATATCTCCCCAAACCCCATCTCCTCTATCCTCTCTCTCTAGAAAGGGGGGAATGCTAGGAAGACAGCCAAAACGAGCATCCAGGACACTCGGGCCCTCATCTCACCCTGCAGACACATTTCATTTGTTAAGCCAGTCAAGTTTTTTGGGTGTTCGGTCGGAGTCGCGACAGCTAGGGAGGCCGCGACCTTATCGCGATAGTGCGGTGCACCGCGACCTTGTCGCGTCGCCTTCCTAGGCTGCAATAAGGTCGCGTCCACCAGCGTCGTCGCGACATGGTCGCGTCGCCCATGACAGCTGCGACACCCTGTCGCGTCGGGTCGGGCTGACGTGTTATCAGGACCAGACTGGCCGGAGCCTCCTTTGCCTGATCCACTTTCCCATGGGCATCACGCCCTACAATGCCCTCTGGGGGGGCTCGTTTACTATTTCTACTCGTTCATTCAGAGAATTGGGGGCGATTTACTTACAGATTTCATTACTTTAGCCCTTTTCTTCCTCTCCTCCTCCACGTTCATCATCGGAGCCTCCACTTCTTCCTCCATCTCCATCTCGACGTTGGCTATCTCCTCCTCGACCAGAGGCGCCTCCACCCGGCGCCAGGAGCTCCTCCACTCCGCTTGTCGTTTCCTCCGGGATGAACCTTCGCCAGCATCCTTTCCTCCCTCCATCTCAATTCTGGGGTGATGAAGTAGAATTGGGGAGAAGATGGCGTGAAGGGGAACCAAGTTGTAAGAAGACAGAAAAGGAGGGTTTGAAGATTTGAGTTCGAGAAGTTCAAAAGTCAGAAAGGGGGAAGAAGAAGGGCCGTTTGCATTTTGAACAAGTCGGTTCTTGACACGACGCAGCGGGCTGTCGCGTTCATGTCGCGCCTTCCTAAGCCGTTGCGACCATGTCGCGACGCCTCGCTGGGACGCGACATTAAGGCGGCATCCCCTCTTGTCGCGTCATCAACAGAGTCCATTGTGTTTACAGAAAATTCAGTTTTATTCATTCAAATCCAAATCATTACATTCTATCAATCAATAAAATGCTCAAAATTCTTTCCCAAACTACCATCTATGTTTTTCCTACAATCAAATCAATTGAATTTCAAATGATCCCCGGTGCCGATTGAATCTTCTGCAAAGCTTCAATGTATTCCTTCATCACATCCTCATCCTCTACCTCAGCTTGTACAATGCTCATCGCACATCCTTCCCAATGGACGATGGCGCTACACACGTCGCGCTCGTCCTGCTCGTCGTCCATCTTTCGCTTCTGAATGGGCAGGTAATGCGATAGAATGGGGATAACCGTGCGAGCTCCGCCGCACTGAAGATAGCATCGATCTGGGTTGTATAACACCAATGCTTCATTGCCCAATAGCCTTAGTGCCAACCGGGTGCGCTGAGGGACGTGAATCGCCCGGTCGTGCAAAAATCGCGGGCGCATGTCAAACTCGGCTACGCTCATCTTTCTGAAATACTCTCGTCATGCTTTCAACCCTTTCAACTGTGCTGTTTTGCACCACGCCTTGGTTCTCATGTGGAGAGGGCTGCCCACTAATGCCAACAGATGGTTGAGCATTGTTTTGCATTCCGTGGCCAGATTGTCCATCGCTCGAAATTGGATATGCATGCCCATCCAAAGCTCGAGGGCAATGACAGAGCCGAAGAGAGGTCCCCCGGTCGCTGCAGAAGTCAAGCCCACGTATAAATACCCCAAGACCGCCTGGCCGATGCTCATACCCTCAGAAATAGAATCAATGACGCTCAAGTTCGCGAAGGAGATGGCGCCATCCGATGACGGGAAGAGTATGACATCGTAGATGCAAATAGCGGCTACTTTGGTGATAGATGTGTAGTTCTTGGTCTGGCGCTTGCACTGAGAAGTAATCCACTGAGCAATTGGAAGCAGATGAACATACATACCGCTCGTCATGGAATACAAATATGTTTTCCTCGTAGTAATATCCGCCAGGATGCTCCAAGCATTAATGGGCGCCACAGTGTATGAAATCACAAGTTCTTCGCCCCTCTGGTACCGTGGGAGGCCGAGCATAATCTCCAGCTCCTCCAACATGACTGTAGCTTCAAAATCGGGGAAGACGAACGTGTGCGTTTGTGGGTGCCATAATTCCGTTAATGTTGTGATACTCTCCCACACATGCACCATCTTGTCATGATTCTTCGCCAATACAAGTATAGTGGACAGTCCCCACTCTTTCAAACAGCTAATGGACGTCGGCGGCAGCAACTTGAGCATGGGCGCTAGCCATGGCATCCGGGAGAACCGCCTATGGCCGGGTAAGATCTGAAGAGAAGTAGAAGAGGTGGATTGAGAACAGAGGAGAAGAAGAGCAAAAAAAAAAAAAAACAGGGGAAAACAGAGCAAAGTTCAGAAATTCAAAACAAAGGCACTTACTTGGAGCTCCGAACGCATGCGTATGTGTCCCGGGATGGCGGAGAGCGGCTGGAGCTTTGCATAGGACTCCTTAGCAGCCTTGGGACTGAAGTATGGGGATCTCTTCCTGGAAAGCAAAATAATTCCTCTTCATGGCTACAAAGAGGGAGAAATTTGAAGAAACTGGAAGAAAAGAGGGAGCAGAAGGTTAGCTACGGAATTAGCCCCTAAACCCTCCTATTTATAGAGTCTTAAGAGGTGCACTCATACTCTAATCCCGTAACTAGGTGTTAGGATAAGATTAGAAGAGGTTTAGGAGTCCTAGTGTTAGTCTAGATGTCTTAGGATAAGGATAAACTTTAGTTTCCTGGTCTTTCTGGGTTCGGTTCGAGTCGCGACGCTGCGATCTGACGCGACCAGGTCGCGACAGGGCGGTATGCCGCGACTATGTCACGGTCACCCAGAGCGTCGCCTCTCTACCTAAATGGGTGTTTTCAGGTCTGTGCCTTGTATGTGTTTTTTTATAATTGTGAATATATATTGTCAGTTTGTACTTATTATGTTTGTTTTTTTTTTGTCAACAATAAAAATACAAAAAAAAATCACAAAACCAGAAAATTACAAAAAAGGGTCGCCGCAGGTAAGTTAGGTAGGTATTTCTTCTCTTACTCCCTGCATTACTATATGATATTCTACTTATTATATTATTTCAAGGACCGGCTGGTTCTCAATGTGCTCTGGGATTTGAGTTCCCCTTTACCAAAAACAGTGATAATCTAGGTGCACATTGTTAATCGTTGGACAGGTCGTTGAGTTGTTTAAGTTCAGGAAGGATGGATTCAGGCATGCACTGTGATTGTGGGTAGTCTCTTGACCCGTCCTTATCTGGCTTGGCAATATTATCCTTGATGTATTTTCTATTTTCTCCTTTTCTTTGCATTCGTTTTGATGATTTCTTTTATTTTAGCCCAGCATGCATCATGAAGGACTTTGAGCTTTCCTGACTCATTCCTGACTTTTGATGAGCCCTTGTTGAGTGCCCAGTCATCCTCCAATTTCCAAACAAGAAATCCAATTCCACTCCGAATCGGAAGGTTTGCCTCCGAGTGAGTTGTTCCCGTCAGTTTGACAAGAATTTCCCTATCTGGATTCTCTATCCAAATTTTCCTTTTCCTTTGATCCGTTTTGGTTGCGAACCGCTCCCAGACAGAGTCATGAGTTACCTGCCAGGCACGCACATGTCCTTCCAAAACGAAACCTGCAGGCCAATCGGCTAGGGTACCTCTCAATCAAGGGGTTGATCATCCTTTTCTTTCTCCTTTTCGTCCAGACTTGTGATTTTCTTTGCATTTTGCTCGAGCAGCTAACTCGGGGCTTTCATGAAGATTCCAATTGCTCATTAGTCAGATCGGGTGTCTCTTTACCTTGGCTCCCACTTTTCAGTTCACTCCGCATCACTTCCGCTCCGCCATCACTTCGTGACACTCCGCTACACTTCCGCTTCGCTTTCTTACAAAGTGGAAGCCAAGGAGGGGCAATCTGTAGACACCCGATTGCGACTAATAGGTTGAACCACATTTCTTGTCACTTCAGTGGGCCCCTAATTGGTCACTCACCTTGAGCCCATCATTAGCCATGTTTTGGGCCCATTAGCAATTTAAATTACCTTGAATTCCTGCCCATTATCACTATGAGAGTGTCCTTAAGCATTAATAACTCTTATCCACTCATGCGGTTGGCCGATAATTCACATAAATTTCGATTTTATAGTCGCGACGCATCGTGGCGCCGCGTCTCTAAGTCGCGACGGTCTAGGCCGCCGCGACAGCCCATGCATTATCCATGCACGTGGACAATACTGTCGCGACGCTCCGCCCTGTCGCGTCTCAGTAACGCGGCCCTACGATACGTCGCGACAGCAGCTGCGCATGCAGGCCTCCGCAACCACCTCCTATTTATCCTCTCATGGCTTTATCTTTATCCCTAGGGAATATCTCAACCCCTTGGGTGAGATTTGGGCCCTAGGGACTCTCCTTGAGGACCCTAAGGACTCTCCATCCGAATTTGGGTAAGGATTATCTCCCATTTTAATTAATTCTCATCCTAAGGAGATATTCTCTCTCAAGGGCCTATAAAAGCAAGGCTTCTCCTCAAGGACAAGGAGAGCCCCATTTTTTACCCCGAAGGGCTGCCGAAATCCCTATTGATCTATACTTAGCCTCGTAGCCATCCTTTTCACCAGTCTTCTTCACATTCCACTCCACAAAGCCTCACTCTTTCTTCATCAATGGAGCACAAGACGTGAAGAGGGCGACTCCAGCATCCTCTTGAAGCCTTTGCACACCATTTGGGGACTACATCCACGCCAGGGAGTCGCCCTAATGGGGCTCACCTTCTTCCTTTCTCTTTCTCCTTCATTTCTACATGCATTTTTATGTCTTTCTAGATAGGTTGCATTCCACTTTCCCATCCACGTTTCCACATGCCCTAGGGGTTTAAAAACCACCCCCAGGTTCATCCCTTCCATGTTGGTTTATTTCCTTTCATTTTTAGAATAGTTGCTACACTAATCATGTGCTAATAGGGTTTTTCTTTGTTGTTTCTCTTTGATTGGTAGGCACACAAACAAGGTTCTACGAGGAGCTCTCGTCCTCTGGCCGGCCGGAGGAAGGGAAGGAGGTCTCCCTCATTATCTCCCGTATCAGAAGAGAACGCGACATGAGACGCGTCCGCCATGACGACCGCGACATCAGGTACTCCTCTGTTCTCTCCCCCCTTTCCTAGAGTAATTAGCCCGTGTTATTTTCTTCATTTAGGCAATACTCTAAGTGGCGATCACATTCCTTACTTCCATACCATTAGATTTAATATCCGTTAATGTGTCGAGGGGAAGCACAATCCCTGTGATTACAGCAGTGTCCGGTTGGTGTTTTCTACCAAACTGTTAGCCTGGAGATGTGCTACCGAGGTGAAGTGATTATAGATGCCGAGCTCAGATCACTTATGCTTAAAGAAGGTACTATCAAACTACTTCCCATTGTCAGAAGTGATCACCCTTGGAACGCCAAACCGGCAGAGGATGTTCTTCCATACGAACTTCCACGCGGCTCACTCGGTGATCGCGGCAACGGGTTCTTCTTCGATCCACTTAGTGAAGTAGTCGAATGTGGTTTGTGTGAGGTATGTGTGCATATTTTCAGGGGCTTATTGGGCCGATAGTCTGGGCCTGCAACACCCCAGTGTCCTCAGCCTGTCATCACGACAGAAAGGAGTGTCGCGTTCTGAACGCGACAGAGGTGGCTGTCGTGTTCTTGTTGCCACTTTGTGGCACTGATCGTCTGCATGTGCACCATGTGTCGAGAGCTGGGCAACCTGCGGACGTCAGCCTTGGGAAGGCAACGCCTATGTCCGTCGCGATGCAACGATACGTCTCGTTCCCAACCGCTGGGTGTTTTTATGAAACCCCAACCGGACATAACTGCAACGAGTTCTGCTCGGCCAGGGGAAAGGGAGCTGCGGCGATTCTTGCAGGAATTCATGATTTCGGCATGATCGTGTCGTGGGAAGCTCACGTGGAGTGAGTGAAATGTCGGGGGAGCGTCGTATCGTGTGTTCTTCGCGAGGTAGGGTGGCTCCTCCCGTTTCCGGGGCGAGAATCGTGTGGAATGCAGGGTTTGATCAGTTTAATGCTTTCTACACAATAGATATCATGCCTAGGAACCCATTAAAGCATGAAAAACACTAATTAAGGGTGGTTTGCATGGTGTGGGTTGGTAATCCGTGGAGGGGATCCCGGATTAGGGTTTCCATCTGCTAAGGCGACGGATCCCCCTGTCGCGATCAGGTGGCGACGGGCCGACCCGTCACGTTAAGGTTGTGAACGCGACTTGTTTGTATGTTGTGTTAATGTGTTGAAGGTGACCTATCGGGCTGTCACTATCTGAAGGCGACGCAAGACCCCTGTCGCGACTTCAGCCGAGAAGTCTATGCATGCATGGCTCATGCGATTGGTTTATCTAAATATCGTTATGTGACATGTTTACTGATAACGAGCGGTGCATTGGCACTTGTGGCACTCTGAGAGTGCATGGTTCTAGAAGCTAGCACTTCGGTTGTGTAGCTAGCTGGTTCTTTGCGTAGTTGCGTGGTGTTCACGCAAGCAGTGTTGTGTTCACGTGTTGTGGACAGTTGTTATTTGAGGTTTACGTGACGTTTCACATGGTTTGTGTGTGACGTGCACGTGGTTCTGTGTGTATGGCAAGTAGTACGACGCCTACCATGGTTGCCTCTCTAGTTGGGTGCCCCAGGTTCTCTGTGAGCCAGGTTGTTAGCTCGGGGCTTTGTCCCGGTACTTGTGCTGTACTGTCGAGGTCTGTGTCGTTTGTCCTGGACACCCTCACTCCTTTGTTTGAGATGTACGTCCGGCTGAGGGAAAGATGACAATGGGACAGTGACTCTTGAGTTTGTTTTTAGTCACTTGTAGCGCGCTCTTAGTTGGGGGTACGGACACCAGTAGTCGACACTGGTCCCCGACTAGTCCTTTCCAGTGCCTCACTCTAGAGTGCTCCAGCTAGAGACCCTAGAGGTGCCAGGCATGGGCCTGCGGTTGTGTGTCCGTAGGAGTGGTGTTTAGTTGGTATCCACAGTTGTTTGACTTTTCCACGTGGAGCGGCAGCTGGACCTTTCATCCGTGGCTGCGAGACTGAGAGGTAGACCTGTGTTAGTTTGTCCGAGTTAGTCACTGGTGTCGCGAACCAGTTCACGTGGCTCGTGTGTGGCGGTCTCTACTATAGCTCGTACACCTATTTGGGTTTGCCGTTTATTTATTACAATTGCTTTACGTAGTCTGCAAACGGTGAGTACATTTACAGCTTTAATATCATGCTTAGTTATTTTATAAATTGCTAGCGCAGTTTACTACTTTCGTACATGTGTTTTGGTTTGCTCGGTGTTGGGGGAGTTCCCTACTGAGCCAGTGACTAGAGAGGCTCACCCCTACCCCCCACAGGTGAGGGCGAGGAGGACGTTTCGTTATCGTCGTCCAGTTTGGAGCCGCGTCGCAGCGGTGTTGGACCAGCACCTCCAGCAGTGTAGTTAGTTAGTTTTCTTTCTGTTGCATCTCGGGGTATATCCCAGGCTATTGTACTTCTTTACACTCTTGTAAAGTATGGCTATGTAAACTTGTGAAAAAAATATATATGCATATTGGTGTGTTCCTTTGTGTTTTTATGGACGTGTGTATGATATCCCTTGCGAGGCTTCAGCTCGTTCGCGGGAGGCGGACTCGGATCAAGTTCGTTAGTGGTTTAACGGGCTTGAACGAGGCATTCCGTCACGTGGTGGTACCCAGAATACGCATCCAGGAAGCTGAGGAGCTCATGCCTGGACGTGGCGTCTACCAGCTGGTTGATGTGCGGCAAAGGAAAGTTGTCCTTAGGCGTAGCCTTGTTAAGATCTTTGTAGTCCACACATACGCGCCATTTGCCATTAGCTTTGCGTACGAGGACCACATTGGAGATCCACCTTGGGTAGTGGGCTTCCCGGAGGAGCCCAACTGTTTGGCTTTTGACGACGTGATCATGGATCACGGTCTGCCATTCTCAGTTGACGGGTCGTCGCTGCTACTGGACTGGTGGAACCTTTGGGTCCAGAAGAAAGCGATGCACCATCACGTCCGGAGGAATGCCTAGTAGCTCGTCATCCGACCACGCAAACACATCTAAATTGGCTAAGAGGAATGTCTTGTAACGTTGTTGTTCGGCTTCCGAAAGCAGTGAACCAATATAGAGGACATGCTCGGGGTTGTCATTTATGCGGACCGGAAGCAGATCTTCAGCAGGAGTCCCTCAGCTGGTAGAAGGTTGGTCGGCTTGCGGAGGCACGAGGGTCACGGCTTCGAAAGGCTGCTTGTCCCTTAGTGAGAGGACATAGCACCGTCTAGACTCACGCTGGTCGTCGAGCACCTCACCGATCCCACACGGAGTGGGAAACTTCATCTTCTGGTGGAGAGACGAAGGTACCGCTTTAAGCCTACCGATCAGGCCCCTGCCGAGGATAGCATTGTAACCAGGCATATTTCAGATGACCAAGAAGTCCACCATCTTGGTCACACTTCTTGGGGCCGTCCCAAGAGTTATTGGGAGGCGAGCTCGTCCCATGGGCTGAACCGATACCCCTGAGAAGCCGAACAGAGGTGACTCAACAGGGGTGAGCTGGTCGGTTTTTAGACCCATAAGTAAAAAGCAGTCGTAGGCCAACACATCTGGTGCACTTTCATTATCCACCAAGATCCAGCGCACATTACAATGGTTGATGGTGGCTGAAACAACCAGCGCATCGGTGTGCGGAGTAGTAACTCCTATAAGATCTTCGTCCGAGAAGGTTATAGCCTCCTCGGTCTGTGCACGTGCGGGATTAGGGGGATAAGGGGCCGGTCGGGGTGCTGAGGGCCTGTCCACGACATGTACTCACCGAGCGTAGTCGCATCGGCTTTGAGTGCTTTCTCCTCCCCCGCCGAAGCCTCCCGCGATCACATTGATTTCCTGCCCGTTAGGCTCGTTGTTGATCGGCTGCTCGGGAGTTTGCTCTTGACGTCAGGGGCGATCTTCGTTGCGGCGCACGAATCATCCAAGGTAGCCGTGCTTGATGAGGGACTCAATCTCGTCCTTGAGTTGGCGGCATTCGGAGGTGTCGTGGCCGTGGTAGCAGTGGAAGCGACAGTACTTGTCTTGGTTGCGCCTTCGGGGGTCAAAGCGCATCCTCGGAAGCCACCGAACATATGGCTCGTCCCGGATTTCCGCCAGGATCTGTTCGGGTGCCACCGTGAGTGGGGTGTAATCGGTGAAGGGGCGTGGTCGGCGCGGTGAGTCCCCGTTGCGCCACCCTTTCTTCCGATCACGGTCAGAACCGTTGTCGGAAGGCCTCTTCTTGTCCGATGATTCACCCTGCTCTGCTCGACCAGCGGCCAGCTCTCCTCGCAGGCGGCGTGACGCTGGGCGGTGGAGAGTAGCTCGGCGAGGGTGGATGGCTACTGTACTCCCAGCATTCTCTGTAGGAAGCCATCGCGAGTGCCTTGGATGAGGGCACTGGTGGCTAATGGGACGTCGAGGCGTGGGATGTGGAGCACCTCAGTCTGGAACCTCTTGACGTAGTCCCAGAGCGCTTCTCCCTTCTTCTGTCGAACAGCAAGAAGGGAGGCCACAGTGCGCGGCTGCGACATTCCGCCCAGGAAGTTGTCCCGAAAGGACTTCTTCAACTAGTGGAAGGAAGAAACGGAAACTGCAGGGAGGGCTTCGAACTAAGCCCGAGTGGTTTCCTTTAAGGTGGTCGGTAAGGCCCGGCACTTAGCTGCATCAGATGTCCCATGGAACACCATATGCGACTCAAACCCGTGGATGTAGTCCGCGGGGTCAGTGGTGCCCTCGTACGGCGCGATGGTGGGCAGAGGGAGCTTGGGAGAGATCCGAGCTTCCAGGATCTCCACAATGAATAGGGAGCGGAAGTCCAGGTCCTCTTCGGCTGGAGCTTTTCCCTCCGCCCACTGTACCATCGTGTCGACACGGCGCTCGAGGTCCACAACACCGCAGAGACGTCGAGCCAACTCCTGATCAGAGTGGACTAATCCCTCACGTCTAGACTTGTGGGAGTTGGCGCTCATGACGGAACACGCAGGGGGTCGAGCCACCGTGGAACAACGTGGCAAGCGGCCGCGACGCTCCGGAGTGCGCCTCTCAGATGGGGCCCAACACGACCATCACTGCGAGTCCGCCTGTTGCTCCAGCGGCGCGGGAGGGGCGCGAAAGCATCGGTGAGACGACTCTGCCTAACGCTCCTGTAGCAAGGAGGCTGCCGGGGCTAGCTGCCTGGTCATCTAGGCCTGGAACCCCAGACAGATCCCCGTCAAGTGCTGCATTTGTCCCCGGAGTTCTGCTACCTCCAGGGCGATTACAGGCGCGGCGACGACAGGGACGGCGCCAGTCGCACTGGCAGGAGCGACGGCGACGTCGACAGGGGGAACCCGCTGACGAGAGTCCGCCCTAGACTGACGGGACCTCGTCATTCGGCTCCCAACGTTCTGGTATGAGGATCGTTCGCGAGCCATGGCTGTCGTCATTCCCACAGACGGTGCCAAAAGTGTGAGAACCACACTGCTGACTCTCAATCTCTGAACATAGTGGTGGCAAACCACGCTGAGGGGTACATGACCGAATACAAGCTTGTGAAGTACAAGCTTTGCCACGGGTGGGGTAAGTCTCCTAATGCTCTTCCTAAATTATCCACTGCAGGTATTCTGACTCTTCTCTTCTCTCTTTTTTTTTTAGATGTTGATGAGTTGGCCGCTAGTCGGGACCAGAAAGGAATGGCCAACTATGCCGAGCTGATTCCCGTCAAGCTTTATCTGATAAGGGTTGACGAAGAGGCTTCTACACCGGGAGCCGAAGAGCGCCGCCCCATGACCCCCCAGACGACCGGGCAGGGGCCCCTCAAGATAGGCCCCACGAAGAAGGCCAAAGCTGAGGTGGCCAAGGGTGCTGCAGAGAGGGCGGTCGAACAAACGGCCACTGAAGCGGCCGAGACAGAACTCCTCAACTTCGGGTGAAGAAGAAGAGGAAGTTGGTGAAGGCGCCAAAAAGCACGCATCGCGCAGTTTTGGATGGGGCCGAAGAGGAGGCTGAGGAGGAAGAGGAAGTTTCCCCGCTAAAGGCGCAAAAGAAGCACAAGGCGGTGAAACCAACTGAGCATAGGGTGCTACAGATCGCGCCGAAGATCGCCCCCGGGCCACAGAGCAGATGGCCGCCGAGCTTGGACTTATCGTGGTGAGCGATGAGTCCGATAACTGTGCCAGGGAGTGAGCGGGGATATCAATGCCCCAAAACATCAGGGCATCCACTCCCCCGGTTCTTGCTGAGGGCCAGTTTGATGAGGTGGCCGCGACAGGAACCTCGAGGGTTGTGGCTGCAGCACAGGCGGCAGTGGACCGCACGTTCGAGGATGTGGCCGTGACCGGGGCCTCAGGCACTGCGGCTGTTGAGCAGATGCTGTGATCGGCGGCGAAAGACTTCTGCGCGAAGGGCGAGGGTGCCACTTAGAGCGCCGAAGTGCACGAACGGGTCGTGTCTGCAGTGATAAAGACCCTCAGAATCGAGGAAACAATGGCTCCGAACACTGGAACTGCTCGGGCCGAGAAGACGATAGCTCCGACGGTTGAGGCTGCCCTAGCCCCCATGCCCCCCACCGAAGTGGTTGTGGAAGCGGAAAGGCAAACAACCATTGCGGGACGCGAGGGAGACGAGGAAGCAATTCGTGCTGCCAAGGGCCAGGAAATGGTAGCTGGAGTTGGAGGAGCGGGGCCTTCATCTAGGCAAGCGGGCGATGTTGCCGATGGCGAAACCGACTCCGAGGAGGACCGGAGGCCGCTCAGCGAAGTACTGCGGAAGAATACTCACGAGCTTCCTTCGAAGGAATTACTGGAGGCGGCATTGGGGCGCCTAAAAGACAGTGCTCCAAGGCTGCTCCCTCTGAGCCCCACTGCATCGCACCTCAAGAGATTAGCCTGGTGTCAGCAGCTGAGTCCCGAGCAGACCCCGGGGCTCCCCGGCAGGGGCTACCATCCGAAGGGCCACTCCACGGGCCTTGGCGTCAGCCAACACTTTGGCGATGGCCTCTTTTTCAGCCCGAGCAAGGGACAAGTTCAGCTTGAAAGCCCGGAGGGCATCTTTGAGGTTCTTAACCTCATCCTGCAGCTCGGCTTCCGAGCCTTGTGCTACGCAAACAGATCCTCACAGAAGGCAGTCTGGGCCTCCCACAACTGATGCTGGTTCTGGGCCCGTGCAGCGAGTCTCCTCAGCATCTTTAGAGACTCAGTAACTCCGTCCATCAGCGCCCCCAAGTCGACGCCTTCGTCCTCGGTGTGGCCCTTCAGATGGTAGCCCTCGCCGGAGAGCCTCAAGGTCTGCTCGGAACTCAACTGTTGACACCGGGCTAATCTCTCAAGGTGCGATGCAATGGGGCTCGGAGGGAGCAGCCTTGGAGCACTGTCTTTCAGGTGCCCCAATGTCGCCTCCAGTAATGCCTCCGAAGGAAGCTCGGGAGGATTCTTCCACAGCACTTCGCTGAGCGGCCTCCGGTCCTCCCCGGAGTCGGTTTCGCCATCAGCAACATCGCCCGCTTGCCCATACGAAGGCCCCGCTCCTCCAACTCCAGCTGCCATTTCCTGGCCCTCGGCAGCGCGAATTGCTTCCTCGGCTCCCTCACGTCCCGCAATGGTTGTTTGCCTTTCCGCTTCCACAACCACTTCGGTGGAGGGCATGGGGGCTAGGGCAACCTCAGCTGTCGGAGCTATCGTTTTCTCGACCAAAGCAGTTCCAATGTTCGGAGCCATTGTTTCCTCGGCTCCGAGGGTCGTTATCGCTATCGACACGACCCGTTCGTGCACTTTGGCACTCTGAGTGGCACCCTCGCCCCTTCGCGCAGAAGTCTCTTCGCCACCGATCACAGCATCCTGCTCAGCAGCTGCAGTGCCTGAGGCCCCGGTCACGGCCACATCCTCGAACGCGCGGTCCACTATCGCCCGCTCTGCAGCCACAACCCTCGAGGTTCCTGTCGTGGCTACCTCGTCAGACTGGCCCTCAGCAGGACCCGAGGGAGCAGATGCCCTGATGTTTTGGGGTGTTGATATCCCCGCTTGCTCACCGGCACAGTTATCGGACTCGTCGCTCACCACGACAAGTCCAAGCTCGGAGACCATCTGCTCTGTGTCTCGGGGACGATCTTCGGGCGCGATCCGTAGCACCCTCTGCTCAGTTGGTTTCACCGCCTTGCGCTTCTTTCGCACCTTTAGCAGGGAAACTTCCTCTTCCTCCTCGGCCTCCTCTTCGGCCCATCTAAAACTGCGCGATGCGTGCTTTTTGGAACCTTCACCAACTTCCTCTTCTTCTTCACCTGAAGTTGAGGAGTTACTGTCTTGGCCGCTTCAGTGGCCGTTTGTTTGACCGCCCTCTCCGTAGCACCCTTGGCCACCTCAGCTCTGGCCTTCTTCGCGGGGCCTATCTTGAGGGGCCCCTGCCCAGTCGTCTGGGGGGTCATGGGGCGGCGCTCTTCGGCTCCCGGTGCAGAAGCCTCTTCGTCAACCCTTATCAGATAAAGCTTGATGGGAATCAGCTCGGGAGGTCGGGTCATTACAGATGGTATCAGAGCGAGGAGTCTACTGAGATTTGTGAAGAGTTAATAACTATAGTTGTCCCAAAGAAAGGTACTAGTGCGCTGCTGACACCATCCGGCTAGTGTTAGGCTTGTGCTTTCAATTGTTTTCCAGGTGTGCGGCTTCCCTGCAAGGTTCATGCGCGTGATGCAGGTTGCAGTTGTTGTTGTGCCACGTGCGTGGCGAGTGTGGTCGCTCAGCGTGTTCGTGCCGTAGCGGCGTGGTTGGTGCTGGACTCGCTGGCAGTGGTCTTCCTTGTATGGAGGACGCTTGCAAGCAAGTCCAGGTGCGGTGCTTCTGGTAGTCTTCGGCGCATTTGAGTGTGTGTGCGTCGCGAAGGCTGAGAGAGAGCCTGCGTGTGGTGTGGCCTTCACCGGTGCAGAGTTGTTGTCTGTGGAACCGGTCGAGGTGTCTCTACCTTGTTGGCTGCCCCTCTGTTGTTGGGGTGTGTGTTGTGTTGGTCTTGTGTGTGTGATCTCTTGTTTATGCACTGTTGTGCACTGCGCTCTGCTTGGTCGGCATTGTTGCTCGAGCTAAGCAAATGTTCTGCGTGCCATCTTGCATCGCTGGTTGAGCGCTGCGACACTTGTCTGTGGTTGTTGTCGGCCTGGTGCTGACTGGTTGTAAGCTCTGGTGAGGTGCTCCCGGAGTCCTTCTCTGTTGGTTCTGGCGGAAGTGAGGTTTCCCCGGAACTATGTTGCGCTCGTTTCTGGTTGCTGTTGCGTTGCCCTCTAGGATGAGGTGCATCGCTTGGTTGCCCTGTGTTCTGGTGAGGTTTCCCAGAACTGTTTACAGTTGTTCTGGTGAGGGTTTCTCTCAGGACTGTTTCGCGCTCGTTTCTGCTATTGTCGTGCTACCTTAGAGTCTGAGGTGTGTTGTTGGTTTGGCTGTGTGCTCTGGCGAGTTTTCTCAGAACGGTGCCTTGGTGGTTCTGGTGGAGGTTCTCCCAGGACCTGCTTGTGTTGCTTCTGTAGTTCTGCTTGCTACACTGTTTCTCTCTGATGGTCCGTGTTGTTTGGTCGTTGGGTTGTGCATTCTGGCGAAGGTTCTTCCCAGGATCGCCCTTTGTCGCTTCTGGCGGAGGTTCTTCCCAGGAGTGCTCTGTGTTCATTTCGGGCCACCGTTATGTTGACCCTATGGTTCGAAGTGTGCCGTTTGGTTGGGCTGCATTCTGGTGAGGTTCTCCCAGGACGGCTCTTGGCGCTTTTGGTGGAGGTTCTCCCCAAATCTACCCTGTGTTTATTTTGGTCATCGCTACCCTCTCTCTATGTAGAGATGAGCTGTTGTTGTTTCCAGTTGGACTGTCTGCGTTACAGTCTGCCAGGGCATTTCTGGTCAAGGTGTGATGCCTTGACTGTGCATCTGGCTACTACGTTGGCCAACTTGTTTCATTGTTCGTTTTCAAGTTTCTCGATTGCGCCGGTGGGACTTCGTGTGTCCCCGTGCTTCAGATGGTTTGCTTCATTTCTCGCACCCTGCATGCTATCCTAGATGGTGGTCTGGTGAGTGTAGTGGGTGTTTGGCGGGTTGTGCTTCTTGCGGAAGCATCAGTCTTGCATTGTGGTTTTCCCTCTCACGCGTGGAAGAGACTCGTTGTGTGTAGCTCCTCCCTCTGCTTTCCGTTGGTTGCTTGGGGTGGCGATGCTCCACTGTGGTGTTGTGTTGCCAGGGTGCGCATAGTTGCGACCTTTTGGTGGAGTCATCTTCCCTTGAGTTATTTTTTGGGTTGAGCTGGTTGCTCACCTCATGCTGTCATTTTCTGACGGCACCGTGGGTCGGGGGACCTGTTCGTGCCATCATCGTTGATTGTTTCTTGCTACCTGCCTAAACAATTTGGGGGCATTGGGTCCCTGTTGGTTTAGTGCGAGTTGGTACCATTTTCCTATTGGGCTGCAGGCGTGAGCGTTGCTCTGCTATGCACCGGTCGTTTTAATTGGCTTGCTCATTTAAGTGTTTTTTCGGTGTCTGCTCGACGCTTTTCATGTCGTCATCTTGGTCTTTGGCATCTCTATCGGTCACGATAGAGGTGGTGCTTCTTGCTCTTGCGCGCCAGGGAGTCGTTGTGGTTTTTGCTCCCTGTGAGGCAGAGTCGATGCTCCGTGTTTTGCGTACTTCTTGGAGCGGACGTAGTTGTCGCGCTCTTGAAGTAGTTATCGGCTTTCTGTGTGCTTCTATTGTGGGTCTCTGGTGGAGAGTCCCCTTCGGTGGGCCCTGTGTCGTCTTGGGCCGTGGTGCGGTTTTGTGTGCTGCACCTTGAGCGTTTTTCGATGCTTCGTGTTTTTGTGCCTCAAGGTGTAAGGCCCTTGATTTTCACCTTGTTTGTTAAGTATATGTATGTGTGTATAAGTGTATACTATTGATGTATGATTATTGTGTATAAGTATTTATTGATATAAATTGTATGAATTAGTATTATCGAAATGTACATAGTATATTCAAGTACATATATGTATGTATATATATATATATATATATATATATATATATTATATATTTGGTGTAGTAGTATTATAAATTTTTGCATAATTAAAGTGAGTTTTGTCGGCCAGTCGGCGTCCACATGGGCTGACACTGACAAGGGGTAGGCGGCAACATCGATGGACGCCCATTTCTGCATAGGCGACCATGGATATGGACGCCAATATCCCAGATCTGTTACGTTTTCAGATCCGGAAACGCCTCTGGAAATTTAGCCTCTTGTTTGGGAAACCCTTCCCAACGGCTCTGAGACTTGCCCTTTAACCGATCCGACCCCCAACCCTTTATAATATCCAATTTTCGGCCAGATCCATCCCTTTGGCTCTTGGGTCAAAAACCTATCTTCTCTAAGCAAAAAAAAAACCCTAACTTGAACCTGAAAGATCCGGCTTCGGAAGGCTTCGTCTGGCGATCTGCATCAACTGGTGTCGACCTTGAACATCAGGGAACGACTCCCCACGCTGGTGTGCTGTGAAGATCAACAGAAGATCCGAAGAAGGAGGGATTTGGAGACTCTTTGGCACAGGCCGAGGAGGGCTTCTCTGGCTTAAATCGTCGTTGGTAGATTTTACAGAAGGCAAGTACCCCATACACATTAACCCTACATGTGTCTAGTATGTCCCAGGATTTTCTCAGATTTTTCTCGTGTCCTGGAACCACCCTTTCAAGTGATTTATTGACTTTCAGTCTGTGTTCTGCAGACAGGATATTAACGGCAAGATCCCTTGCCGCTAATATCTTGTGTTGGCGGCATCATCTAATGCCGTTAACCTATAGACGGCCACCCCTTGCCGTCGAGTTCTTCAGACTGCAACAGTGAGCAAGTCTGTCCTTATATGAACTAGTTTTCGAGTTTTTCCGCATGAGGATATACGGTAAATTTTATATAATATGTGAATATATATGTTCGGATGTACTGTAAGTTATTGTGCATTTTTGAATTTTTCACTAATTATTAGAATTTTTGGAATATGTTACCAATAGAATGTTAATCTTGGAAAATGTCGTTTATGAAATATGTGTAGAAATTAACTGTCATAGATTTTCTGTACATTGTTCATAATATCTAGTGCATGATATAAAAATTTGAGTAATTTATATCATCTGTGTAATTTATTAAGTTTTCTGAACCGAAAAATAGTTAATATGTCTGCTCAATGTAGAAAAGTTAAGAATCCATGCGAAACTAGTTAAATCCATGAAATTTGTGATAAATTTGTACTGTCAGTATTCAGGTATGAATTAAATTATGAACCCGAATAATGAAAAATTGTATCAGTTTGACTATTTTTACAGTTGATATCATCACTGTTAGAATTTTCATAAAATATGTGTAACTCAGAAAAAATGCAAATTTTGGTATGCATGATGGTTAAACTGTGATAGATTTCTGGTTAAATTTATGTACTGAACAGATGACAGTAGCTATATAAACCTGTTTTATGTTAGATATTAATAATTAATACATGCTAATATGATAAATGTTTAATTTTGCAAAAATTTCAGCATGATTAGGATTGTTGTAAAAATCTGATTAATACTGAAAACAGTAGTATCATGCTAGGTAATACTGAAGAAGGAAAATGTGTGAACATGAGATGAATGCGTGATTATTTTGTGTTTAGAATGTGTTGAAATTGAGAAAATGTATTAATGTGCCAATGTGTGACACTGCTACCTTAGAGGGCTGTGGAACTGTACTGTGGTAAAGTCCCCACGGGAAGGTTCAAAGTGTGTGATGTCCCATGGGCATTGGGATTAAATCCTGGAGGCGAACAAGTATCGCTGGTTAGGGTGGAGAGTGCTTCTCCCGGTTCTGCGCAGTAACTAAGATTAATCACTGGAATGCCTAGGTGATTGATATGTGATGTGATTAGTGTGTGTCCTTCTAAAGTGGTTTGGGCTATGTGTCACGGCATTAAGTGAAAGTGAAAATGTGTTTAAGTGAAAGAAATTGTGTAAATTGTGGACCTGTGTAAGTAAATATGCATTCATGAAATTCTTATGAAAGCATGCAAAAATGATAAGTTTCTTGTGAATGTGACATGATAGTAGTAAAACAGCAAGCTTCTCACTAATATAAACGTGTTAACCATGTGTAAAAATTTTCTTAGAAGTTATGTTAAATTAGTTGTTATGAAATGTGTAAATTTGTGTAAAATGTTCAACATGTGGCTTATGAATGATTGAATGAAATCAGTTTAGTATAGTGAAAAAAAGTAGAAAGCATGTGATAGGATTAGTTTATTTTGTATAAAACCAAATACCATGTGAGAGATGTGTAGAAATCATGAATAAGCTTCTATTTGAAAAATTGTCACTTCCATGCATAATGTGTAAATGATGTAGCATAAGGTTATGGATATTACTCGATGCATGTATGTTTAGTGTGCTGGTGTTACTTGTTGAGTTCTTTTGAACTCATTCTTGCTTCGGCGTACAGGTGCAGACGTTTCTACTTCTTCCGAGGAGATCGTTAGGAGCGACTCGGAGCGAGAGTAGGAGATATTGTTGTGGATTTAGCATTGAAATTTTCATTACTCCATTGTATGTAATAAAGACTCTGCGTAGTCTCTTGTGGACGATGTATTTATTTCATTTCAATTATGGAAAATTTGCTCTCTTTCTTTCTATACGGACTGTGAATAGAATGTGGATGATGGAATAAAATTTCTTTTCAGTTATTTAAATTCCGCTGTCATGAGATATACTATATTTGTGTATGTTTCAGCCTATCGTACTAGTGTTGGGTAAATGTCCCACTGTAGTGATACCTTTTATATCGACGTGGGTTGGTGGAACCGTACCGATATGAGAGGGTCGTTACACAAGGGCTAGGGCCGGCGTGGCCTGTTGTGCCCTTTTCAGGCTTGCGGTCCTTTGCTAGTGGCCTGGGCAGGACTCTTGTGGAGAGTCCTTCCATTAGCCAGTGTTGTTTCGGCCGCTGGTGCACCTGTGTTGCACTTTGTTTAGTTTTTGGTGCTTATGGTAGCACCGTGTGCCCGTGCACGAGTGTTTCGATTTGTGCCGTCTGGAGCCTTGGTGCATTGTGTTGTACCTTAGGTGGCTCCTGGTGCTTGTGATAGCACCGTGTGTTATGCTATGTGCCTATTCATGAGATTTGTGTGTCGTCTCACGACTTTGTTCGGTGTTGGAGGCGTTGAGCTTTCCGCCTCTGGGACACCTTGTGCTGGCCTATGCCTCGTGGTCGTACCGTTACCACTGTGGGGTGGCTGCTTTGCCTTGTCTAGGTAGCTCTATCGGTGGTACGCCGGGCTTTGGTCGTGGCCTGTGTCTGGATTTCCCTCTCGCTTTCAGAGCGAGTGTGTTTGGCTGTGGTACCTGTAGACACGCGAATTTGGCTCCACCGCGGGCAAATTTTCAAGTTGCGCCGTAACGCCCGAAAATGACCTTCTTTTGCCTCGCAAGAGTGTTTTCCCCATATTTCTGGATATCGCCCATTTTTCCTCGGTGCTTCCCCAGGGGGTCTGGTCGCGGATCGACCTGCGCGGTCAGGTCGCGGGGGTCTGGGGGCAGCGCCCCGGCGGGGGTCTCCAGGGGCAGCACCCCCGAAAGCGAAATTCAATTCGCGTCCGCTATAGTGGACGCGTTTTTCATCGAACCGCCTTTCAAATCGCGTCCAGGAGCCCCGACGCGATTCAGGGTCTGACAGCGGCCCAGAAAGTCATCGCGCGCAGGCCTGTAATCATGATAAAATCCCTGAATCGCGACCTTGTCAGACGACGCGATTCAGAGAGGTCAAATCCAGGATGTCGCGTCAGCAGACAACGCATTCGTGAGTCAGTTGCCTCGAAACCATGCAAGCCTTAATCGCGTCCGGGCGTCCCACCGTGATTCAAGTCGCGGTGGCATGCCCCGACGTGATTCAGAGAGACGGTGCAGTAATTCCCATTGTGCGGCCGACTTTCTAAATCGCGGCCTGCCGCTTCGCCGCGATTCAGGCCTAATAGGCATCTGCTGTCCTGGACGCGATTTTGCTCCAGTGCCTATAAAAATGAAGTCACAGGAGCAGGGGCGAGGGTTCGGCTTCTCTTCCTTTTTTGAGAGAATAGAGAGAGGAGAGAGAGAGAGAGAGAGGAAAATCCTTCTCTACCCCGGCGGAGCCCTGCCGGATTCTCCCCGCGACTTCCCCCACGACGGAGCCCTACTGGACCGGCGACCCAACTCCTCCACCGGTGTTCGGAGCCGTTCATCTTCCTTACGCGCGTCGGAGCAAGCGGGAGCTTCGTCCTCGTCTTCCTCCGTCCGTCCCAATCGGCATCGCCGCCACGACACACACACCGCTCGGGGAAGCACACACACCCCCCTCCTTTTCTATTTGCATTTCCACTTCCTCCGGGCCCCACGTGGCTCTTTATATTTTATTCTCCCCCGGGCACCGTGCCCCCCTTTTACTCCTTTCATACACACATTTGCATGCATACACACACACACACACCTACATTAGGGGTTTAAAGGCCACCAACCGGTAAGTCGTTACCATGTTCTTTCATTGTCTAATTTCATTTATTTAGGATATATACTACACGAGTGGCTAATCCCCATTTTTTATTTATTTGTCCTTTTGCAGGGTAATCAAATAAGGAAACGCCCTCTACCACAGTCGGCCGTGCTTGTAGAGGAAGAAAGGACCCACATCATCCCCCGCGCAATCTCCCCGCCAAAAAGGTACACTCACGATCACTTTCTTCCACTCGCACCCCTCGCCGTGCATCTCCATTCGGCACCCTCGTGTGCCTGGCGATCACGATCTTTTTCTTTTTATCGTCTTTTCAGCTTTTCCACTCCATCTCCACACACCACACACCCCACTTATCTCACGTCTTTTATCACCACCCTCTTTGTGGACAGTTCTTCGCCCCCCCTAAAAAGGGAGCGGAAAATGGTATCCACAGTACCCTGCTTCGGTCTAGGTTCCTCTGAGGTCGATGTGTTGTCCTCGACCTCTGCAGTTGTTTTGGTTCCCGTATGGTTGTGCGTCTTTTTGGTGGTTGGCATGCTGGTACCCACCCTAAGACCCGTGTGCACGTGGCGGGTGTGCTACCAACTCCTCGTTGATTCTCCGTTGTGCGTGGTGTTGGTAAGTCTGGAAGCCGATGGCGGAGTCTCCTGTCGGTTCGTCCGGTGACAGTGAGGCTAATTGGCTTGCTAGTACTCGACCACGTGGTTTGTCGACGTTGGGAGGTGTCAGGCTCTGGCTTGACCTCAGACGTCTTCCATGTTTCCATCGCGGTGTGCCACATTGTGGAGCGTGTAACTTCCAATTTTTGTGGCTCCGCATGCGTTTGGTGTCCTTGTCGGACCACGAGGACGGTCTGGGTGAGACCTAGTGGTGACAGTGGATACCGTTTCGCATGTTGAGGTTTCTTCGCGAGCGTTTGCTATCCCTGTTGGACCGCGAGGAAGGTTTGGGTGAGACCTAGTGGTGACAATGGACATCGTTCCATGTGTTGCGGATCCTCCACAAGCATGATATTGCTCTGGTTCTCGTCGCTCGCGTGGCTTTTCGGTTGGGCTGGTGACCGGTGCTAGCTGCTGCTAGTAGCGTGAGGCCGTTCCCCTGAGACTTGTGGTTGGTTCTCAGATGTTTCTCGTGTGGTTGTCAGCAACTGTGCACTCTGTCAGGTTTTGCTGGCGACAGAGTGAGTTGCTGACCGGTGTTTCTCGTGTTGTTATCGGCAACCGCATCCTCTGTCGGGTTTTGCCGGCGATAGAGTGGGTTGCTGGATGGTTGGTCTCAGCAGTGAGGTCTGTTGGTGGCTACAGCCATGCAGTTTCCGACTGGCATTTTCTGCTGTTCGGGTCGGACTTGGAGTCGCTCGGCACGTGGGGTTGTCGTTCCATTTGGGTGCCCCACGTGTGCCTGGAGTGAGCTGTTGGGTTTCGGCTTGGTGCTCCACCCGTGTTTGGAGCCCGTTATGTGAGCCGTTGGTTTTCTGGCTTCGTGTGCCCGCGCGCATTTTACGGTGCAGTTGTTGCCACGAGGAAGTCATGTTGAGACTTAGTGGCTTGTTCGCATTGGTCTTGCGTTTGCTCCCTGTGTTTTGTTTCGTGCCTCGGGATCTTCTGGGGTTGTCCCAATTTCTAGGACGAAATTGTTTTAAGGGGGATAGAATGTAAGACCCGGCTTCCCGGCTTCCCGGATTTTCGTCCGGTGTCTGGGATGACTGGCCACTAATGCGTCCAGGTTGGGCGACGCATTAGTGTCGTGTCGTGGGTGTCTGCCGCGATAGTCATCCACATCGCGACAACCGTGTGCGTCGCGTTCTTGTCGTGCCCGAGGTTCTCGTCACGTCTTGGTGTCGCGACCGGTCAACGGGTCGCGACTGCTTTCTGTCCTGTCGGTCGTATGACGCCTGTCAGAGTGGCAGGTGTGTCAGTATGGCCTGTCGCGTTGTCGCGGCGCCCTTGGGGGTGTGTTCTTGTCGCGGTCCGCTAACCCGTCGTGTTAAGGTTCGTAACGCGATGGGGCGGGCCGTCACATTCTGGGTGTCGGGGGCTTAAGGCATTATCCGGCTACCCCTTTCCCCTCTCTCTCCTCTTCTTCTCTTTCCCCTCTTCTCCGGCGATGGGGAGGCTCCCCTCCGGCGATCGGGGCGTGGTGGCGCCAGCGGGCTCGTGGCGGAGCGGCGGAGCACGCGTGGAGCGAGGAGGAGGCGGTCGTGCGTCGTGAAGGCCCCCTATGGGGTTCGGTTCTTCGTGAGAGGTAGGGATTTCTTGTGCCCTTCCCGATCCAGGTGGATTGGGAGCCCCTCGGGGTTTATAGATAGCTTTACTGCTTTTCCCATGCTCCCCTCCCCCTCGTGGTGTGTTTGTATGGTTTGTGGGCGGCCTGGGATTGAGGATCTCGTTGGTCTGCCTCCCTGCTGGTGTCGCGACGGCTCGGCGCGTCGCGACATCAGAGGAGGCGTCAGCCCGCTCAGGCATGACCTTATCGCGACGCGGTTGGCAGTCGCGATAAGGCTGTCGCGCCGCGCTTCCCGATCGTGATAGGATTGTTGTCACGGCGCGTTTTCAGGTCGCGACAGTTCTGCTATCGCGACGCCTTGCCCGGCCACAACAAGGGCTGTCGTGGTGCCCTTCCCGTCGCAATGGTGTCGCGACGGCCTTGGGGGTCGCGATAGTACCTGTGTTGCCTCTGGTGTTTCCGTGGGCCCGGTTTTGTGTCGGTGTGTGCCCCAGGGCAGGCCTTGCCCCTAGGACCTTCTAGTAGGGAATGTGGCAGGTTACCTCCCTGCGTTCAGTGACCGAAGGTGACACCTTCGTGGTCGTGTCCTGGCAGTGGTGCTAGGAGGGTCACGTCTGTCTAATAATCGATTGATTGGCGATCAATCGATTATTAGCAGAGCGACGGGTTTCCATGCTGGCTGGTGGTGTTTTGAGGCTTCGACTTTTCCGTGCGTGTTTGGTTGGCCGACGGCCCTCTTAAGGGTCCGTGCGTGCTTCTCGCTCGCTGGGCTTGTCGTGTGTTACAAGCCAGCAGTTCGGCGTGGTTTTGTTGTGTTGCCCCGCCTATTTGCCTGATGCTAGGCACTTGAGGGCTTGTCCCCGATCTAAGAGGTTGTTACCATTACCTGGGACCCCCATCCTCGGGCGCCTTCGAGGGAGGTATCAGGGCGACGAGCGTACTCGAGTCGACAGTCGAGTGAGGCGGACTCTGGAGTTGAGAGGAAAACAGTGGTTTGGACAGCGGCGCTGAGTCGTTTGTAGAGCTCTCTTGACTAGGCCTGGGACACCGAGGACGGCTGGAGTTCTACCCGGTGTAGGCTAGTCAGTCCCTTGTCTCACTGCCTCTCTCTACGTTGGTTTCGGAGCCACGTAGTGGTGTCAGGCGTGGGGCCGTAGCTTGGCCAGGCTGCGGTGTTGCGTATGTTGTGTGTTTCTGTGGAGGCTCTGTCTCACCCTTGTGCGGGGGCGGAGGCAGGAGCTAGGTTAGCGAGCAAAGCGCGTGGACTGCGGGTCCCCCTCTTGGCTGCTAGCGGCGGTGGCTTGGTTATTGTTGTTGTGACGGCATTTTCCTCACGATGTTTCCAAGTGTTCCTCGTTGCCCGAGCTTGCACGGCGGTTATAGCCTGGCTGTGCCTAGTTCCCGTGGGTGTCGTTGGTCTGGCCTTGTGTGGACCCGTGCTTCTGGTGGTTTCCGCTTCGGTGTTCTCTCGGTTCCGTGGTCCCGTCCTTGGGTGTCAGTCCGTGATGGCATCGGTGTGTGTAGCTTCCCGACCTTGCGGTGTGTCCGGGGTCCGGGGTGGTTCTGATTGTGGGCCCTCGACCTTGTGGAGGTCTGAGGTGGCCGTGCTTGCGGTGAGACGTCGTTCTCACCTGGTTGTTGCATGGTCTCGGCGAGCGTGCCGAGGGCTACTTCCGTTGTGTGCCCGACTCCGTTGGTTTCTGAGGGAGTCGTGTGTGTGGCCCGACCTCGGTTGGTGGTCGTGGCGTTGCACTGTTCTCTTCCGCTGCTTAGTAGTACCATACTATAGGTGTTCCTCGCTTTACAGCTTTCTTTTCTAGTGTAGTTTTCCTATTTTCGGAGTTCCTGCTGCTCTGGCCGGTGAGGAACTGGTAATCCCTACTGGGCCTTGTTCGCGAGGCTCACCCCCCTACTTCCTTCAGCTAGGGGCTCGTTGTTGCGGGAGCTCGACGTCGGACGGGTTGCAGAGGCGGCTGTGGCGCCGTGTGTTGTCAGCAGCAGCGAGAGCGAGCGTTGTGAGCTCTTGTAGCCGAGTGAGCTGAGAGTTGTGTTTTGCAAGTTCTCAGGGTATGCTCCTTAAGGACTGCACCTTTCTTCTGGTACCTGTGCTTTTGCTTGGGATACGTTGTACAGACCTTTATTTATTATACACATTGTTATATTTATTTAAATTCAGTACATATCTCACTAGACTATTTCTTCTAACCCTTCTGAATCTTCAGATCCGTGGGTGGCGGTGCGACCCTTGGGGACCCTGGCGTGGGTCCGGGAGGTCGGGTCGTTACAAAACGACTCAAATAAAAGATATAGAATTAGTAAGACAGATCAAGGTTCTACCAGGATAACACAATGCTCTAAAC
This sequence comes from Colocasia esculenta, assembly GCA_014218235.1. Taxonomy (NCBI): domain Eukaryota; kingdom Viridiplantae; phylum Streptophyta; class Magnoliopsida; order Alismatales; family Araceae; genus Colocasia; species Colocasia esculenta. The sequence goes on from CM024757.1 coordinate 136,314,771, forward strand.
ATTCAAGATTTAATCCACGAAATCCATAAGATAGAAATTAGGGAAAACAATAAGAACATGATCTATACATATGTATGTAAGCATGTACGAGTTTAATTAGAGTTTAGCTTGGAGACAACCTACCTTTGGCTTAAAAGAAATAGTCATCATCCCAGAAACCCTAGTTTGATAGGTCAGAAAAGAATGCTTAATACTCACAGACTACTGTGTATAAATTGGGCAAAATAGTCTCATAAGAAAGTAGACTCGAAGAGCTTTCTAGGGGTATATGGTTTGCTAAGTTTGGTCATAGTTTTACTAACCTTTGATGATGAATAAGACTCATCTTGTGTGTAGATCGTTGTAGATTCGAGTTGAAGGTACACACAAATTCTCCTTGCTCTAGCCTTCCTCTCACGAATCCCAAGCCTCCAAAACCTCCAAGCATGTCCTCAGCAACCCTAGGGGTCGTCCCATGGGAGGGAGAGGCTTTATTTATAGAGAGAGGGGTCTTTGAAAGTCCTAATTAGATTAGGAAACTCAAGGTACGAGTTTGGGAAATCCTTTCATTCTTTGGAGATTTCTCTCCCAATTGGTGATGGAAACCTAATAGAAAGCCTTATTCTGAGTTGTACCCAAGAATTGGGCTCAATTTGGAGTCCAATAAGTGTCTTTGGTGAATATTTAACCCATTAGTCTCATTTAGTTAGCACTTTTGAATTTCAGGTTATTTTCCTATCTTGAATTTATTCATGGCCCAAGAGTCATCTCTTAGCCCAATTTTCTTGATGGATGGTGAAGGATTGATGTTGATAGTCCATCGTAATTTTTATAATATTTTTGAAATTATATTTTTACATGTGATAATAGATTTCTGACTTATTTCCTAATGATGATAATAAGTCGTAATAATTCTTAAAATTGGCCTAAACTATTTTTCTTAGCCCAATTTTCTTAGTGTGCCATTAGAAGATATTATTTGAAGTCCAATTATGATTTTTAAGAAATTTCTCGATGTGTTTTCATGTATATGATAATGGTGCGTACGTTATTACTATTTTTATATTATTAAATTGTCACTTTTCTAATTTATCCGTAATTTTAAATTATGGAAATTTTGGGATGCTACAGAATATGTAGATATTTAGATTTTACATTCTAGTTTGGAGGAGAGTTTGTGTACAAAAGAAAAAGGGATTAGAAGTATTTTTGAGAGAAGGAGTAATTCTGCATGACTGAATGCCCGCATGCATATGTCTTGTAAAAACACACAAAAAAAATCAATAAATTGATATTAGAAATCAAATGTTATGTTTTGTGTGAAAAATCTACAAGTGTTTTGTCATCATCAAAAAGGGGAAGATTGTTGTATTATGTAGATTTTGATGATCACAAAAACACTTAGTGTCATTCATGTTGATAACATCATAAAGCACCAAACTATTGTTCATGTTAATGACTCAAGTATTTGATTTACTTATATTTAATTTGAGGGTATAATAAGTGTATAGAAAAATAGGCCAAAGTTGCATTGATAAGTCAATATCATTAAGGCCAAGAATTGGACAAAATAGAAGACAAGACAGACAGAAACAAAGTCTGCATCCAGAAGAAAAGCAGAAATTGGTCGACCAAACTCTGAGAATCGGACGACTGACTTGAAGAAAGCCCCAATCGATTGATGAAGAGAAGATCAATCGATTGATGAAGAAACCGAAAATCGGACGATTGATTTTAGGAAATCAGATGATCGAAATTGTGCCAATCGAAGTTCTACAAAGGGCCAGTCGAAGTGATATGCAGTGCTAGTTGAAGTGAAATCGGACGACCGATTTGGAGACATCGAACGATCGCTTTTCCTAGGGATACTTGTTTGAAAACAGTGCAAATCAGACGACATATTCTGAAGAGTGTGTCAACACATGAAGACAAGCATGTTGACACCAAGCTAAGGTCTAGAAATTGGACGACCGATTGTGGAAAATTAAACGACTGATTCTGGCGATAGAGTTTCCTAATCTAAGAGGAATCTTTCTTCCTTTAGAATTCTTGTCAAAGATTCAATCAATACTCTACTTCTTTGGATGTGGGCTATAAAGACAAGTGGATCTGAAGCCCTAGAAGGTAACCCATCGTGCAAGGAGAGTTTTAACTTTGATGCTAGAGTTTTTGGACGATATTATTGTTGCCCAACTAGCAAGCCCAGAGGGGGGATGACTGGATTCTAAAATTTTTAGATTAAAATCTATTAGCAAAAACACTTAATAGAAAACACTAAAGAGAATAGTTAGTGTTAGATGAATGAAGACAAACAAATGCACAAAAGCAATCACACATGTAACATGAGATTTTTATCCTGGTTCGGCCCTCCTATACCAAGGAGTCCTACGTCCAGTCCTCAAGCAACAACTTGGGCTTTCACTACTAAGGGTACTGTCCCCCTTAAGGACCCTTACACATCCAGCCGCAGCTGGCCTTCTCTTCTAACCCCGAAGAGGAATACAAACACCCTGATACACAGGTCTTCCTTCCTTACTGAAGGGAATAAACACCACCTGTTTCCAACATGTCTTCTCTTCACAGCCCGAAGAGGAACTTCACAATAAAGTGAATGAAGGCAAAATGCCCCTAGACCAAGCTTACAATAAATGCTCGATCTGAGGTAGTGACTGAGAGAGAGAAAGATTTACACTAGGAAAAATCTCTCAGATCACACAAGCTCTCCAAAGGCTAAAGACAATGAAAAACGGAGAGCAAGAGCTACAGTAAACTAGGGAGTGAAGCTCAGGGCTCTTCTTTCTGATGCTCGCAGGTTGTAAGATAAAAGCTCAAAAGTTGTTCTTTACGGAGTCATCAGTCTTCTATATATATCCTTCTCTTTGAAAAATGTATCCGTTGAAGTGTTTGTTGTCTCTAGGTTGGATGCTCGTTAGACTGCATGGTTCATCAAGTACGACAGGTGTGCTTGCAGTCATTTAATACTTTACAACCCATGCACGCAAGGAGAAGATCCATCTTGATATCCTTCAGCTTCTATTTTGTCCAACGTTGTATGACATGGTACTGACAGAGACCTGCACACATTGAATGCTAAAGCATAGACAGCTAAACCGTCTCCATGCTTGTTACTCAATCGTTAGAAGGAATATACATCAAAATAGAAATGTCATTCTGCTATTTGAAAAGCGTTTCTTATAGAAGCATAAGAATAGAAGGCAACGTGCAGATGATGTGAACAATCATAATAAATGCAAGGATACTAGAGATGTGCGCGGGAAGACTTTGACTTTCGTAATATTTGAAAATATATTTGAATATCATGAGAATAATAGATATATTCATTAAGTCTATGATAGAGAAGTCGATGTGTCCAAGAGACACTGTTCCACTAATGAAATCGTTGCAAGAGCAAGCGAATCGTTCTTATAGTAGAAGCAAATCGTTGTGAATACAAATCATTGTACACATATAAGCAAATCGTTATACAGATACAAACAAATCATTGTTCAAACATAAACAAATCGTTGTGAGAGCGAATCGTTGTTTGATCATAAACAAATCGTTGTTTGAGCAAATCGTTGTTCAAACATAAACAAATCGTTGTGAGAGCGAATCGTTGTTTGATCATAAGCTAATCGTTGGTTAAGCAAATTGTTATTCAAACATAAGCAAATCGTTGTGAGCAAATCGTTGTATAAACATAAGCAAATCGTTATATCTATCGAATCGTTGCGGCGACCAAGTCGTTGTTTCAATAAACAAGTCGATGTGAAACCAAAATCGTTGTTGTGAGACCAAATCGTTGTTCTCACTAAACAAATCGTTGTGAGACCAAATCATTGTTCTCACTTAACAAATCGTTGTGAGACCAAGTCGTTGTTCTCATTTAACAAATCGTTGTGAGACCAAATCGTTGTTCTCACTTAATATATTGTTGTGAGACGAAATCGTTGTTCTCACTTAACAAATCGTTGTGAGACAAAATAGTTATTTGCTTTATTGAATCATTACAGCGACCAAGTCGTTGTGTAACTTATCGAATCGTTACAACGACCAAATCGTTGTGTAACTTATCGAATCGTTACAGCGACCAAATCATTCTTTTAAGTGAGAGCAAATTGTTATAGCTCTAAGGAAAATATTACTTATGAAATCGTTGTGTTCTAAGGAAAATGTTATGCTATAAAGCAAATCGATATGGACTTAGAAGAATTCTATGCTCTGAACTTTTAAACAACAGTGTGTAAGGATTACTTACAGATTTTGCTTGAATTATTTCCTATGGATGAACTTCATAAAAACTTGTTAAAAAATAATTGTTAGGGTTTTGTTAATCACCAAAATTGTATATAATTAAATAAAATTATATGGGGATAGACTGATCATCAATTATGAAGAAGCATGTAGCAACCTTGAAGTCAAGCGTTGGAAATCATCTTGTTGCTTTGTGGAGTTGCTACCAAGCATCAGATGATCATGCTACATCCAAGCAACAACAAGAAGGCTTCAGTAAAGAGTTCAAGTCGATCGTGTTCTACACTAGAGTTCATCGTCTTACTACAACTTTTCACCATTGAACATGGGGAATCGATATAGTATTATTTTCATTCTTATTCCTCATGTTCGTGTTTGTAGTTCTTAATTGAACCAAAACTTGTTCTGTGTGTGTGCTCGATTTGTGAGCACATGTTTGGTGTATGGTGCGTGTGGAGTGTTACATATTGGGTTGTCTCATTCTCAAAAATGAGGTGGAGTTTGTGTTGTCCTCGAAAACAACTGGGTGTAAGGGTTTGAGGCTTGTACCCAGGTTAAACAAGTTAGTGAAAATTCTCACAGGATGTGGGTTAGTGGACATAGGTGTGAGGTATTAGCCTAACCACTCTAAATCCTACGTGTACTTTATGGTTTGATCAATCTCTTCTACTTCTTTCTAAGCACGTCAAGATAATTGATTTCAATGTATTAATTTGTCATATTCTACTGGGCATTTTGCTCAATAAATTTGTCTAATCTGTTATGTGTTAAAGTTTTTTATTTTATTTTTTTGCGATAACCAAGTCACCCCTCCTCTCTTGGTTGATCATCGCACATATTTTACTTCAACTATTGGTATGACTTAAAGTCTAAATTTGAAAGTTTTTAAAATAAAAGAAGAAACTAATTAAAGTAGAAGAGCAAACTAGTTAAAATAGAAAAGTAAATTTGTTAAAAAAGATAAAATCTATTAAAAAAGAAGAGAAAATCAGTTAAAATATCTTATATGTTAAAATAGTAATTGTAGTGTGTTAAAGTAGTAATTATAATCTGTTAAAGTTGTAGTTGTTGTCTGTGAAAGTAGTTGTTGTATTGTGTTAAAGTATGCGAAGAAATCAATTAAGCGCTCCGGCCGCCTTCCCTACAACCAGCGGGTCTCCTGGTGCGAGCACTTAGGCGTCACCGATGGCCTCGAGCGGGGAGTGAGTACCACAACAAAAACCACAGGCACCCACTTCCCCGTCTGCAAAACTCACCATTCTTTGAGTACCCTCCGCTTCCTCCATGTTGATCTCTTGCTGCTGTCTGTATGATGGATATATATATGGGGATTAATAATGCAGGTGCTGGGGGGGTGTGCTGTAGGTTGATCTGGTGGGAGGCTGCTTCGACGCCGGCGATGATCATGTCAAGTTCGGGCCGCCCATGGCGTTCCCGGTGACGATGCTGTCGTCGGGGGCAGTGGCGGATCCTGAAAATTAGTTCAGTGGGGTCACTTAAATCTAAGGAGTCACCCTTAAATTTAGTAGGGTCACCATTTGCACACCTAAAGAACATGGAGAATTTTTATTTCTTTTAAACACTTCTTCTAAGTCAGTGGGGTCACGTGACCCCACTGACTATAAAGAGGGTCCGCCACTGGTCGGGAGTGATCGAGTACGGTGAGGAGATCGCCGACGCTGGCAGGGAGAGGCAGCAGAAGCGTAGAGACCAGCGAAGGCAAGAGAGAGAGAGTACTAGCTAGGCGGCGGAAGCAATGGCTTCGGCAGCTGGTCGAGCGCAGCGCGGCGGTGCCATTCTAGAGGGCCGCCGGGATGACCTACATAACTCACTCCAACATCTGCTCGTCCCTGGTGCGGAGCTGCCTCAAGGAGCCATGCATACAAGACCGAGGCCGCCTCTAGGGAGAAGCTTCACTTCACCACCTCCAAGTGGACTAATGGGAAGCCCGAGAAGCAGAGTACGTACGTCTTCCTGCAGCTTCGTTGCACTGATCCGATCGTCCTGTTGATGCCATTTATGCTTGCTCGATTCCGTTGCATTTCCATATCTAGGGTTCTGCTCGTGATCCTGCTGCAATCGTTTGAACCAATTTGTCTTTTGACCTTCGAGTAGCGTCTTGTACATCTTTGTTCTCCCTTTTGCATTGGATCGATCTTTTCGAGTGGTCTTATTCTTCATGGTTTTTTATTTTCTTTGGGATTTCTCAAACGCCAATAGTACGCTCTCCATTTCCGTTAATATTGGAGGGTTCGTAGGCCTCTTCGGTGATGACTTAGGGAAGAACACCCGGTCAAATTTAGACTGGTAGTATTTTTTTTTTAAAAAAGTACCTTTTAGACAAGCTTTAAGACATAAGTAACTGTATTACCCATGTTAATTGGCGGCGAATGAGTCCTATGGACCAGCAGAAAATAAAATAGTTTTAGATCATATAGATGAGAATTGGGCCTCGGGGAAGATGATGTACGGCATTTATCTTATGAAATCTTTAAATAGGTTTCTTTTTAATTAGGGAACTTGCTATCCACATGGGGAACTTCTTTTTTCTGGGAAGACGACGTACGTCGAGGCATACATCATCACCTGGGCTCCGACCTGGCCTGGGAGATCGTCGCCGCCACGGCCGCTGCCTCCATCGTCTCCCGCCGCTCCAACCCACATTACTCCCATCTCCGGACCTCCACCACACCCAACAGGTGAGGACGCACTCATTTATCTTATTATTTGACTCTTTCTAACAATTTTTTAAATAGTGATTTAATAGATAAAAAATATCTATTAAAGAGGGCATTGTGAAAATTATTAGACTTACAAGAATTTACATTTTAACTGACGTTTATTACTAATTAGTTGGACAATCGTTCAATGCACGAAGATTATTTATAAAATATATATAAGTAAAAAATATTTATATATAAAAATATGTTGTAAATTTAAATATTTTTATACATCCACAGTTGAAAATTATTCATGATGTAGAAAATTTTGAGATCTTAACAATTTTAAAGGAAAATAATATACATGTACAAAACATCCTTTATATAAATGAAACATATAAATAATTAAATAAACACAAATTTTAGGTTAGATTTGAATTGTTATCTAAGCTATCAGCTATGACGATATAAATTTGAAAGAACATAAAATATTCCTAAAACCAAATAATATTAGTTAGACACTTTAATATTTGTATTTCCATAGTTGAAAATAATATATAAAAAGAAAAATATGCAGTAAGAGGTTCTGTATATATGAGTTACAATTGAAGCAACCAACTATTCTTCAACCAAATTGTTGTTATCTGCCATACGAATCTCTATATAAATAAGTCATTCTTAATGAAGATTATATTTTGAAATTTATATTTTGAAGATAAATTTTCTATGAAGAAATTATCCAATTCTCTAAGGAATAAATCACTATCTCCATCCTATATATATCTAATTCTTCAAGTGAATCATTTTCCTTCCTTCGATTGCTGGCACTCGGTAGTATTCAACATCTTCTTTATTTTTACTTCGTCGATAATTATTCTATCTTCCAATCTTTGTAAATTGCATGATAGGATCTTCCATTCAAAAATACATGTAATTTGATATTGTGATTTTCCCCCCTTGATTCTAAGTTCCATCCGAGTTTGTTAATCACTCATCATTAACAATTTAAATATATTAAAAAACAATTTATATTTCATATTCCTTATGAATTTTTCAAGGCCCAAAACAATAATATCAAGTAATATAAAATCAAATTCTATTAATTTTTTATGTTAACACTTAAAATAATCAAGAATTAGCTCCCAAAATGGGCATAAACAAATATGACAAAATACGATTCTTATAGTAGTACTATTTACAGGTGCAACATAACAAATCTACAGCTGTAGCAGAATAATTTTTACACATTACTTTCAGATGTAATATAATAATTTAAACATAAAGATGTTAACTTGGTAGAAACTATAATTGACATAAATAATCTATACTATATATTTAGTCTTTATATCTTTTTTAGTGTTGATTCTCATGTTTTCTTATACCTTTTTTTTCTGAGTGACTGTGTGGTACGATCCTGTTTGGGCCTGAGCCAAACGGGCCTCCACTAGAATGAGAGAGGAAGGACGATTGCTGGTGAGGGCGAAGAGAACCTGCAAAACCAGAATGGGATCAGAGGCCCGGTGAAGACCGGGGGAAACCCTCCGATGCCTAAGTCAGTGGAGAGCTTGTAAGGCAGGGGGTTTCGGAATGCGAGAGTGTGTTCGCGAGGGGAAGAGAGCGTACCGTTGCATGGTACTGCACCTGTGCCTTTATAGGCGTTGGTGCAGAGGCCAACGTGCGTAACGTTGGGCAGATCGTGCCTGAAGAGGCGCCTTGACGCACGCGCGTAACGGGAGGAGTTATGACTCCGATGCCCGTTGGGCTGCCAGGCAGTTCACGCCACTTGATGGTGGAGAACGTGGCCTGAGGCGGTTACAACCGTTCTGGAAGCCAGAGAGCCTGCTCGGAACCCTTTGGAAATGCTTTCCGAGCAGGTGACCCTCGTGGGGGATCGAACATGCTGTTCGGTAACATCGAGGGTAGTCTCATGGAGCGAGATCACTGTTCTGGCTCGGGAGCTGTTCATAGCTGTTCGGCAAGGGAAGGCGGCTGATCTGCTCGGAGGTACCCCGTATCGGAACCTGATAGCTTCCGATCACGGGAGTCACACAATGGAGGTCTTCGAGCCATCCTGGAGAGGGCGTGCTCTTCGATGACGGTGCCACATGGGTTGACGGGACACGAATGGGCCGTAATGAGCCACCACGGGCCTAGGTGACCAGACTTGGCCACCACACTTGCCCCCCACGCCCTCGAATGACTTGGTGAAAAGAGGGCTTCGAGGGCGTCACTTCCGTATTCAATGCGAGGGCCCGTTGCGGGATGCCGCCGCTTAGGGTCTTGTCAAAACAGCTAGCCCATCATGATGGGTGCAAAGCCGCGCCATGTTTGAGGTGCCGCCGCTGCGTTCGAACGGTTGCCAACGACGTACCCGAAGGGGCGCTTTCAAAAATTAGGAGGAGCGGCGTTTTAGGGCCCGCCTCGAATTTCGTTCCCTCCTCTTTCCTTATAAGGAGGGGACGAGACGAGGGCGGGCGCTACGACTCCCAGAAACCCTCCATCTTTGAGCTCTTCGTGCTTCCTTGCCTTCTCCTTTCCCTGTCTTCTGCTTCGTCCTCTCGCGCCGTTGCCGCTTTCTGCAATCCTTCCGGCGATGGCGAGCAAGGGGAAAGCCGCTGCCGGAGCTAGCGGGGTGACCGTAGCAGTGCCGAGCGGGCCACGATACCGCCACTTCAGTGGTCTTCGTGAGCGCTTCCGGATTGGAGATGAGTACGAGATCGTTGACGCCAGGGAAAGCGACACGATCCTGGTGAATAAACCAGGTTGCCTGCTCCTGTCCGTGGACCATCTGGAGGCAGGCTTCCGGCTGCCGTTGCCGGAGGTGGCGAAGGCGCTCCTTAATACTTGGGGCGTTTCGCCAATACAGCTGACGCCCAACACCTGGAGGTACATCTGTATCTTTGGTGTTGTCTGCAAGTTGAAGGAGATCCGGGGCTCGGCGGACGTCTTCCGAGCACACTTCAAGCTGTCTGCTTCGCGGGCGTCGGGAGCAGACGTCTATTACGCCAAGCACCGAACAGACCGGATGCACATCGGCCTGTCCAGCAAATATTCCAACAACAAGGGTTGGATGGACAGGCTGTTCTTCGTGCGCCATCGGAGTGGTGCGGAGTGGGGGTTCCCCACAGTAATTCGCCCCGCGCAGAAGGATAGCTTTCCGAAGCTTATCCAGGATGAGGCTAGGGCATCAGATGCCCTTCTCCGAGCAGGTGTTCGGAATGGAGAAGGGTATGTAACCGAGTTCATGCTCGTTAAGTATGGGCTCAGCAAACCATGGAGTAAGTATACTGTCTCTCAGTGGTTTACTCTTAGTTTTGATGACCTCATACTAACCTTTCTTCTTCCCATCTTCTTTGTGCGCAGCGGCTGCGGAGCTGGAGGCCGGAAGAGATGAGGAGGCGAATGACGGGTTCGCCGAACAGATCCCTGTGGTAGCGCACAGGGTGTATGAAGGTGACGACGTCGACGCTGTTGCTCGGGTTCCTTCCGCAGTGAGGGTCGGTGCCGCAGTGACAACGGCACTTGTTGCTCCATCAACTGCCGAAGGGCGCCCGAACAGGTCGCAGGCTCCTGAGAAGGGGCCTGGAAAGATTCGGTTGAAGAAGAAGGCCACTAGAGAGGTGGTACCGGCCGGAGCTCGGGCTCCTCGAGAGAAGGACGACCACGCGAGCCGGCCTTCTGCGAAGAAGAGGCCCGTTCTGTTTGACGAGAGCGCGGAGGAAGCGGAACAACTCCGTGCTCGAAAGAAGCAGCGGGCGGTCCAAGATACTTCTCCACAAGATGAGGAGGGGACCGAAGAGGAAGAAGAAGGGGCGCAGTTACTGCTGCGCAGAAAGAGTAGGGCCGTACCATCGGCCGATGAGGGGGTGCCATGGGTGGCTCCCGCAACTCGCCCCGAGGTCGCACAGAAGATGGCGACCGAGCTGGGGCTCATTTTTGTAAGCGAAGGATCTGAGAGTCCTGTCGCTGGAGAAGCCGGGGGCTCCCCCTGCGCGGGAGATAGGGCGCCCTCCGGTGCTTCCAATGCTGGAGGTGCCGAACGCGGTGTTTCCAGCAACATCGCGGAGGTATCCTCTAGGAGGAGCGGAGAAGCTACGGCGTCACCTGGTCGGCAGGAGGAGGACACTTGCGCAACAGGAGCTTCCGCGCCTGCTGGGGTGGTTCCGAGCAGCGTGGTGACAGCAGCGCCTCCAGAGCCAGGAATGGCTCCTGCAGCAGGGACCATTGCGGAAGCGGCCGCAACGGCGAGGGCGTCCGAAGAGGTTGCCACTTCAAGGGGGAGAATCCTGCCCCCCCTGCCCCCCTCCGAGGTGGTTGCTAATGCAGAAGCAACCTCCAAAGGAGTCGAAGACATTGGGGGGGAGGCTGCGGGTGCTGCCCGGGGTGAAGGGTCCGAAGACGATCGAAGGCCTCTTAGTGAGGTGCTTCTGAGAGAACCTCTTGGAGCTCCTTCGGTGGCAGCGCTGGAGGCGACCCTTCGCCGGATGGAAGATACGCCCAGGGAGCTGCCCGCGAGCCCCACTGCTTCTCGTCTTGAACGGTTGGCAAGGTGCTTGGACCTTCCTTCCGAACAGACTCCAGAGAAGTCAGTGGAAGGGTACCAGCCGGAGTGGCAGACAGAAGATGGCCTGAGTGACGTCGACGTAGAGATGCTTGCGGACGAAATGTCCAAGTCGTTGGCCACTCTGAAGGCTTTAGCTGTTCGGGGCCAGAGACAGAAATATCTCTACGAGGCGCAAGTAGCCTTCTGTGATGACCTTTCGGCGAGGCATAAAGCTCGCGAGGCGGCGCTGGAGGAGGAGGTGAAGGGCCTCAAAGCTGCTCTTCATGCCGCGCAGCTGGATGCTACCTTGGCGCGGGCCGAAAAGGACGCCCTAGCCAAGGTAGTAGTAGATGCGGAGGCCCGTGCCGTTGCTAACTATAAGGCTGGGCCAGAGTACAAGGAAGACTTAGAGCAGTATGGGGCTCGCTGCTACAAAGTGGGCCTTAATGCTGGGAAGGATGTGGGGGAGAGGCTTTCCTGGGCCAAACGCGCCCAAGAAGCCTTCGAGGCTGCTGTTCGGGAATGCCGACGCCGCACCCAAGACGTCCGCTTAGATGGTGTGCGGTTCGCACAATTTCAATCTGGGCGGATGCCTCCTTCGGGTGAGGATGCTGGTCCTTCCGAACAAGCTCCTTAATCCCCTTGCCTCACGTCTTCTTGTACTTCGTTTTTTGTAACATCGGCCAAGGAAGGCTGTTTTGTAAGCACAAGAATTTCTTATAAATGAAATCCTCTGCTTTACGAGTTTTTCTGTAGCGTCACTTTCTCTATCTTCTCCTTGTTGTGGTTGTTCCTGCTCGGATCGGAATCCGTTAGCTTCGTGAGTATTGCATGTAAGACACAGATCATTGGGTACCGTAAAGGGGGTTCCGACCAGGTATCTATGCTAAATGCTCATGAAGCAACAGGAGTAAAGAGAAGAGAGGTTGGATGCTGAAAGAAGGCTTTTATATATGATAAGCCTTAAGATTAGAGACATGCCATGTCCTGGGAATGGCCTCGCCACTAGGAGTAGTTAGCTTATATGAGCCTTTTCCAAGGACGTGGGTGACCTGATAAGGTCCTTCCCATTTGATGGCAAGTTTGCCGACTGCTCTTCGGGGGTCCGAAGCCGAACAGCGGCGCAAGACCAAATCTCCCACATTGAACCGCCTCTCCTTGACTCGCGCATTGTAATATTGCGCAAGCCGTTGTTGATAAGAAACGAGGCGAATGCTGGCGTCGCTTTGTCGTTCGCCCAGCATGTCCAAGTTCTCTCGGAGAGCACGATTATTGGCGGCTTCGTCGAAGTGGGTTGTTCGGATGGTGGGAAGGGCTACTTCCAAAGGTACAACTGCTTCTGAGCCGTAGGCTAGGTGGAAAGGTGTTTCCCCCGTAGCTACCCGAGCAGTTGTCCGGTGACACCAAAGGACATTTGGGAGCTCATCGATCCATGATCCACCTGCAGCCTCTACTCTGGTTCGAATCCCGTGCAGCAATGTTCGGTTGGCGTTTTCAACCAGACCGTTAGCTTGGGGATGAGCGACGGAGGTGAAGTGGTTGTAGATCCCGAGCTCGGCGCACTTTTCCTTGAAGAAGGTGCTGTCAAACTGTTTCCCGTTGTCAGAAGTAATCACTCTGGGGACGCCAAACCTGCATAGAAGGTTCTTCCATACGAACTTCCATGCGGCCTGTTCGGTGATTGTGGCAACGGGTTCGGCCTCGATCCACTTGGTGAAGTAGTCGATGGCCACAAAAAGGAACTTCTTGCGCCCTTGGGCCTCTGGAAAGGGGCCCAAGATGTCAATGCCCCATCTGGCGAAGGGGCGCGGCTCGAACAGACTGTGAAGCTGTTCGGCTGGCTGCTTGATGAGTACTCCGAACTTCTGGCATTCTGGGCATTTCCTGACGAAGGACATGCAATCCTTCTGAAGAGAAGGCCACCAGAACCCTGTTCGGATGAGGCTGCGTGCTAGCGTCCTGCCCCCCAGATGGCTTCCGCACAACCCCTCGTGGACTTCCTCTATGGCCGCGAGGGCCTCCTCAGGGTTGAGGCAACGTAGAAGAGGTCTTGCAAGGGACCGTCGGTACAGCTTGCCTTCTACGATGGTGAAATGCTGCGAGCGCATCCTGACTTTCCGAGCTTCATCCTGTTCGGAAGGAAGCTCGCCTCGGAGAAGGTACGCCAAGAGAGGGTCCACCCAACTTGGGGTCGGTGGGCCCGTTTCTATGGCGGCTATATCAATCTCTGTGCTCGGCACGGCGAGCTCTTCAATGAAGACAGAGCGAGAGGGGGTGATGTCGCCTGAAGATGCCAATTTGGCCAGCGCATCAGCTCGCGCGTTCTGCTCTCGTGGAACATGTATGACCTCGAAGTATACGAGGCCCTCTGTCTGGCTCTTGACCTGTTGGAGGTATTTAGCCATGCGAGGTTCCCTTGCTCCAAACTGTCCGCTCACCTGGCTGGCGACCAACTGGGAGTCACTAAAGACTCTAAGCCGAATGGCTCCGAGGTGCCTAGCCATGCGGATACCGGAAAGCAAGGCTTCGTATTCGGCGACGTTGTTGGAGGCTGGAAAGCGGAAACGGAGGGCGTATTGGAACTCTAACCCCTCTGGGGAGGTGAGGACCAAACCTGCCCCGCTTCCGGAGACACAAGAGGATCCGTCCACATAAAGCTCCCATGGGGGCTCGTCTGCCAACGGTGGATCCTGCTCGGCCGGAAGGGTGCATTCCGCTACGAAATCTGCTAACGCCTGCGCTTTGATCGCCGTCCTTGGTCGGAAGCTGATGTCAAACTCTCCCAGCTCAATTGCCCACTTAACCAACCTACCGGAAGCCTCCGGCCGCTGCAAGATGGATTTCAGCGGTTGATCGGTAAGCACTGTAACGGAATGGGCCTGAAAGTAGGGCCTGAGCTTCCGTGCAGCTGTGACAAGAGCAAGGGCAAGCTTTTCTGCTCTGGGGTACCTCCTTTCAGCTTCTTGGAGGACCCTGCTGATATAGTACACTGGATACTGTGCCGCTCCTACTTCTTTGATCAAAACCGCACTGATGGAGTGTTCGGTGACCGAAAGGTACACGAACAAGGGTTCTCCGAGCACAGGCTTTGAGAGAACAGGAGGGGTTGCCAAATATGCCTTCAGCTCGGTGAAGGCAGCTTCGCATTCGTCAGTCCATAGTACTTGCCCCCCTTGCTTCGAGGCGTTTTTAGGGCCTCGGAGCAACTTGAAGAAGTTAAAACTTCTTTCTGCTGCTCGGGACATGAACCTGTTCAGCGCGGCAAGACGTCCTGTTAGACGCTGGACGTCGCGCGCCGTCTTCGGACTGGACATCTCAAGTACGGCTTGGATTTTTTCTGGGTTCGCCTCTATTCCCCTGTTTGATACGAGGAACCCGAGGAACTTACCCGACCTAACACCAAACGCACACTTGGCGGGATTGAGCTTCATATTATACCTTCGCAGAGTTGCGAAGGTTTCCTGGAGGTCAGAAATGTGATCGGTGCTCGGAAGAGTCTTGACCAACATGTCGTCGACGTAAACCTCCATGTTTCGCCCGATCTGCTGCTCGAACATCTTGTTGACCAGCCGCTGGTAAGTTGCGCCTGCATTCTTTAGACCAAAAGGCATCCTGGTGAAACAGTATAAGCCTAGGTCTGTGACGAACGTAGTGGCGTCTTGATCCGGTGGATGCATGCTGATCTGGTGGTAACCAGAGTAGGCATCCAAAAAGCTGAGGAGCTCGTGCCCGGAGGTAGCGTCCACCAGCTGATCAATGCGTGGTAACGGGAAGTTATCCTTGGGCGTTGCCTTATTAAGATCTTTGTAATCTACGCACACACGCCATTTGCCATTGGCCTTGCGTACGAGGACCACATTAGAGATCCATCTTGGATATTGGGCTTCTCGGAGGAGCCCGACAGTTCGGCTTTTGGTCACGTGATCCTGAATCACGATCTGCCGCTCTCGGTTCACGGGTCGCCTTCTTTGCTGTACTGGCGGGATTCGTGGATCCAACCGAAGGCGATGCACCATGACCTCCGGGGGAATGCCTGGAAGCTCGTCATCAGACCAAGCGAACACGTCCAAATTAGCGAGCAGGAAAGCTGTATAGCGTTGCTGCTCGGCCTCTGTCAACAGGGCGCCAATGTACAAGACGTGTTCGGGGTCGTCGTCCACTTGAATGGGGATTAAGTCTTCGGCAGGCGTCCCCCGACTAGTGGAAGGCTGATCGGAGGTTGGAAGAGCTGGATCAGCGAGTGGTTGCTTGTCTCTTAGAGAGAGGACATAGCAACGGCGAGACTCACGCTGGCACCCGAGCACTTCGCCCACTCCGCTCGGAGTAGGGAACTTCATCTTCTGATGGAGAGACGAAGGTACTGCTTTGATGCGTCCGATCAGGCCTCTGCCCAGAATAGCATTGTATCCAGGCATGTTGTTGATGACCAGAAAGTCAACAATCTTGGTCACAGCCTTTGGAGCTGTCCCCAAGGTGATCGGAAGGCGAATCCTTCCCATGGGCTGGACCGAAACTCCCGAAAAGCCGAAAAGTGGCGAGTTTACAGGGGCGAGTTGATCGGTTCGCAGACCCATGAGGACAAAACAGTCGTAAGCCAAGACATCGGGGGCGCTTCCATTATCTACCAGAATTCGGCGCACGTTACAGTGGTTGATGGTGGCCGAAACGACCAGCGCATCAGTGTGTGGGGTCGTAACCCCTACAAGGTCTTCGTCCGAGAAGGTTATAGACTCCTCGGGCTGTGCGCGTGCGGGACTGGCAGGATATGGGGCCGGCCGAACAGTCGGAGGCCTGTCTACGACATGCACTCGCCTTGCGTAGTCGCGTCGGCTTCGAGTGCTTTCTCCACCTGCGCCAAAGCCTCCCGCGATCACGTTGATCTCCTGCCCATTGGGCTCGTTGTTGATCGGCTGCTCGGGAGCGCGGTCTTGGCGACGGGGGCGCTCTTCATTCCGGCGCCCTTCGTTCCGGCGCACGAACCGCCCAAGGTAGCCGCGCTTGATAAGGTCTTCGATTTCGTCCTTAAGCTGGCGGCACTCGGAGGTGTCGTGGCCGTGGTCGCGATGAAAGCGACAGTACCTATTTTGATCGCGCTTCCGGGGGTCGGAGCGCATTCTTTGGGGCCACCGAACAAAAGCTTCATCCCTGATCTCTGCCAGGATTTGTTCGGGGGCCACAGTGAGGGGGGTGTAGTTGGTAAAGGGGCGCGGACGACGCGGAGAATCGCCATTGCGTCGTCCCTTCTTCC
Source organism: Colocasia esculenta (assembly GCA_014218235.1). Lineage (NCBI taxonomy): Eukaryota > Viridiplantae > Streptophyta > Magnoliopsida > Alismatales > Araceae > Colocasia > Colocasia esculenta. The sequence continues at coordinate 136,331,455 of CM024757.1, forward strand.
GATCACGGTCGGAGCCGTTGTCGGAAGGCCGCTTTTTTTCCGACTGCTCCCCCTGTTCGGCCCTGCTCGCCGCCAGGCTCTCCTCGCAGGCCGCGTGGCGCTGCGCGATGGAGAGCAGTTCGGCGAGGGTGGCGGGCTGCTGGACGCCAAGAGTCCTTTGTAGAAAGCCATCACGAGTGCCTTGAATGAGAGCACTGGTGGCTAGGGGGACGTCCAGACGCGAGATGCGAAGCGCCTCTGTTCGGAACCTCTTGACGAAGTCCCAGAGCGCCTCGCCTTTCTTCTGGCGCACAGCCAGAAGGGAAGCCGCCGTTCGCGGCTGTGATCTCCCGCCCAGGAAGTTGTCCCTAAAGGACTTCTTCAGCTGGCGGAAAGAAGTAATGGAGCCCGCAGGGAGGGTTTCAAACCAAGCCCTGGCGGTCTCTTTTAGCGTTGCAGGGAAGGCCCTGCACTTGGCCGCATCTGATGCTCCGTGGAACACCATGTGCGATTCGAAGCCGTGGATGTGATCGGCCGGGTCTGTTGTGCCGTCGTAGGGCGCGATGGTGGGTAGAGGGAGCTTGGAGGAGACCTGGGCCTCCAGGATCTCCCTGCTGAACGGGGAGCGGAAGTCCAAGTCATCCTCCGCTGGAGCCTTCCCCTCCGCACGCTGAACCATCGCGTCCATGCGGCGCTCAAGATCAACCACGCGCTTGAGGCGCCTGGCGAGCTCCTGCTCGGAGTTGGCGGGGCCCCCTCGTCCAGAGGCGTGGGAGTTGCCCCCACGACTGATCGTGGCGGCCGAGGGGAGATGATAGAGCGTCGGGGCGAACGCCCGCGGCGCTCTGGTGCCCGTTCCTCCGACGGGGGCCGGTGAGACCGGCGCGGCGACTCTGCCTGCTGCTCCTGAGGCACCGGGGGGACGCGGGAGTGGCGGTGCGACGATTCCGCCTGCCGCTCGCGCGGCAGGGAAGCCGCCGGAGCCGCAACCCCCACCAACTGGGCCTGTAGGGCGAGGCAGACGCCCGTCAGCTGATGCATCTGCCCCCGAAGCTCTGCCACTTCGAGGGCCGTCGCCGGTGCGGCAGCCGTTGGTACTGGGACGTCGTGATTCGCGCCGGTAGCAGCGCCGGCGACGTCCCCAGGAGGAGATTGGCGACGAGAGGCCCCTCGTGATTGGCGAGACCTCGTCGCCCTGCTTCCCACGTTCTGGTATGAGGATCGCCCTCGAGCCATGGCAGCGTCGCTTCCCACAGACGGCGCCAAATGTGGTGGTACGATCCTGTTTGGGCCTGAGCCAAACGGGCCTCCACTAGAATGAGAGAGGAAGGACGATTGCTGGTGAGGGCGAAGAGAACCTGCAAAACCAGAATGGGATCAGAGGCCCGGTGAAGACCGGGGGAAACCCTCCGATGCCTAAGTCAGTGGAGAGCTTGTAAGGCAGGGGGTTTCGGAATGCGAGAGTGTGTTCGCGAGGGGAAGAGAGCGTACCGTTGCATGGTACTGCACCTGTGCCTTTATAGGCGTTGGTGCAGAGGCCAACGTGCGTAACGTTGGGCAGATCGTGCCTGAAGAGGCGCCTTGACGCACGCGCGTAACGGGAGGAGTTATGACTCCGATGCCCGTTGGGCTGCCAGGCAGTTCACGCCACTTGATGGTGGAGAACGTGGCCTGAGGCGGTTACAACCGTTCTGGAAGCCAGAGAGCCTGCTCGGAACCCTTTGGAAATGCTTTCCGAGCAGGTGACCCTCGTGGGGGATCGAACATGCTGTTCGGTAACATCGAGGGTAGTCTCATGGAGCGAGATCACTGTTCTGGCTCGGGAGCTGTTCATAGCTGTTCGGCAAGGGAAGGCGGCTGATCTGCTCGGAGGTACCCCGTATCGGAACCTGATAGCTTCCGATCACGGGAGTCACACAATGGAGGTCTTCGAGCCATCCTGGAGAGGGCGTGCTCTTCGATGACGGTGCCACATGGGTTGACGGGACACGAATGGGCCGTAATGAGCCACCACGGGCCTAGGTGACCAGACTTGGCCACCACAGTGACAATTGGCTAAGAAATAAAAATTTTAGCTCAAGTCTATACCCCCTCCATTATTTAAAAAAAAACATCTATTCATCTCTCTTTCGTCCCAGGATATGATAAATATGTTGAATAAGTCCAAAGAGATGAACCACTGGTTCACCATTTTATGAGTTATTTTTTGTTCTTCTTTATGCTGGGCGGTATGCCCATTTGGGCCCCGCAGGGGGCCCGCCTCCACCTCCTTGGCGGGTGGAGGCGGCGTCGCTAACGCGTAGAGCGCATTGGCGACGCCTAGCCGCACCAGCGCGCAGGGCGCACTGGCGGCCGGGCGCCTCGCCAGCGCGCTGGCGAGGAGCACTACTGCCACGCGGCAGAGGCTGTCGCCTCCCCACTCGCCGCCTCACCGCTTCTGCCGCTTCTCCTCCCTCGCGGCCTCACCGTCTCCCTCCTCACACCCTCCCTATAAATACCCCGGCAGAGGTAAAGGGAAGAGTATTCCGAGCTCCCAAGTGCATCCCATTGCATGGCATGCATATGTGCATGCAAGTGTGTGAGGAGTGTTAGCGCAGTGTGTGCAGTGCGCTGAGTGTACCGTGTGAGAGAGTGAGTCTGCAAGTGTGTCTTGCAGGTGTGGCCTTCTCTGTGTGAGAACTGAGAAGGTACTGTCCCAGGTGTGGGACATCGGGTGTTCTCTTTGGGTATCGGCTGACGGAGGTACGTCATCGCCAGACCTCGGATCTAAGGTGTGAAGCTATGTGGGCGACTCTGGTAGCCGTCTATCAACTTCCGTGTGATCTTATTATTATTTCGTTTCTGCTGCGAGGTATGTCCTCTTACTCGTAAACCAACATTGGTATCAAAGCCAATTGGTTTATTTTTTATTTTCTCCATCTCTTGAAAACTGTATAGATGGCAGGTTCCCCGGCACAGTCGGACCCTGAGTTGGCAGATCAATATTTCGAGGATTGGTTCTCGGATGTAGATCTGACATTGGACGACGTCAACTCTAGTGTGTTGGCAGCAGATTACAGACAAGCGTTGGACTTGCTCGACGCTGCGACTGGCGGGACGGGTGTACCGAGTTCAGATGCGCAGACAGCGGCCAACGGCACAGTTGACTCCGAGTTCCAGGTGGTCCCATCACTTCCTGGAGTGGACACATCGGATAGTCTGAGTGTCTATACACCTTCTCCTCTAACTGTGTCAAATCCTTGGTCCCCACCTGTTTCTGAACAGGCTCTTTGGGAACCATGGCCGGCAGAATGGGCGCTGGTTGTACCAGTAGTGCCCCTCCCTGCACCACCTCTCACTATCACCCTTAGGACCAAAGAGGGAGATTTGGTGGTTGCAGAGGGTTATATACAACTTTTGTAGAGAGATAGAGATGTCCGGTCATGTACTGCGCTAGTTTTTTGAAGCGCAATTTTGATTTTCCCTTTTTGCGCGTGAATATGTTCACGCTTGCATCGGAAATAGCACATGTAACCTTCATATGTTCATATATAAATATGTTTTATATATAATAAAATATGTTTAAGGTTAGTATGTTTTGTACATATTTTCTTTAATGTTATGCAAATTAGTTTTGCATATGAGATATTTGCTCGAAATCATTTTAATTATATTGATTTATCTTATATAAGTGGGAGATGATTGTAATTGCCTAGCTTTACTTTCGATTTTACTATATAAGAAATGTTCAATATAATTAGCTTGGATTTCTAGAAGCAAATAAGAATAATGTATAAATTGATGTCAAAAACTCTTTTTTCCTATTTTGATATGTAGTGGTATTCTATGGCTGCCAAAAACGTTATAGCTGATCTCACTAAGGGTGAAAAGTTGAATGGCACAAACTATGATATATGGCATCGTAAAATGCAACATTTGCTGGATGAACGAGATGTGATTGATCATCTTACGATGTCCTTGTCACCGCCAATTGAGGGCAGTAGTAAAACAGACCAAGAAGCTTATGTAGCTTGGTTCAAGAAAGATCGTAGTGCACGCTTTACTTTGTTAAGCGTAATGGCCGATGATCTTATTGGTGAATTTGAGAACTGCGCCACTGCTAAGGATTTGTGGAATCAATTAAAGTTCATTTATGGTGGGACCTCAGTCACCCGATTAAGGGCTCTCGTTTTGAAATTTGAGACCTATCGGATGGACTCGCGCCACACGGTAGGTGAACACCTTAGGGTGATTTCATCTATGGTCCGTGATTTGAAGGCTGCAGGTCATGCACTCACTGATGAACAGCAGGTGCAGGCGGTAATAAGATCCTTGCCAGATGCTTGGACTCATTTGAAGCAAATTTTAACTCACAATGAGAATATCAAAAATTTTATTGATATATCTCGGCATGTGGAGTTAGAAGCAGAGCACGAGATGGTGCATTGCGCTGTTACTAATGTCGCTCAAGGTAGCAGACGCTTCAAGAAAAAGAGGTCGCAAAAGAAAGGATCAGACCCTGCACCAGATTCCATCAAGGATAAATCTTTCAAGCGCCAACGTGGGAAGCATGGCGGCAAGAATGACAAAAGCCGTCTGAACTGTTTTAACTGCAAAAAGCGAGGCCATTTTGCTCATGAATGTCCTGAGCCGAAAAAGGTAACTCACTTCCCTAGCTCTCCATGTACGTTTGTCTGTACACATGTTTTGACTGCTCATCCTAATCTTGTGTGGATCGTGGATTCAAGAGCAACAAAATATATAACGATGGATCGAGCGGGTTTTGTGGATTATCATCAGATTCCAGAAGGCATGCAAAGAGTCTTCATGGGCAATGGTGCCAGTGAAGAAGTCCGTGGAGTCGGTTCATACCAACTCTATTTTGCGAACGGACGTACATTACTTTTAAGTGATGTACTTTATGCGCCTAGAATCCAATATAATCTATTGTCAGTTTCAACTTTGACAGCAATGGGCTTTTGTTTATCTTTTTCCGGCAATCTTGTAACCATTGTCTTGGATGATGTCCTTTATGGACATGCATTGCTACGTGATGGTTTTTATATCTTAGATTTGATTGACAACTTTTCTAATTGTTCTTCTATGGTTATGCCAGTGTTAGATCAAAAAGATTTAGATTCTGTGACATGGCACGCTCGTTTAGGCCATGTTGGACAAGATAGAATGGCTAGATTAGCTAGAGAAGGCCTTTTAGGGTCGCTCGCTAAGGTCAACTTGCCCATATGTGAGCCCTGCTTGGCAGGAAAAGCATGCCGTAAGCCTTTTGGAAAAGCTCTTAGAACCTCCGAACCATTGGAATTGATCAATTCTGTGGACCCATGAGTGTTAGAGCTCGGCATGGATATTACTATTTTCTCACATTTATTGATGATTATTCGCGGTACGGATATGTCTATTTGATTGCTCATCGTTATGAAGTGCTGGATTGTTTCAAGCATTTCTTAGCTAGAGTTGAAAATCAAAAAGAGAGGAGTGTCAAAGCTCTTCGGACAGACTGTGGATGCGAATATCTGTCGGATCAGTTCCGAGCATTATGTGAAGAAAAAGGTATACGTCGGCAACTCACTATTCCATATACGCCGCAACAAAATGGTGTTGCAGAATGAAGGAATAGAACAATGCTAGACATGGTTAGGTCAATGATGGCGCAGGCAAATTTGCCAATCCTTTTAGGGAGATGCTCTGTTAACTGCTGCCTACATTCTTAACCGAGTGCCATCTCAATCAGTTCCTTCTACCCCATATGAATTGTGGCATGGCCACAAACCGGACTTAAATTGTTTACGTCCATGGGGATCAGTTGGATATGTTCATCACATGACGAGTAAGTTTGGGAAACTTGGCCCTAGAGCTCAAAAGTCTATCTTTATTAGATATCCTGAGAGCTCAATAGGTTATGCCATGTATGAACATCATCCAGATGGAGGAATGATAGAGCGTGAGGTCCGAGATGTTGTCTTCTTAGAGAATGAATTTCCTAGTCTTGGCGACAATGAGAAGAATCTTGATCTTTTTGAAATAGATGAACAATTGAACATCCTACCATCTTCCGACGAAGGGAGGGAATGTGTTCCCATACCAATGTCTACCGAAAATGATAGGGATGGTCAGTCTAGTGGGAGTGCGTCCAGTGGGAGTGCACCAATAGAAAGTCAAGATCCTTTACGTCATAGCAAGTGTGGGAATATTCCTCGTCGATCTTTTAAAATTGACAGTGAGGTACTTCTTTGTGAACCCACGGATGATGAAGAGCCTAGATTTGTTCAGGAAGCTCTTGCATCATCATCTAGGAAAGAATGGGAAATTGCCATGCAGGAGGAGATTCTTTCAATGGCACAGAATGAAGTCTGGGAGTTAGTGTATCTTCCACCTGAGCGTAAGGCGATTGGAAACAAGTGGGTTTTCAAGCTTAAATGCAAGGCTGATGGGACTATTGATAAGTATAAAGCAAGATTTGTGGCGAAAGGTTATACCCAAAAAGAGGGTATAGATTATGATGAGACATTTTCACCTGTGGTGAGATTCTCATCTGTTCGCCTCATTCTAGCCATTGTCGCGCATCTTGACTTAGAATTGTTCCAAATGGATGTGAAGACTGCATTTCTCAATGGAGAACTAGACGAGGAAATATATATGGCTCAACCAGAGGGTTTTGAGACTAAAGGCGAGAAGCAAAAAGTTTTCCGCCTCAAGCATTCAATCTATGGATTGAAACAATCGTCTAGACAGTGGTATATGAAATTTCATAAGGCTATTATCTCATATGGTTTTGAGATGATTGAAGAAGACCACTGTGTGTATGTTAAGAGAGTGGGAGATAGTCTCCTCATTTTATCATTATATGTTGATGATATTTTAATGGCTGGAAATGATATGGAGTTGATCGCTGCCACTAAGAAGTGGTTATCTTTCGTCTTTGAGATGAAAGATATGGGTGAAGCGAGCTATGTGCTCGGAGTAAAAATTGTGCGGAATCGCTCGGAAAGGTCACTGAGTTTGTCTCAGGAGATATACATTAATAAGATCCTGAAGCGTTTCCGAATGCACAATTCTAAACTCATTGATACTCCACTTGATAAAGGATGTGTCCTAAGTACTTGTCAATGCCCCAAGAGTAAAGAAGAAATAGAAAGTATGTCTAGAGTGTCATATGCCGCTGCAATTGGAAGTCTAATGTATGCTATGTTGTGTACTCGGCCAGACATTAACTTCGCAGTGGGTTTGGTAAGTCGTTACCAAAGTAACCCTGGTCTCGTCCATTGGAAAGCCGTTAAAAGGATTTTACGGTATTTGCGAGGGACGTCAGATTATGCACTACGTTACAAGGGTGGCAACCTGAAAATCATCGGCTATAGTGATGCGGATTGGGCTGGTGACCGAGATGAGCGAAAGTCCACTTCAGGCTTTGTGTTCCTGTTGGCTGGTGGAGCTATCTCGTGGAGTAGCAAGTAGTAGTCTTGCATTGCCCTATCCAAAATGGAGGCGGAATATGTTGCTTGTTCTGCCGCTAGCCAAGAGGCAATTTGGTTGCAAAGTTTGTTGCAGCGTTTGGTGATTACACCTCATCAGAATGAGGGTGTACTGTTATATGTTAACAGTACCTCGGCATTGGCCTTCGCCAAAGATCCCAAATTTCATGGCAGAACGAAGCATATTGATATTTGTTACCACTACATTAGGGATTTGGTAGCAAAAGGGTTAGTGGTGCTTCGTCAGATTTGTTCTGTTAGAATGATAGCAGATCCACTAATGAAACCTTTAGCGAGAGAGAGTTTTGTGACCCATTGTGGATCTATGGGTCTTTGTAAGTTATAGTAATTTACAATATTTTGACATCATTAAAGTTTTGTTCATCATAAAATGTTATTTATGTGAACGAATGATTGCTTTATACATTGTTAGAGTGTCACCAGGCTAGGATCGGCCCTCTCACACGGGTGATCCGCCTTTGGCGCTTATTGATAGCAAGCAAAGATGAGGCACTTGATGTTGTGGATCTCTAGATGACTAGAGGTCGAACACAATATCCCGAGTTTTGTTAGTATGCCGCCTCGGCTGAGGCCGAGATGAAATCTGAATTAGTTCAGACTGACCATGTGGATTATTGCAATAATCCTGTGTAGCCTGTTATATCCGGATATGTGAATCACAAAAAGGCGCTAAATGAGAGCGACTGGTTTGCGAGACTCTGGTCAGTTGTATTTGTTACAATTGGACTTGTATCCGTGCGATGTTGTTTGACATGCTCATATGAATGGAGGAACATCGTAGCATGTGAATCATACCACATGTGTAATAAACAACCGCATATGAGAATGATGAATGGTTCTCTCTTCATCATTGGGTGAGCTCATAAATCACGTTTGTCAGTGATTCCTGATGTACCCCTAGTGACCTGCAGCGTTGTGCCATGACAAGGAAGCTTGATGTCGCTACTTTAGCATGTTACTTAGGGTGATGGTTGATACCGTCCAGCGGAACATGTCTAGGAAAGCGGTTAAGACAAATTGAATTGGCATAAGCAGCATAGGGAAGGTATCTTGTTATTTCACCATGCTTAATTACTCATATCCCGGGAGGCTCAATTGCCTATGTGGTAATAGAGTCATGAGTGTTACGTTTTTGGATTCGATACTGCCTTCTGAGAGATCCGGAGTATCAGAATCAGGTGAATATTAAGAGCCTGAGGTACATATTGAGATTAAGTGTTCCGTTAGTAAGATGACGACTTAATGGAACGCTTGTTGGTGACTAGGCAAATCTCACAGAGGTTGCACGCTTATTTTCGGTATGACCGTTGATGTCAAATGCCATAGAGAACGTTGAGTGCGCCGTCAACCCTGTGTGGGTAAGTTGGCTATGAACCCCAAATGGGTAAGTGGGAGCTTGTTGGGTGGTATCCCCATTTGGGCCCCGCGGGGGGCCCGCCTCCACCGCCTCGGTGGGTGGAGGCGGCGTCGCCAACGTGCAGAGCGCGTTGGCAACGCCTGGCCGCGCCAGCGCGTAGGGCGCGCTTACACGCTGGCGGCCGGGCGCCTCGCCAGCGTGCGAGCTCGCGCGCTGGCGAGGAGCGCTGCTGCCACGCGGCAGCAGCAGCGCGGCAGAGGCTGCCGCCTCCCCACTCGCCGCCTCACCGCTTCTGCCACTTCACCACCTCACTGCTTCTGCCGCTTCTCCTCCCTCGCTGCCTCACTATCTCCCTCCTCACACCCTCTCTATAAATACCCCGACAGAGGTAAAGGGAAGAGGATTCCGAGCTCCCAAGTGCATCCCATTGCACGGCATGCAAGTGTGTGAAGAGTGTTAGCGCAGTGTGTGCAGTGCGCTGAGTGTACTGTGTGAGAGAGTGAGTCTGCAAGTGTGTCTTGCAGGTGTGGCCTTCTCTGTGTGAGAAGGTACTGTCCCAGGTGTGGGACATCGAGTGTTCTCTTTGGGTATCGGCTGACGGAGGTACGTCATCGGCAGACCTCGGATCTAAGGTGTGAAGCTGTGTAGGCGACTCTGGTAGTCGTCTATCTACTTCCGTGTGATCTTATTATTATTTCGTTTCCGCTGCGAGGTATGTCCTCTTACTCGTAAACCAACACTTTATTTGTTTATCATTCTTTTTTTCTTGTTTCTTACTTAAGATGTAAACGGATGATGTTATCGAGAGTTGTGCTTGTTCATCTCCCACCCACTACATGATATGTTCAACTATCTTGTAAAACATCATCATGTACGAGCACGATCAAGACCCATCTATTCCACTCCACCCCTTTTTTCTATCTATATCTCACTGTGTCTATGTAACACATCATCATAAAACTGTCACCTTGCAACTGAAGCTACATTTCTTTTCTTTTGTTTTACACTATGGCCACTGTGGCTACAATGCTACAGTGCCACCCTCACCTTTTCCCATCAGCAACCAAGAAATACAAAGACTGAGATGGGGGATTCAATAGCATAAAATATTAAAGTTGCTGAAACAATAAAGAGAGGCTGCAGAGGCAAAACCTCAGAGCAAGTCCAGTTTTAGGGTTTTCTGAGATGCTGTGGCGAGCGATGGCCGAAGATGGTATGTTTATGATCCCTATTTCTACCTGCATTGTCGGAGTGAAGGGCGCAGTTGTGGGTGCTTTAGCTGATCTGTTTCGCTACCTATGTTGTGTTTGATTAGGGAATCTGAGTTGTGGGTTTATCGATTCAATCGAGGTTGAAGGGGAATGCCCCGAAGAAGGAGCTGAGTGAATGCGAGAGCCACTGCAAAGAGTCCGCCAGGGAGAGGGAGCGCCGCCGCAAGACTGGGCACGACGTCCTCTCTCAGGGTAGCTCCGAGGAGCGTCTCCGATAGTGCTAGAGGCAGTGCGAGAAGTAGCACTGCGATGACCCCAGCCGGTGCGCCCAGTGCCAGCACTGATGCCAAGAACGATATTAAGAGGAACAAAGGGATCAACGTATGTTCGAGAGTGGGGACATTATCAGGAGCGCCTTCAGCAATGCCAACGCCAGTGCGAGATGCAGCACCGGCACGATCCAGAACTTTATGTGTAGAACAAAGAGCCAGTTCCTCCAACCGATATCATTCCACTTAGAATCAGCAATGATTAAAATCTACATGGATACTTTTTGGCTTTTGCTTATCAATCTTAAGGTCTTTGCTCATCCTACTGCCTTCACAAATTGCTTCTTCAAAGTTGATGTTGACGCTGGAGGGGAGGTGAATGGAAGATCTGGCATCTCTAAGGAGTATGGCAAGTGGCAACCCTTGTTCTGCAGGGCCTATTGCACCAGAAACTCTTGGATCCACTGCTGTAGTAGTTGTTCTTTCTTCCTCCCACATAATTATAGAAGATTGTGAGGATTCAGGAGCGGTGCTTTGTCGTCGTAAGCAAGCCTTGCCTCTATCAGTAGATCACAAAGTAAGCATCCCATGGAGTTCTATTTGCTTTAGCCCAACAGAGAAGATGAATATGGAAGGATTGAAGCAGTTGTGGGAAAGGTTATGCAATGGAATGGAATGGAATGCAATGTCAAGATCAATAGGTATGTGCTTTGTGTTAGTCATGACTTAAGAGTTGAACTTTTCATATGCGTGAATAGGATACTTTAACAAATTACAACATCCGTATCTAAGGTAAGCATTTCAACATTTTAACCATGTAAAACATCTATTCGTTCATTATACTTCTACACATAAAGTTTTTAAGATGCGTACCTCATAAAATTTTTGAAAATTTGTAACTGGAAGTTTATAGAAGTCTACACCGACAGTCCAGCAAAACAGATGACGTCGGTGGAGGGGAGCTGGAGGAGACGAAGAACTCAGGACGGCAGACGGCTGGTGTGGTCATGCGGGGCGGCAGACAGCTGGTCGGACTTGCTGTCGTAGTCATCACCATCGAGGTTAGCCTTTTATCGTCTTCTAAAATCGAAGAAGAAATCTTTGCACCTGCACAGCATTGAAGTGTACCTGAAAGTTTTTAGGAGAAGTTTACACTGACTGTCCGACGAGTCAGGTGATGACGGTGCAGGGGAGCAGGAGGACACGAAGGCGAACTCGGTGAAAGTGAAGTTTTCGGAAGCTGACGGAGAAAGCGCCTTGAACAGTTGGGAGAGAGATCTACAGAGGTATGGGAAATCGCCTTGAACAGAGAAAGTTGTTTGTGTGAGCGAAAGACAGTTGGAAGAGACGTGGGGGTGGCGAACTTGAGAAGGTATGATCAAGAAACTTTTTCACTCTAGAGAACGGGGGCGAACGCAGCCGGGGCGGCGAGCACTGCTGCTGAGGTATGCGCGGTGATGGCTACTGAAAAGGGCGGAGGCGGATGAGGCCGAGCGAACGGCGCAGGGGCGGTGCGCACGATGGGGAGCACGGCGACGGCGAGTGGAGGCAGACGTGGCTGGGCGAACGATGACTGGCCCGGTGCGCTGGAGGCTGGGTCGGCGTGCTGACGGGAAGCACAAAGACGGCTAGCGGTGCACGTCGATGGAGGCGACAACAGGCGAGCGTCCGCGAGTGTGGCGAGCAGCAGAGCGCAGCAATGAACGCACAATCGGCGGGGGCTAGCAAGAGTGCGACGCAGCAGAGGGAAGGCCGACGGGGCAGGGGCGTGTGATGCCGGGGGCGACCGGACGACTAGGGTGGCACCCTGGCATGCGGCACGGTGGGGCGGCGTGTTGGCGAAGGACGGCGCGCGAGGAGAGGGCGACTACAGCGACAGCTAGCTGTGCGCAGATGAGGGCGTTTAAATCGGTGTGGTGCTATCCTGGGGCTGATGCTGCGTTGAAGGCGCTTGCTATTTTTCTTGAACACTGAAATGTCGGCGGCGTAAAGAAAAGAGAGAAACTTTACAAAAAAAATTCAAACGAAGGCGGCAAAGGCTGACGTAAAGAAAGAGAAATAAAAGATAGATATAAAGAAAAGAGGTGAGAGAGAGAGAGTTTAGGCGGGAAATAAGATATTTTGGTGTTGTCACCTGTACTTCTAAAATTGAGTATTATTAATATAGTATAGATATTAACAACTTTATGTTATCATAAAATATGTTCTATGTTAGCACCTATATTACCGGTAACATGTCACACCTCGACATAAAATATTGAAGTGCACAAATAATCAAAGCAAAATAAAAGAATAATGATGATAAACAATCACATGACTATTATTGGAACTTCAAATGGCATCTCTATTACATTTACTAATGTCAGAGCCGAACATAGAGCTCATTATTCAAATTACATGATAAATTCAAATGAAATACCCTATGATAGACTTATTGACTCCACTACATAATTCACAGACTCTATTTCATAGCTTCATATAAGTTGGGATGCTCTTCACTCTTGCCTATTTCCTTCACTTTCAATATCATCTTCCTCATTACCTAAAAATGTTAAGTAACTAAATAAACTTTCACCCAGTAAGATTTATATCTCAATGTGCGGATAGTGATATAAATAATTAACGTATTAACAAGTAGAATTTCTATAATGATGGAATGACAGTAAAGAGAAGTCATATGACAGAGTAAAAGCCGATTCATATAGTAGATTATCAACAAATGGTGAACAAGGATTCAAGAACAAATACATATCAAATGATCAATATAAGAACCGACCATATTTCACACGTATCACATAATATTCATTCAGATAGTCAACATATCATATTCACGTGATGGCACTTTCAAATCTTGCACACATATTGGTGTCATGCCACATACTACAAGTCCATATTCTCGCAGTTAATAAGTATATCGGGGTGTTCCTTTCCAGGATCATACATGGCCCTTATTACATAGACATTGGTCATTCGACCGAAGTCCAAAATAGTGTCGATCACACAAAAATATATTATGGCCAATGGATTCCAAGAATAAGCACATAGTAACCAAAAGATGATCTCGCAGGGATTCAGAGGTACATTGATAGCAAGGAAACAATCTCAAGAGTTCAAACGGATAACATAACGATGTATTTTGAAGTTACATAAATTTTTTATTGCCTTGACAAGATGTAGGATGCATAGTAAATTGTACACGGAATATAGTGCGCTCTCTACCTCCGAAGAACTTTATGGTACAACCAACTCAGCTTCTAGCTATGAGAGAATCCACAGAGTATGGAGACTTACAAAGGTCTTAACAAAAAAGTTCCTAATCTATCAGAATGAAATGTCCAATAGAGAGATTCCAATTAGTCAAGAAGGGGTTGCCTAGTTGTGCAAGTGTGTGAGTGTCGAACTCGGAAAGTTTCCTAATTGAGCATGTAATGTAGTGCCATGTCACCACTCCTGGCCGGGTAAGAGGCGACACACACACTAACCAAATGAAAGCATCTTACACATTGTTATGAGAAGGCCTTCTGTGTTGCATGTGATAATATAGTAGACCAAACACAAGAGCTATACATCGTAAAAATACATATTCAGTTTTCCTGCACCAAACACCAGTGCCACATATATATATCTATATGCTACAAAATCGTAGAATGTTCATTAGTTACATGCCATGTTTTCAAATTACAAGAGAGGTGGCATAACCATGACATAAACAAAAAGGTCCTTGAAGTTGCCCAACCTGAAGAAATTTCATAGCAAAGGAGTTGGCTTGAAGAGAGTACCGCATCATGAAGAAGAATCTGAAATGGGTTCAACGAAGGCATGAGTTCTAAAGGAACTCAGCTGGCAAATCAACAAGACATAAATCATAAGAACATGGAATATAACACATTTATGAGGCTTCAGAAGCACATTTATGAGGCTACGAGAGGTAATGTATTTACTATATTGTGCTTATTCTTTCTCTTTCTATATATGATGTCTTTCATTATTGGAAGAGGCTTTTATAATTTGCCCTATGAATGTGATGTCTGGAGTGGCAAAGCATGAGAGTCAAGTTAATGAAATTGAGGAATCTATTTTAAGTTGACATTGGTGTCTGAAAAGTATGCGGTTAATTCTAGATATGTTCAAAATAAATGCTTTTCTAGATGTCAGGAGTAAAATTATACATGAAAAGTGGGGAGAGCTCTAAAAAAACTCCTCCAAAACAAAAGATAGCAAACCAGAGTCTACCAGGGGAGCAAAGAAAGGAAAGACAATGTTCATGTACTGCAATAGTGGTAAAATGTTTTAGATGTTCTCAGAAGCATGTCCAAGTTGATCATTTCTTGTGAAATCTAATTCTTTCTATAATGTTAAGACTTCTTCAAGTTCACTTCTGCCCTTGTAGCTCATTCCATCATCTCTTAATGTTGGCCTTCTTGTTTTGCCAAACTTTAATGAATGCTACTCATTGCCTGATTTTTATCTACCTGGAAATTTTATTTTCTCTCTTTGGCTTGATGGTGCAACTATCTTTTTGGAATATGTTGCCAACTTTAATGAATGCTGGAAAAAAAAACTTGTTATACATTACCTAACAATGCTATAATTATATTCTTCAAAAATATTTCTGTCTTAAGCTTGGTCTATTAGAAAAAACTTGTTATACATTACCTAACAATGCTAAAATTGGCATGTCTTCTGTTGTAATCCAGGAGGTGGAAAAAATCCTTGAACTTCTACGAGCAAGTTGGCATATTTTAGGCATCACAGAGACCATTCATGGTACATGTTATTCCTAGGTATTATTCAGGCAGATTCATAGAATGTGTATGTTGATTTTGTACTGTAAAATTTTCTTCCCTGGAAACCTGCATTTTTAGACGGAAAATCTAAATCAAACTTTCATGTTGAACTTGGAATGTGTCAATTATCAACTGTGGGAATGGGCATGTTGTTGGGTGTACCAAATCTAAAAAATGAGGAAAATAAATGGGTGCTTTAGCTATGTTTATGACATGGTTAAAGCTAGCTTTTTATTTCTGTCTAATATTCATGATGGTTGGTTTGTCGGTCAGTAGCAAGCAAATTAATTGTGAGATCAAGTTAATCTAAGTTTGACCCAAGCGTGTCTTGCTTATACATGATCTACTTGAAATGTTGGGGTAGTTTGGCCTGATCTCCTATAATCTATGAAGCATGGAACCTTGTATGGATAGCATAAGCACCACTTGTATCTGATCCCCACTTGAGAATCTTTTGTTGATATATTTTTCAACCATTAGTAGTTTTCATGGAGTGGTTTTGGTTTCACCATGTTGACTGATAGTTGAATCTTAATCATGCATATAATTGGGAAGGTCTTGTTTACCCCTCGAGTATGGCCCTCTACTTTGTCATTTTTTGATATGGAGTATACATTCTACTACTTTCTGATTGGATTTTGATTCACTTATGTATGCTTTACTGCTGCTCAATTGGTAGTAGGTTGGCATTTTCTGAGGCAGCCATGGTTGCTTATCGATTGTTGCTGACTTGCTTCTCATGCTCAAGATCAAGTGAACATGCTGAACCTCTATTGAAATTAAAGCTATCTGTCTGAGAAGAATTCTGATAGTTTACTTATGTGCCTTTTTGTAAGAACGTTTGTCATATTTTAGCTTTTAGGATCATATTATTGTATGGCTTGAAGCATAGATTCTGATGCTTATCTTTATAAGAATAGTTGAAAATTGAAGCTCATTTCTAGGTTTATTCCATTCTCTCCTTATTATATCTTAGAGTTATGTTGTCAGATTGTCCATAATCGGGCGATATAATATTGTGATGTATGGAGATATATTGTGATGTATGGATGTATAAAAATTTCAAATTTTGATGTATGTGATGTATGGAGATATTTTGTTTCATGTACAGACATGTGAAAGTTTTCCCAAATTAATGTCTACGTATGTTTGTCACTCGAACATTCATATTAAGGATATTTATACTTCCACAGGCCTTGGCATTGCTTTAAATTTGAATCCAGATGTTAATTGTTTCTGTTAGGAATCCATTTTGTCTAGCAACTTTTTGAATGTTTGCTTTTAGTGTTCTTTCACTTTCCACTTTTCTAGTGTTTAAATTTTATGGAAAAAAGTATGTCATCTTCAAGCATGGCATCCTTTCAATTTCATACATTATTCTAAGATAATAGTTCAACGGTTTGGAACACTGTTTTTTTCTTCTGACAATATAGTTGTCCAGCAAATGAATTTTTTTTTTTGTGATTGACAGATATGTGGACGGCTATCTGTCTACATATATATTTTTTGTAGACTGCTACAGTAGTCATATACATATATTTTCTTTGTAGAAGGCTATTGTAGTCATCTACATATATATTTTTTGTAAACTGCTACAGTAGCTGTCTACATATCCCATTTTTTTGTAGACGAAGGTACAAGCCGTCTACATATATTGTTTTTGCAGACGGCTGTGAATAGTCATCTACATATCATTTGGCGATGAAGTTTTTGCAGACAGCTTTGTAGACGGTTGTGTAGCCGTCTACGAAACCTCTTGTAAACGGTCTTATAATTTTTGTAGATGGCTTCTAGCCGTCTACATATCCTACTTTTCTAGTAGTGAATTATATTCTCCATATCACTATCCGCATCGAGTGAATCCTTGAGGTTATATATCATTCATATGTTTGTTGTTCACAAGATCAGTGGCTTTGATCCTCCTCCCGCTCGAGCTTTTGCATGGCATGTGCTAGTGCTAAAAGAGCAGAGAGCTAGTGAAGAACAAGCTATGGCTATTGCTGATGTACACCTTCTCATGCATCTTTGTTTTCCCTATAGAATTTCCCTAAAACATTTCTTCTTCCCATTTCCACTTATGTAGCCAGGGAAGTTGATCTGCAAATTTGTTCCTCCTGAACTTTGCTGATGTTATCAACACTTTGTTTCTTCTCTAGATGGAATACCGCACTAGAGAAGAAAGAAAACTTTGTTCTTAGACCTTAGAAAGAAATCTTATATTCTACTTTTAGAAAATGTTTTGACAGCCTAACATAAGAGAGGATTGTAGGAAGAGGGCAAAACAATAAATCTTGCAAAATAACTGGTTGATCACTACGTATTTATGGAATTCATAGCTAAAAATGAAGCATAGAAGAAAGATCAAACTTTTACCTTCCATAAGTGACTCTATCAAGCATGCTGACTCTCGAAAGAAGAAACCATCTCCATTTACTCTAAAACATGCAATAAAAAGCCCACTTTGAACAAGTATTCCAACAAGAAACTAAGAAGAAACTTAGTAGAAACTAAGAGTTCTGAATCTTTTTCTTCATCACAGATGGCATGTAAGGACATGAAGACCTTGAACAACCCTTGTCTATTTGCTTGAATTTGTCATGCCATGGGATCTGCGGCTGGTGTATTTTCTTAACATTAAGTTAGTAATAACATTTATTGGAATTTGCTGACTTCATTTTTTGATAGTTCTTTATAAACTAATTAAAACCAATAGACCACTTTCCCTGTATGGTCCAATAAGTTGGAAAATTGTGATTTTCTACCTAGTAATTGGAGTACGTTCAACAAAAAGAATAGATGAATCACTTTATCAAGATCTGCACAAATAACACAACTAAAGGACATGTGTCGTTGCTTCTAGTTTCCCTTTCTCTTATCTGTGCATATGCATGTTTGAAGAGCATTGGATTCCGCTAACATAACCAGACTGGCCCGATGACACAACAAGGTAGCTACATAGTGGACACGACAGAGCAACTTGTTCTTCCTAGTAGAAAACTGTGAACGGATATCAAAAGAAAAGGCAACCAAATGACAAAGATGTTATGGACTTCAAGCGCCAGCTTCAAAAATAAAAAGGATCTCACAAAGGTAAGATCTACTACAAAAGATGAAATAAAGACATTGAAGAGACACACAAATTCAAATGGCAGAACCTTTCCGTATATGTCTGAAAAAAAAGAATGTGTATACTTCAACACCTGGTATTTATCCATAAGAATGTCAAGAATAGTCATTTCTAACATTTGCATGCACAATGGTTTTTCTATACTTTTGGTGACCCAAGAAGGGGTTAGTTTGGAATGGCAAGTTCCCAAACTGAGAACTAGAGAAGTCTATTAACAAATCCAGATTTTAATCCTTGTTCAAGACTTTTATTAGTTCACAAATGTATGTCCTCTTTCCACCAAAATAATTAAACTGCTTTAGAAGGCCATTGTAGTGGAGATATGCTATTAACATATATGATATTTCATCTGCATCATTTTGGGCTAAATTTTTTTTGTGGCCTATTGTTTATCGTGAAGTGTGAATCCAGATCTTTGTAATTCTGATCTAAATTCAATGTGCCTTTATATTCGTTTTACTAATTTTATTTCGAGAAACACTTCTGTCTGATCCATCCTATCCCTCATCAAATGTATCTTGTCCAGATCCCAAATATAGCACTCAGATTGAACATGAAAAATGATGACCTGAGCATATATTCCTTGGCAAAAACATGTTTTACTTGTAGTATTTCTTATTAAGTGTTTCTTTTTTAATTTTGTACAACACACACCTATATTAATCTGTGGATATTTGTTTCAGATGTTATTGGTAAACAAATGATTTATCTTGATTTTTTATATTGTATTTAATTAAATATTTTATTATAGCATTGTAAATTTTTTAGTGTATGTGTGTGCGTCTATTGCTTACGAGTTTGCCAATGTTTATATAGGTGTTTTTTATTATATATTTTTTTTAAAAAAAGTGACAGTTTTGCAACGGATTAGCGACAGATATTTCTGTGGCTAATTAGCGACGAATTTCTTTTTTTTTTTTGTCGCAAATATGCCACTAACTAGCGATAGATTTTCTGTCGCCTGTTAACGATGGATATTATCATCGCTAAAGATTGTGCAATTAGCGATGGATCAGCGACAGAATAATATTTGCTAATCAGCGACAGTTTTTTCGACAGGAAAATTGTCGCTCACTATGCAAATCCGTCGCTAATTAGCAATAGATTTGCGATAAAAATAATTCGCCGCTAAGTAGGGACAGATAAATTGTTGTCGCTATTCTGTCGCCAAATAGTGACCGATTAACGACACTTTATCTCCGACGCAGATTTTGCGACAAGTTTTTGGGATGAACGTATTTTGTCACTAATTTGTCGCCATTCTGTCGCTAATTATTTTAGCGACGGATTAGCAACAGATTAGCGAAAGAATGCGTCTGTCGCTAAATCCTCAATTTCTTGTGGTGAAAGTTATTTTAAATAAGTCAAAGAAGGTTCCTACAATTTTATTGGGATCTTTTGACCTAAGAATGCGTGAATCACTATTTTATGCAAAAGAAACCCTAACTCACAGCATAAACACAAAATAGTTAATACTCTTAAACCAAGGCATAAAATTTGGGGGAAATAGGAGAAATCGAAAAAGGTTCATGATATTTAGGAGAAACTAAAGTCAAAATATCATAGCTTTTGGTTGAGGGGTTTAAGAGATCTAGAACTAAGAACATGGAACTCATTTGTAACACAAAATCAGAAACTTTAGGTCTTTAATTCACCTTGTATGCACAAATAATTTGGGGAAAAGTATGCAATCATGTTGGGGACAGAAAGGGTCCTATAGACATGCTTATCTCAAGAATACCTACCTCTTGGATGTCTCTTTCAAATGTGAAGAAGAACTATGAGTCTTTGATGAAGAACCCTGTAATCCTCGCCCTAGAGCTCTACTTCTTACTCCTAGCCTTCTCTCTCATGTCCAACAATATTTAGAGAGGGTTGAGGTCGGCTAAGAGGGACTTGTGATATGTTTATAAAACTAGGGTTGAGCAAAAATGAGTTGGAGTTTCATAATCTTGGTGCTAGCAATCCTATTATATATGATTATGGCTTATTTTTATGGCTATTTCCTTCCAATCCCACCCCAACTATGAGAGTAACTGGCAGCAAGTTTGTGCCCCCCAATTGGACTATGGTTTAAACTTATTCCTTGGCTCATTAAACATATTTTTATACTTAATTAATCCACTTTATGGATGGTTATTGGGTTAGTATGAATTTTAAATAATAACTTCTCATACTTGACCTCCATTGGGCCCAATAAATATGATTGGACCGCCAAACATTTATTTCACATGAGTTATTTACATATGAGAATGAGCTTCCCATGTTATTGGGTTTTATCGCCTTAAATCGTACTTTACAGTTTTACTATCCAAACATGTGTGTTTGACTCTACTTTATTTACTATTATTTGTATCACAATATTTAGTTTGTTATCCTAAATTTTTATGTGATTCCAAATTGGTTTTACACATGTGATAATAACCTTTTTACTATCGAATTCAATAGCAGAGAAGGTAAAATTTCTCTCTCTCTAGGGTTTCTAGAGAGAGAAGCTCTGCGGATCCCTCTCCTTCCCGGTTTGGCGCCACCGGCCCTTGGGGCTTGGCCGGCCATGGCGACTGTTGGTGGGGCGGCTCCGCCGCCTCCTGCACCTGGTCCTTCCTTCGCCAGGGTGGTCGCCGCCTCCTTAGAACTTCCACCGGTGGATACTGAGTTGCATGCACCAGCGTTTACGGACAAGGGGGAACCGACAGTCTTCTTTTCCAAGGAGGAGATGGAAGCCTCGTTGAAGCCGTTTCTGTTCTCAGTGGTGGCGAAGACTGCTTATGGGCGGCCTGCTATCCCAGAAATTCGTTCTCACTTAGCATCCAGATGTGGTCTTAAAGATCTGTTTCTCATCAGTGCCCTGGACAACTTGCACCTCCTTCTCAGGTTTAAGAGCCAGGATGATTACCTTAGGGTCCTTTTGCGAGAATCTCTCTTTGTTCAAGGTAAGTTATTTAGGTTCTTCAAGTGGAGTCTGATGTTTAAATCTAATGAGGAACCTTCTGTTGTTCCGGTCTGGGTGGACTTCCCTTCTCTTCCTGTCAATCTTTATCAAAAGAATATGCTATCGTCCATTGCTGCAAACATTGGTCCGGTCCTTCAAATAGCCCATGCTACGCAACTGCTTCTCAACACGAAGGCTGCTAGGGTTTGCGTTGAAGTGGATCTCTTAAAACCGCGCCCAGAGAGAGTTTGGATCGGGATGGGAGATCTTGGGGGATACTAGCAAGATGTGGTATACTTGAACCTGTCGGACTATTGTTGTTCGTGTTTTAGACTTGGTCATGCCAAGGATAAGTTTCCTTCTTCAGGGGAGGGTCTGATCGCTAAGCGCAACAATGTTGTTCCCAAGGCCACAGTTCAGCCGGTTAAAGCTTGGGTGCCTGTGACTTCTGGGGAGGAAACTGGTCCCTCGGGTGTTATTCACAAGCCTATTGGAGAAGGAACTGGTGGTAAGGAGGGCATCCATCCTGTGTTGCCTGGTACTTCTAAGGCGACAGGTTCCATTAGGAAAAGAGCTATTGTTGCTGATCCCTCGCCGAATAGGGATGATCCCAATCAGTTTGATGAGAATGGTCTGGTTATGGTTCGTGAAAATCGTATCACCCTTCAGGAGGGTGGAGGGGTGGTTTCTTTTGATATTTTGACAGGTGCTCGTGTTATGAAGGACAAGGAAGAGTCTCAGGGCAATAACGAAAAGGGTAACGTTGCTAGCCAAGAGGTTCATGCAGAAGCACTTAGTGGTGTACGGCCATGCAGCGTCGACGGTTTAGTTCAGCTAAATGATCGGGGCTCTGACTGAGACATGGATACAGCTCAGCTGGCATTGATGGACAATTTCCTTATGCCCTCGAATCAGATTTTGGTTGAGGTTGGACCTACTGATCGTAGGCCGCAAGTGCTTACAAGAGCTCATGCTCGATCAGTTGATAGGGGGAAGGATGTTGTTTCGCAATGAATTCTGCAGCAATTTTCTGGAATATTCGTGGTGTAGGGAATGCTAATTCCCGCAGGAGTTTAAAGAAGCTGGTTTCGCAGGTTCATCCGTCCTTTGTGGCTATTATGGAACCAAAGCAACCGCTAGACAGAGCTAGTTGGTTATCCAGGTACGTCAAGCTTGATAATTTTGCTGGTAATTCTGATCAAGATTCCAAAATTTGGGTTTTTTGGTGTAACACCCCAGACTTTTTATTTGTAGAAAAACATGAATAATAAAGTTATTAGACTTAAGCATTAGTCTTAAATTGTAATAATTGATATTTGGGAATGATTAGTATTAACTAACGTTACCCCAGTGTCGACACTGAAAAACGGTAACGAAAATGAAATTCGAGAACACCATAATTTCCATAAAAATATGGAGATCTCAGAAATGTAAATATCTGAATTTTTCGACGTGCGGATTTCGAGATTAAGTCGACGCGACTATTTTCTGGGTGATTTTTCACCTACTGTAAAATAAATTCTAAAAATTAAAATAAAATCACTATAATTTGTAAAATGATCATATCAGGCTATGGTTAAAATTTGAAGACAAATGGATAACATTTGAACATGTTTATATTAGGTTTATTAGGCCAGTTGAATTTTGGGTTATTTACGTACATAATTTCTGGGATTTTACAGGAGCTTACGTGTGGAGCCTTGGAGAGGCCAACACACTTAAGGGTAAGGTAATCATGGAGGATAACTACATGTGAGCTTGGGAAGCCTTGCATGTGCGACGTGTTAAGGTAAAAACCAAAGAGTTTTTACCATGACACCTCATGGCCGACGTGCCTTTGCATGAGGAAGTCACGAGGCTTATAAAATCCACTCCCTCTCTTGAGTTCGAACCTTTCTACACCTTGGCTCCTGTCTCTGTTCTTGTTTTTTCCTACTTTTGGCTGCTAGAAGTGTGGTGGAGGAGCTCTTAGAACTACTGCTGGGGAGTTGTTGACATTGCACCTGCAACTGCTCCCACCTCTGCTCCTGTGTGTCGCTCTAGCTACTTAATTTGGCGTGGACATTGCTGGCACATCATTAACTGTGGGGAGAAGCTCTTCTCCTGCTGGCTTAGGTTCCTTCATTGGGAAGGTGTAAAGAATTACCTGTTCAGCAAGGTAGGATTCAATTCCCTCTGGTTCAGATTTGTCTTCCACACATGATAAGAATTTCTTGGTGGTTTATTAGTGGCTAATACTTATAGTTCTTCTATTTTTCTTCCAGTTATGATAGAAGTACTCTTGTTGGGAGAGGAACAACCTTGTTCCATTTTAGAAATTAACTCTTATTCCCTTCTTCCACCCTTGATCTTTGTACATGCTATAAAGTTGTAGAAGTCTCAATTATCTTTGTAGGATAATATGAAGACTTCGGTTTAGATGGTTGATACTTCAAGTTTTGATTTAGATCCATAAAACATTTTGTGGTTTAGTGTCCATCATGTAGGAACCTTCCATCCAACCATTGCTATCAAGGTTCTACTTCTAGTACTAAACTATGTTTAGTTTCAAGCAAGCCAAGTTTGAATCGCAAACCTCCTCTGGCATCTTGTTTGTTCGGTTTATAAACCACTATGAGAACTATAATTAGACTCTTCTATTTGATATAAAACATGTCTTGGTTCATAGATTCAAAAATTAGGGTGTTTAGGATAGATTTAAAGTCCTTTCTGGAAGTTCTGCAGCTACCTGTCGACAGCCAGCCCAAAACTGTCGACAGGCACATGCCTTCCAGAACTCCAGGTTTCTGGACTGTGTGGATCTGTTGACAGATCCATTGTTACTGTCGACAGATACACATGGAACCAGCAAACCTGGGCTCTGTCTGCTTCTACCTGTCGACAGCCCCTTCCTGGCTGTCGACAGCTATGACCCTGATTCGGATTTCAGCACTTTTTTATGTGTGAATCCTTGCTTAAACTCCACCCTATTGGCCTATCAAGTTACCCCTTTAATTGTCTTAGTGTTTACTGTCATTTCATTGTAAAGATTACTCTCTTGGTGTACCTTACTCACCCTTGAGTTATCCTTGAAATTGTCAACTCCGAATGGTACTCCGTTGAGTTCATTCTTCTGTATTCGGTAACTGAGTACATGTAACTTGATATCTGAAAGTTCAAATGCTTGAACACCTTATGAGATGTGAACAATTGATGATGACATTTGTTGGGTCCTCGTTCCCTCTGTGATTTATATGCCTGTGCAAATAGGGCTGGTCCAGTCCTGGGAGGAGCACCCGAATTCATTTTCGGACCACGTGGAATGATAAAGGGCATCTGGATGTCTGGCATTGCATCAAACATTTTATGAGTATGGTCATCATAATTCCTCTACTGTGTGACTGATATGAGAATCAATTCTTGAGCTATATATCTGAGCATGATCTGAGCTTTACTGTCATTGCATCAATATTACTATTCTGAAATCTGGTGTGTCTCTTTGATATTCTGTCCTGACCTTGTCTTGGTTATCATGTGTACATTCCTGAACTATGAATTGAACTATGGAATTTGAATTCTACTGGGCTAGTTAGCTCATCATTTCCTACCATTTTCAGGTAATATAGATGGGGGTGACACTTAAGGGATTGAGTGCTGAGTGGACTGATCGTGGCAAGTGAAGCCAACTAGTTCTATTTCTGTTTAGTAGTGTGAAATGAGAAATGTAAAATAAGTTTGTTTTAATCTACTCCTCTCTTAGTTGTTTTGAGGAGTGTCTATGTAATAAAACTTCCGCTTATGACGTTATGAATGGATAAATAATTATTACCTTTTGTGCCTATTTTCTGTCACTTCTGATAAATAGCCTTTTATTAGGATGTGACAGATAAATTTGGTATCAAGCATTAGTTCGATAAACCTAGGGAAACCAGTGAGATGGGGTAGAAACATGGGATTAGTTAGCATGATTTTTGTAATCATGTAAATGTTTAATCTGTTAATTATTTCAGAATGGACATGAATGCCCAAGAAAGGTTGGTTGCTGCCATGGAAATGTTACATCAAGATATAGAATTGTATGGTCAAGCCCAATGAGAAGGTCACCTACAAATTAAGGAAGAGGTGCACAACTTGACTGCAGATGCTTTCATGGCAAGCAATCATTGTGCTTCTTTAGAAATTATGAGCCAAGTTTGATCAATCTGGATAACTTGAAGTTGGGGCAGGATCTGTTGCTCCACCAAGTTGAAGGTCATTGGAAGGCATTGACCGATGCTGCTAGAGAGCTGTACCATGGGGCCGGAGTAGAACAGCAAGCACCGCCAATGGAAACTATTATAGATCTGACCCGAAACTAGAAGAAGACTTAGAGCACTCATCTTTTTGTATACCTCTCTTTTTGTGTAAACACTGATTGTATATATGTAACTCCCATATGTATGTGGAGTGAGAGGTTAGTGGAGGTTGGAGTTTTGTATATATGATAAACCTGGTAGGAGAATCCTGTGATATTTTGTGGATACATGGGAATGTATTACAATGTAAATATTTGACTTGATAATATAGATGGTGTGTTATGTGAAATTGAATTGTGTATGTGATGAATGCGAGATTGAAATGCTTGTGAAATTAATGAATGTATTACTGAATGTTTCAGATTCCTTTTGATTTAATCATGGATGGTGGTGATGCTAATTGGAGGAAGATGGAAAGTTCTATGCATGATTTGACCCATGTAATGAAGGTAGTAGCTAGAAATAACAGTCACAATGGGACAAGCTTGTTCAAGAATTTTCGAAGCCTGGACCCTCCGAGATTCACAGGAAGTACGGATCCGGATGAAGCTGAGAATTGGCTAAAAGACATTGAAAGGATATTCAGAATGATTAAGTGTACGGAAGAAGAAAAGGTTTGTCTCACTACATTCCAATTGGATCGGGATGCTCGTGCTTGGTGGGAAACTGTGGAAGCTACCCTGGAAGATTCAAATCAAGTTAGTTGGGAAGAGTTTGTGGAACTGTTTAATGAGCAATATTTCTCTGAGGTGGTTCAGGAGAAGAAAGCAAATGAATTTGCTGGGTTAAAGCAGCTAAGAATGTCGGTATCCGAGTACGAGGCTCAATTTGCCCGGTTGTCAAAATATGCTCCTCATCTTATATCTACAGAAAAGATAAAAGCTAAGAGGTTTATGAATGGATTGCGCCCCAATTTTATTATGCAGCTAACTCCTCATCTGATTACTACCTATTCAGAAATGGTAAAGATAGCCTTAGCATTTGAAGCTGCGAACGAAACTGTGGATAAGATTATAGGGAAATCTGGGGAAGGGTCTTCAGATCGAAAAAGGAAGTATGAGTCGGGGAATGCCCCGAAGATTCAGCAAGCTGCTAAGAAGGCAGGCAAAGCTCCGGTAGGGAGTAAGGATGTTTGTAAGCATTGCCATCGTGTTGGGCATAAGGTTGAGAATTGCTGGCATAAATTGGGTGCATGTTTCCATTGTGGTAGTACTCAACACCGAATTTCGGACTGCCCGATGGCTAAGACAGCACCAACAAATAAGAACCCTCAAGTAAAGCAAGGTAGACTGCAAGCCATTCAGGATGTGGAACCTGAATCCCCGCAGGAAGGCGGATTGATTGAAGGTACTTTATTAGTAAACTCAAAACCTGCATTTGTGTTGTTTGATTCTGGAGCTACGCACTCTTTCATTAGTTATGAGTTTGCTAAATTGTTGGATATAAAGTCAGTTCTATTAACCACACAATTGGAAGTTGCAACTCCTTTAAGTGAGGGTAAAAAGCTTAAAGAATATTACCCTACTAGTCAGATCATGGTTAAAGGACGTGATTTACCCGGTGATTTGATATGTTTAGATATGAGGGATTATGATGTAATCCTTGGGGTTGATTGGCTATCGAAATACCATGCAAATCTAGATTTCCAATTGAGACAAGGGATTTTCCTAAGAGAGGAAAATTATTCTATAACTTTTGATAAACCCCAAACCAAAAGAATACCAATAATTTCAGCAGTGAAAGCTTGTAAGTTAGTACAAAAGGGTTGTCAAGGGTATTTGGCTTTCGTGACCCTATTAAATCAGAGCATTGCGGGATTGGAAGATATTCCGGTAGTAAGAGAATTTCTTGATGTTTTCCCTGAAGAGCTACCTGGCGTACCACCTGATAGAGAGGTGAATTTTTCAATTGAGTTGGTACCAGGAGCTACACCAATTTCTAGAACACCCTACAGAATGTCAATAGAAGAACTGAAAGAACTAAAAAGACAATTGTTGGAATTGATAGAGAAGGGATTCATTAGACCTAGTACCTCACCTTGGGGTGCTCTGGTTCTATTTGTTAAGAAAAAGGATGGGTCTATGCGGTTATGTATAGATTATCGGCAGTTAAATCAATTGACTATAAAGAATAAGTACCCACTTCCGAGAATTGATGATCTATTTGATCAGTTGTCTGGAGCTCAGTGTTTTTCCAAGATTGATTTAAGATCTGGATATCATCAGCTTAAAATTCAAGAATCAGATATTTATAAAACGGCCTTTCGAACAAGATATGGACATTATGAATTTGTGGTGATGCCGTTTGGATTGACCAATGCACCGGCTGCATTTATGCGTCTGATGAATGATGTGTTCAGATCTTATTTAGATCAGTTTGTGGTTGTATTTATTGATGATATACTGATCTACTCCAAAAGTATGGAGGAGCACAAAGCCCATCTACGGATCACTTTGCAATTGTTACGAGACAATAAGTTATATGCAAAGTTTAGCAAGTGTGAATTTTGGTTGAAAGAAGTAATGTTCTTAGGACACATTATTTCTAAAGAAGGTCTATCAGTAGACTCTTCAAAGATTGAAACCATTCAGAAATGGGAG
The DNA here is from genome assembly GCA_014218235.1 of Colocasia esculenta. Lineage (NCBI taxonomy): Eukaryota > Viridiplantae > Streptophyta > Magnoliopsida > Alismatales > Araceae > Colocasia > Colocasia esculenta. Next base: position 136,359,481 of record CM024757.1, read on the forward strand.
CAACCTAAGAATCTCACTGAAGTAAGAAGTTTTCTGGGCATGGCCAATTACTACCGGCGATTTGTCAAAGATTTTTCTAGAATTGCCTCACCTCTTACACAGTTGACTAGAAAAGGAACTGCTTTTATCTGGAATGAGAATTGTGAGGAAGCATTCCAATTGTTAAAAGAATGTCTATCATCTACACCAATTCTAGCTTTGCCGGTGGAAGGAAAAATATTTGAGGTTTATACTGATGCTTCCAACATTGGACTGGGATGTGTATTAATGCAAGATGGAAGAGTTATTGCCTATGCTTCAAGACAATTGAAGACTCACGAGAAGAACTACCCAGTACATGATTTAGAATTGGTCGTTGTGGTCTTTGCTCTTAAGCTTTGGAGACACTACCTATATGATAACCAATTCATAGTGTACTCCGATCATAAGAGTCTCAAGTATTTGTTTTCACAAAAAGAACTGAACATGAGACAAAGGAGATGGATGGAATATATCAAAGACTACGATTTCAAGATTGAATATCATCCAGGAAAAGGAAACACTGTAGCTAACGCACTCAGCAGAAAGCCTATAGCCAGGATATTCCGGTTGCAAGTAAGGGAATGGAAATTGTTGGAAGAATTTTCCACATTAAGCTTGAAAGTTGAAACACAAGAAGAAAGAATTGTGATTAGCAACTTGATAGTGCAGTCAGATTTGTTAAAGCAAATTAATGAGCAACAGGACAATGACCCTATATTGGTAGGAATCAGAGAAAAATTGGCTTCTAAACTTGATTTTAATGAAGATTCTCATGGAAATCTTCGATTCCGGGACAGATTGTGTGTACCGGATAATCCCGAAATCAAGAAACAGATCTTAGAAGAAGCTCATCGGTCTCACTACACTATTCATCCCGAAGCTGTCAAAATGTATCAGGATTTGAAGAAGTATTTCTGATGGTGCAACATGAAAAATGATATTGTGGAATTTATTGCAAAATGATTGACATGTCAAAAAATTAAGGCAGAACACCAGAAACCTGCCGGAAAATTAAAACCACTTGAGATACCAGAGTGGAAATGGGATAGCATTGGTATGGATTTTATTGTGGGATTACCTAAAACACGGAGTGGATTTGATGCTATTTGGGTAATCATTGACAGACTTACCAAATCAGCTCATTTCTTAGCAATAAAGACAAGATGGATTGTTAATATTTTGGCAGCGTTATATATGAAAGAAATTGTGCGGTTGCATGGAATTCCAAAGAACATAGTTTCTGACCGAGATGCAAGATTTACTTCGCATTTTTGGAGAGAATTGCAAGATACTTTGGGAACTAAATTAAAATTTAGTACTGCATTTCACCCTCAAACAGATGGACAGACCGAACGGGTGAATCAAATTGTTGAAGATATGAGCCGTGCTTGTGTATTAGAGTTCGGAAATGACTGGAACACTCATCTAGCAATTATGGAATTTGCATATAACAATAGCTACTAGTCTACCATTCGAATGTCACCTTTCGAAGCTTTGTATGGTCGGAAATGTAGATCACCATTATGTTGGGTAAAACTAAAAGAAACGTATATTCTTGGACCAGAAATGATCCAAGAAACGACAGAAGTTATCAAGTTAGTACAAGATCGGATGAAATCTGCTCAAGAATGACAGAAAAGCTATGCCGATCGACGTAGAAGAGAGTTAGAATTTCAGCAAGGGGAACATGTATTTCTTAAAGTATCACCCCGGAGAGGAATCAAAAGATTTGGTATCAAGGGAAAATTGAGTCCAAGATACATTGGACATTTTGAAATATTGAAGAGAGTTGGTGAAATGACATATCAATTGGCACTTCCACCGCAATTATCCAATGTACATGCATATCTTTCATGTGTCAATGTTAAGAAAATATGTATATGATCCGGAACACATTATTGGATACCAAGATCTAGATGTACAAGGAAATTTGGCATTTGAAGAAAGACCAGTACAGATCCTCGATCGAAAAATCAAGCAACTTCGGAACAAGGAAGTTCATTTACTAAAGATTCAGTGGAATAAGCAAGGACAAGAAGAAGCAACATGGGAATTGGAAGATGCCATCAAGAACAAGTATCCAGAATTATTTTCAGTCAGTAATCTTATATTTATGTAATTAAATTTGAAGGACCGAATTTCTTTTAGTGGGGGAGAGTTGTAACACCCCAGAATTTTTATTTGTAGAAAAACATGAATAATAAAGTTATTAGACTTAAGAATTAGTCTTAAATTGTAATAATTGATATTTGTGAATGATTAGTATTAACTAACGTTACCCCAGTGTCGTACTCGGACGTGCGCGCTCCCACAGGGCGATACTGAAAAATGGTAACGAAAATGAAATCCGAGAACACCATAATTTCCATAAAAATATGGAGATCTCAGAAATGTAAATATCTGAATTTTTCGACGTGCGGATTTCGAGATTAAGTCGATGCGACCATTTTCTAGGTGATTTTTTACCTACTATAAAATAAATTCTAAAAATTAAACTAAAATCACTATAATTTGTAAAATGATCATATCAGGCTATGGTTGAAATTTGAAGACAAATAGATAACATTTGAACATGTTTATATTAGGTTTATTAGGCCAGTTAAATTTTGGGTTATTTACGTACATAATTTCTGGGATTTTATGGGAGTTTACGTGTGGAGCCTTGGAGAGGCCAGCACACTTAAGGGTAAGGTAATCATGGAGGATAACTACGTGTGAGCTTGGGAAGCCTTGCATGTGCGACGTGTTAAGGTAAAAACCAAAGAGTTTTTACCATGACACCTCATGGCCGACGTGCCTTTGCATGAGGAAGTCATGAGGCTTATAAAAGCCACTCCCTCTCTTGAGTTCGAACCTTTCTACACCTTGGCTCCTGTCTCTGTTCTTGTTTTTCCCTGCTCTTGGCTTCTAGAAGTGTGGTGGAGGAGCTCCTAGAACTACTACTGGGGAGTTGTTGACATTGCACCTGCAACTGCTCCCACCTCTGCTCCTGTGTGTCACTCTAGCTGCTTAATTTGGCGTGGACATTGTTGGCACATCATTAACTGTGGGGAGAAGCTCTTCTCCTGCTGGCTTAGGTTCCTTCGTTGGGAAGGTGTAAAGAATTACCTGTTCAGCAAGGTAGGATTCAATTCCCTCTGGTTCAGATTTGTCTTCCACACATGATAAGAATTTCTTGGTGGTTTATTAGTGGCTAATACCTATGGTTCTTCTATTTTTCTTCCAGTCATGATAGAAGTACTCTTGTTGGGAGAGGAACAACCTTGTTCCATTTTAGAAATTAACTCATATTCCCTTCTTCCACCCTTGATCTTTGTACATACTATAAAGCTGTAGAAGTCTCAATTATCTTTGTAGGATAATATGAAGACTTCGGTTTAGATGGTTGATACTTCAAGTTTTGATTTAGATCCATAAAACATTTTGTGGTTTAGTGTCCATCATGTAGGAACCTTCCATCCAACCATTTCTATCAAGGTTCTACTTCTAGTACTAAACTATGTTTAGTTTCAAGCAAGTCAAGTTTGAATTGCAAACCTCCTCTGGCATCTTGTTTGTTCGGTTTATAAACCACTATGAGAACTATAATTAGACTCTTCTATTTGATATAAAACATGTCTTGGTTCATAGATTCAAGAATTAGGGTGTTTAGGATAGATTTAAAGTCCTTTCTGGAAGTTCTACAGCTACCTGTCGACAGCCAGCCCAAAACTGTCGACAGGCGCATGCCTTCCAGAACTCCAGGTTTCTGGACTGTGTGGATCTGTCGACAGATCCATTGTTGTTGTCGACAGATACACACAGAGCCAGCAAACCTGGGCTCTGTCTGCTTCTACCTGTCGACAGCCCCTTCCTGGCTGTCGACAGCTATGACCCTGATTCGGATTTCAGCACTTTTTCATGTGTGAATCCTTGCTTAAACTCCACCCTATTGGCCTATCAAGTTACCCCTTTAATTGTCTTAGTATTTACTGTCATTTCATTGTAAAGATTACTCTCTTGGTGTACCTTACTCACCCTTGAGTTATCCTTGAAATTGTCAACTCCGAATGGTACTCCGTTGAGTCCATTCTTCTGTATTCGGTAACTGAGTACATGTAACTTGATATCTGAGAGTTCAAATGCTTGAACACCTTATGAGATGTAAACAATTGATGATGACATTTTTTGGGTCCTCGTACCCTCTGTGATTTATATGCCTGTGTAAATAGGGCTGGTTCAGTCCTGGGAGGAGCACCCGAATTCATTTTCGGACCACGTGGAATGATAAAGGGCATCTGGATGTCTGGCATTGCATCAAACATTTTATGAGTATGGTCATCATAATTCCTGTACTGTGTGACTGATATGAGAATCAATTCTTGAGCTATATATCTGAGCATGATCTGAGCTTTACTGTCATTGCATCAAGATTACTATTCTGAAATTTGGTGTGTCTCTTTGATATTCTATCCTGACCTTGTCTTGGTTATCATGTGTACATTCCTGAACTATGAATTGAACTACGGAATTTGAATTCTACTGGGCTAGTTAGCTCATCATTTCCTACCATTTTCAAGTAATATAGATGGGGGTAACGCTTAAGGGATTGAGTGCTGAGTGGACTGATCGTGGCAAGCAAAGCCAACTAGTTCTATTTCTGTTTAGTAGTGTGAAATGAGAAATGTAAAATAAGTTTGTTTTAATCTACTCCTCTCTTAGTTGTTTTGAGGAGTGTCTATGTAATAAAACTTCTGCTTATGACGTTATGAATGGATAAATAATTATTACCTTTTGTGCCTGTTTTCTGTCACTTCTGATAAATAGTCTTTTATTAGGACATGACATTTGGGACTCATCTATATGTCTGAATGTTGTGGGAAAATCTGATCAATTCATCACTCTTGCCCTCATGAATAACTCTTCTGTTTCTTGTTACATCACATGTGTGTATGCGTCTTGTAACCTCGGGTTAAGGTGAATCCTTTTCTCTGACCTCATCGACTTCGCTTCTTCTGTGGATATTCCTTGGCTGGTGGGAGGTGATTTTAACTACATTGCTCAGCCTTCTGAAAAAAAGGGTGGGTCTTTCAGTAGCATGAATGGGATGACGGACTTCAATGCCTTCATGGCAGCTGTTGGTTTATGTGATGCTGGGTTTATTGGCTCCACCTATACTTGGACGAATAATAGAATCGATAGTGCTCATATCAGTGACCGTCTAGATCGTGTGCTTCTGAATGATAAATGGCAGGCGGCCCTTCCTGATGTTGCGGTTAAACATTTTAGGAGAGGTCCCTCTGATCATTGCCCTCTAGTGCTTACTTATGCCAACGTCGAGAGAGGTCCTAGTCGGTTTGCTTTTCAGGAGATGTGGATTTTACATGATGCTTTTTTGAGTGCTGTCTCTGATGTTTGGAATGCCTGTACTGATAATTTTGTGAACCCTTTGCTAAGAATTCAGATGAAGATGAAGGAGGTGAAAAATATGCTTAAGGTGTGGAATAGAAATGTCTTTGGCCACGTTGCTCAAATGGTTAGGCTGGCTTCTGAGGATGTCGATAGGCTCCAAGAAGCCTTTGATGTGACGCCATCTGATGATAATAGGGTGGCTCTTTTTGCTGCGAATGCTAAGCTTCATACTGCTCTGCAAAGGGAGGAGGTTTTCTGGAAGCAGAAATCCAGAGTGGATTGGCTGAAGAATGGCGACAGAAATACTTCTTTTTATCATGCTACTGTGAAGTGCAACAGGAGGCGTTCCTACATACACAGACTGAAAATCAATAATGGTGGTGGTGATTGGTGCTCTGATTAGGAAGTTCTTAGGAACGAGGCTGTAGTTTTCTTCCAAAACCTACTTAAGTCGGGTGATCATGTTGTTGACCTGAATATTCTGAGCTGCATTCCCTCGCTTATTACTATGGAACAGAATGAATCGCTTTGCAAAGTCCCCTCGGAGGAGGAAGTTAAGAATGTGGTCTTCTCTATGGACGCCTCTAGTGCTCCTGGTCCAGATGGCTTCTCGGGTATTTTCTTCACTCATTGTTGGAGTATTATAAGAAGTGATGTGGTCGCTGCTGTGCAGGGTTTTTTTGCTGGTTTCAGTATGCCAAGAGGGATATCTTCTTCTATTATTACTCTCATTCCGAAAGTGCCTGAACCTAGATCTTTTGGTGACTTCAGGCCCATAAGTCTGCAATTTTATGTATAAAGTGATTTCTAGGTTGTTCTGTGAGCGGCTCACTCCTATACTTCCCCATATCATCTCGGATGAGCAAAGTGCTTTCGTTAAGGGGTGGTATATTCTTGACAACGTTTCATTGTCCCGCCATATGCTTCGGGATATAGATCGGAAAGTGAGAGGATTCAATGTTCTTTTTAAGTTGGACATGGCCAAAGCCTATGATAGGATGGAATGGGATTTTATTTTGCAGGTTATGAAGAAATTTGGTTTTTGCAGCAGGTTTACCAGTTATGTCAGTATGATGCTCTCCAATTGCTGGTCCTTCATCAATTTTAATGGTTCTCTTTCAGGTTATTTTAAATCTTCCACGGGTATTCGTCAAGGTGATCCTTTGGCGCCTATTCTCTTCATTATTGCCTCTGAAGTTCTAAGTAGAGGTCTACGGTCATTGTATGAGAATGGCAGTTCAAAACATTTTAGCAGTCCCCGTGGCATTCTTCCTGTCTCTCACCTTTTATATGCAGACGATACGCTGGTATTTATGAATGCAGGAGTCATGTATGTTAAATCTTTCCTTAATTTTCTGCGCCAATATGAAAGGAGTTCAGGTCAGATGGTTAATGCCAGTAAAAGTTGTTTCCAAATCTCTGCAAAGGATCCTGTGGCTTTGGCCTCCCGTTTGAGTCAGCTTACGGGTTACAGACATCACCATGGCAGCATGAAATACTTGGGGGTTCCTATTAAATCTGGGAGACTTAAAGTTAATGATTTCAAGTTTATGGTTGACAGTGTCGCAAGTAAACTAGCTGGGTGGAAATCCAAATTGTTATCTCAAGCTGGAAGGGCGATTTTGATCAGATCTGTCCTGTTAAGCCTTCCTATTTATCTGGCTAGCTCTACCTATATTCCTAAAAGGATTTGCAACCAGATTCACAGTCTGTGTGCTAACTTCTTCTGGCAGGGTGCTGATGGTAATAGAAGATGGCACTGGGTTGCCTGGGAAAAAATTTAGAAACCATTTGTACAAGGAGGATTGAATTTCAGAAATTTGGATACCTTGTAGGTCGCCCTGAAGGCGAAACAATTATGGAACATTATCCATGGTAACTCTCTTTGGTCTCGTTATGCAAACCGGCGGTTTATAAAGCAGCAGCATCTTTCTGAAATAAATACTCCCTTCCCCACTGGGGTTTCTAAGAAAGTCTTCTCCATGGCGAAAGAGCTAGTCCTTGATCATTCCAGGTGGTTGGGGGGGGATGGTTCTGCCGTTGATTTTTTTAGGGATGCTTGGATTGGTGATAAAAAGTTGATGCAAGAGTTCAACATCAGAGTTCCAAATGATCATGTTTGGCCCAAGACTTCGGTTAGGGACATGGTTCTGGATGGTAATAATATGGTCTGGAATTGGATGGGGGTGCCTCCACATCATGTGCAGGGGATGCTATCTCATGATCAAGATTCTTTCATTTGGTCTGCAAATTCCAATGGTATTTTTTCAGTTAAATCTGCTTATCAACTTCTTTCCTATCATGGAGTCAGTAGAAGTAGTTGGCGGAAAGTGTGGCACCATGCTTTTCCTCCTCGTGCTGCCGTGTTTGTTTGGAAGCTTCTTCATAGAGCGGTGCAGGTTGATTCCAGAGTAATGGAATGCAGAATTCCTTTGGTCTCAAAGTGTACCTGCTGCATGGTTCCTAAACAGGAAACTCTGGACCATCTTTTCATCACCAATGATATTGTTGATAGCTTGTGGAGTTGGATTGCTCCGCTTTTAAGTAACAAGATCCAATTTTCTGACCGTATTACAGTTCGATGTTGGAGTGTTATTATGAATTCCAATTTGAAGTCTGCACCCCAATTCACTGGTTTGCTCCTTACTATTGCCATGTTGTGGGAGGTCTGGAAATTCAGATGTGACACGCGTATGAATGGGAATGTTTACCCTCTGGAAAAAATTAAGAATAATGTCCTGTTTACCTCCAAGAAAGTCATGGGCATACTGAAGTTTAATGTCCCTGTCTCTTTCAATCAGGCGCTTATTCTCAAAGGTTTTAATATCAGTGCAGAAATCATGGTCAGGCACCCTAAAATTGTTAGATGGAATCCTCCGATCAGCAACTACAGTATCAATGTGGATGGGGCTTCAAAAGGTAATCCGGGGATTTGTGGTGGTGGCGGCTGCATCAGGAACACTAAGGGAGATTTTGTGTGTGGTTTTACCTTCTTCTATGGTTCAGAAATAGTTTGTTGGCGGAGACGCGGGCCCTTCACGATGGTCTCAGGTTGGCGTTGGAGAGGAAGCTCAATGTTTCCATTGTGTATTCAAATTCAGCTATGTTGGTTAGGGCGATTTCTTTGGGGTAGATACCTCACTGGGCTGTCTTCCCTTGGTGGCAGGGGATATGTTCTATGTTGCAAATTCTTAAGCCGCAATTGGTTCACATTTTTCTGGAGGGTAATCAGGTGGCGGACTTACTGGCCTCACACGCTTGTGCGAATGTGTGCAACTCTATGTTTCTTTCCCTTTCAGATCTGCCTTATTTGGCTAGGGGCGCTTTGGTTCTGGACAAAGCTGGGCTCCCTAATTTCAGGTCGTGAGTGGCTGAAGTCTTGTTTTCTTGGAGCATTAGAGATCGGGTGTATTTTGTTTCTACCTGGAGGTTGTTTTGTCATGGCATCGGGTGTCATTCCATTATCATTTCTTTGGATAATAAAATTGTATCCATTGGTTGATCGCCTGGTGGAGTGATAACACTTCATCCTGCTGGGTTGAGGTGCACTCTCCCGGTCGCTGACCCTTTGGATTTTTGTTGAAAAAAAAAAACATTTTTACTATCGGATTTAATCATCTTAAAACTGGGTTGGGCCTTTGTCGGGCCAATCGTGTAAGTCTTGGCCAAATTTCTTTACTACCCATTGTAATATATTATTTAGTTCACACATAAAATTTCTTATTTAATTCTGAAGTACATTTTCACATGTGATAATAGATTTTCTATTTATTGAGATTTTATAAAAGTTTGAGTAACAAAACCTAACTTTCATAGAAAAATAATTAGTAATTTGATCAAATTTATTATTTCATTGTTCTATTCATCTTCATTTTTTACTATATTGTATAATAATATAATTATTTACAATCAAAAATATATATCTTTATAAATAATAATTTTATTCACTTTAAAATCTTATATTAAACCACCGTGCATTGCACACATATAGGGCTGCAAACAATCCGAGCCGAGTTGAGTAGTTGTCTGCTCGAACTCGACTCGGTCACTTAAAATTAAGTTCAAACTTGGCTCGATACTCAGTCGAGTATTATCATTGTCGTTCGAACTCGGCTTGATTCCCTTTTAGGCTACTCGAACTCGGCTCGGTAAGTAGCTCGTTTACGGGAACGAGCTCGAATTCGAATTGAGCATTGAAACGAGCTGAAAATTGAGTTTGAGCATGAGTTAAAAAAAAATATTCAAATTTGAACTCGAGTTGAGCAAACAATTTGCTCAACTCAATTTTAACTCGTTCTTGGCCTTTACAGCCTCAAGCCAAAGACACGTCTGTGAGTGGGGGCTGGGGGGTCTGCTATGTAGCAACTTACAGCTTAGGCTAACTTTTGATATCCGATATGGGATAATAGACATAGAACGCGGCATGGGAGACACTGAAACAGTGTAGGGGGTGGGCGGCCTGCACGGGGTGGGCGGCGGGTGGAGGGGGCGGACGTTGACGACGTCGACGGGGTGGGGGATAACGACGTCGTCAGCATCCGGTGACGCTGGAACTATCGCGTTGGTGTCGCACCTCTAGGAGGGCCCTGAAACTCGAGGGAGGCCAAACCACCAAGCGTCCGGCATGACACGTTTGCTCCTCCAGGGGCGGCATTCCAACTGTCGGGATTTCAGTCTGGTACCAGCGGCGGCTCCGTGGGGGTCACCGGAGACTCCGGTGACCGACTGCGGCTACCCTTGGCCGCGCCGGGCAGGGGGCCGTTATATTTGCTTAGTCGGGAGGAGGAAGAAGACTAGTGGTGTGCAAGGACCTTCAAAATGTGAATTTTGTGTTCATACCCCTTATTTACATGATTTAATTAAAGCCAAAATTTATATATATACTCTTCCTTTCATAATTTGTGTATTTACATCCTCATTTAATCTTCTACATTTCAGTATTCATAAGTATTTTGTACCTTAATAATAATTCTTTAAAAATAAATAAATATTAATATTTTCATATTTATAATAAGAAATTAATATAATTCAAGTATATTAATGAGTAACTAATCGAGTATTTTAACGAGCATATTATCGAGTATCTTAACGAGTTGTTCGTGAACGTATTCAAGTCGAGCATATCTCTGTTCAAGGTCGACTCGTTTATGAATCGAGCTTATATTTTTGTTCAAGCTCGGCTCGTTTATCTAATAAACGAGCCGAGTCGAGTTTTTATCGAGTCGAGTTTCAAGTTATTAGTCGAGTGTATTAGTTCGTTTGTAACCCTATACACATATATTGACATTTCTCCAAAGAATAGTTTCTTTTTTTCCTCCCCCTTACTCGACCTATCTCCTCCTCCTAAGTGGTTCTTGTTGCCCAGCTAGCAAGCCCAGAGGGGGGGGGTGAATGGGATTTTTAAAATTAATGAGTACCTTAAACCTGTTCACAAAACAGTCACACAGAACACACTTCGATGGGTGTTAGAGTTAGTAAAGAAAGATAGTAAACGCAAAGCAAGCACACAGACAACACAGGGAATTATCCTAGTTCGGACCTCCTCTCCACAGGAGTCCTACGTCCAGTCCCTGAGCAACAACTCAGGCTTTCACTACCTAAGGGTACAGTCCCCCTTATGGACCTTTACACACCTAGTCACAGCTGGTCTTCTCTTCACAACCCGAAGAGGACATACACCACCCTGGCTACCACCAGGTCTTCCTTCTACTCAAAGGGAACACACACCCTGGAAACCCCCAGGTTTTCCTTCTACTTGAAGGGAACAAACACAAGAAAAGTGTTAATGAAAACAAACCTCTAGATCAAGCTTAAACAATGCTGGATCTGAAGCTAAAATTGAGAGGAAAAGATCTACAGTGAGGGACACTCTCAGTTTCCAGAAGCTCTCAAGACTAACACAATGAACGCAGAGAGCTAAGAGCTAGACAATCAGAGGAGTGAGGCTTTTTTCTATCAGAAGCTCGCAGAAAAGCTTGTTAAAGATCGTTGTTGCGGATTCCTCCTTTCTGGAGCTTCAGTCTTCTTTATATATATATCTTCTATTTGAAATTCGAACGTTGAAATGACCGTTGTCTCTAAGCTCTCGTTTACGTTAGACTACATGGTTCTGTAGAGCTTCTTGTTCAGCAGTCCTTAGCTTTCCATGCACGCAACAAGAGAGAGGATCTTCGATGATGTTCGTTATCTTCCGTACTATCCAATGTTATATTGAGATGCGCTGTCAGAGACCTGCACGAATTAAATGCTAAACAATAGACAGCTAAGCTGTCTCTTGTTGTCAGTCAACGTTAGATTGATTTTATACAGAAGTAGAAGTTCCATTCTGTTCTTCTAAAAAGATGTTTACAGAGTAAGCATGAGAATAGAAGATATCGTTTGCATGCACTGCAGTGATACGTTCAGTCATAATAAATTCATGGTTGTCAGGAGGATATACGTGGAGACTTTGACTTTTCAACGTACTCAAAATGAGTTCAAATATTAAATCGTTATATTCCATGAAATCGTTACCTGCATGACTTATGAAATTGTTATGCTAATAAGTCATTATCCATGTAAATCGTTGTACACTTATAAGCAAGTCGATGCACATACAAATCGTTATAAAGACAAATCGTTATGACTCTATAAGCAAATCGTTATGAGCAAGTTGTCAGAGACAAAACGATGTGAGCAAATTGTTGTTAATACTTAACGAATCGTTATGAAAACAAATCATTGTTCTCAATTATCAAATCGATGTGAGAGCAAATCGTTGTGAATACTTAACGAATCGTTATGAAAGCAAATCGTTGTGAGAGCAAATCGTTGTTCTCACTTATCAAATCGATGTGAGAGCAAATCGTTGTTCTCACTTATCAAATCGATGTAAGAGCAAATCGTTGTGAATACTTAACGAATCGTTATGAAAGCAAATTGTTGTTCTCACTTATCAAATCGATGTGAGAGCAAATCGTTGTGAATATTTAACGAATCGTTATGAAATCAAATCGTTGTTCTCACTTATCAAATCGATGTGAGAGCAAATCGTTGTTCTCACTTATCAAATTGATGTGAGAGCAAATCGTTGTGAATACATTACGAGTCGTTGAGAAACTGAAATCTATGTGAGGGAAAGGAATTCGTTACAACATATAGAAAATCGATGTGTACTTAGATAAATGTCATTATTTGAACTTGCATTGCTACAGAGTAAATAATACTTACCCGTTTGTCTTGTTATTCCTTGATTCATTCATTTCCTGTACTCAAATCTCATAGAAAATATGTTAGATTTAAATAATATCTTAGTTGTATTAATCACCAAAATAAATATGTAATTAATTTAAATTACATGGGGAAAAACTGATCATCAATCTCCCCTTTTTGGTGATGACAAAACTTAACAATGAGCATAGATGATCTGAAATGAATCTAAACAAAATTGCGGAAATATAAGAAAAATATTTCAGAAGTGCTATATTTTCTCCCCCTTTTTGTCATTAAGCAAAAAATATCACAAGGTGATAAAGACAGAGAGAAAAGATAGTGAGAAAACAAGAGAGATATATTTAATCGTCCTGAGGAGTTACAGGGATGTAAAAAGCAGGAGACAAAAGAGAGATGTGCCGAAGAATAATGGGCAAGGCCTGTCGTTCTTGCTCCTCAAAATAAGCCTGAAACGCCCAGAAGAAATAGCGTAAGATGGGCCCATGTCAGGCAACATCCTTTAAATATGAAGCTGCCGCTGAGTACTCAGAAAATGGCCATATTCATCGGTGCCAAGGGAAAGTTTGTAGGTACTGAATGAACCAAAACTGGCGAACCTCAGAAATTGGTTGATCTTGATAAGATAGAATAACTTATTCTGCAGAAGATCTTGCTTCAATGCCACAAACAGCTTGTACCGCTCATAAGAGTCCTGAACTAAATTGATAGAATTCAGGTCCAAGAATGCTTCAGCTGTGAGAGTAGGCTTGCCGACCTTAAATAAGGAGCTGTTCAAGGCTTCCAATTGAAGAGCTGACTGATTATAGTGTTTTCCCAGTCAGTGGGAGAAAGCCTTTCACATTCTGACAGCAGAGGAGCAAGGACTTCAGAGGAAATATGGCCTAGGTGAAATTCTCTGAAGATAAACCTTTGGAAGGATGGAAGTCAACCCTGTTGAGCTGATATCCTTCCCATGATGCGAGCGAATCTCTCAAAGATAACAGGACCTACTGAGGAGTCCATGACCAAGGAATGCAGCTTAGGAAGGAATACAGAGTCTGGAATTTGTAGGGTGGCGAAATCCACTTTGAAAGAGCAGTTGACTGGATTTTCAATTTTTAATGAAGCAACTGCTCCCTGGAACTGACCCAACTGGACTTCAGGTAACTTGTGAAGATACCGATAATCATTGAATAACTGAAAGTACCTGATGAGCTTCACTTCCTTTTGAATGAAAGGGGCCCAGAAGGATTTGTGATGAATGACAAACCACTCAGAGAGAGTGAGTGGAGAGTCCCTGGGGGGGAACCTTTCAGACTTTGCAAGAAGATATTTCCTATAGAGAGCTGAGTGCCCTTTGGCCCACTGATCTTCAGATTTGCGTTTAGCCATTTTAAAGATTTTGGATTGATCAGCTTTTGAGAAGTGGTTATAGAGAAGGACAACATTTAGGTGATTAGTCAGATTCAGAAAAGGAACACAAAAAATGGTGGCAAGAATACATTTTGAAGATATTCTCGATAGAGTGGTTTCCTCCGATTTTCAATAGTGAGGGAAAACCAAAGAGGAGGAAATTTAGGTTTGGGGGAAGAGCAAGAGCAGTGAAGAGTTTCCTCTTTTTAGAGACAGGACTAGAGGAGTCAGTCCTGTGGACATGAGAGGCAACTGACAGAACAGACTGGATGGTGGAGATTTCCAACTCATCCTCGAATTTTTCTAGAAATGGACCTTCGAGTTGAGCACCTTCAGGAATGAAGGTGACAAAGGAAGGAGGAGTAGGAGGATGAAGAAATGTTTGATGAGTAGAAGAAGGTGAGATGGATGGTCCATCTAAAGAAGGAACAGAGGAAGAGGAGGCTCCAGCAGATGATGAGGCTGGAGGGTCTTCAGAAATGAAAGTAGGTGGTGGAATGGATGTAGAGGAGGCAGGACGAGAGGTGGATTGAGATGGAAAAGGAGCTGGGGAAGAGATGGTGCGAGGCATGGGTTGTTTGAAGGTGATGGGTGCTGGAGGTGCTGTGGATGAAGAGGGTGGTGAAGGAGGGGCTGATGTTGCAAGAGATGAAGACTCATGGACCTTGGGGGCACCTGCAGGCTCTTCTTCTCTTGGGGACACATCCTCGGAGATCAATGGCCCTGCACTTTCTTCTGCTGGCCTGGGCCCTGATGCCCCTGCATTTCCTTCTACTGACCTTGGCCCTGCATTACCTTCTGCTGACCTTGGCCCTGATGGCCCTACACTGCTAACTGGTTCAGCAGGTGAGTGAGCTGGAGGGGCAGAGGTGGATTGCTCCCTCGAAGAGATAAGCTCCTTGACATTGTCGAACTCACCTTTCATCCATCTGCATAATTACTTGAACATTTTAAAATCATCTCTCAAGCTGTGTACCTCAGTGGACAAGGCTCCAATCTCGTTAGCTGCTGAGGCTTGGTTACTGATAATAGACTGAATATCAGATTGAATAGAAGAAAGAGCTGCGCTTTGCTCATTCAGTCTTTTAACAATGGGCTTCAGATTAACCTTCAGCTGATTCTTCTTAGACCTCTTATGTGTAATTATTTTCCTTTTTCCACTTGGCATTTCACTGGGCTCCACGAAACTATCATGCTCTTCATTGATTAAGGGAACACTTCCAGTGTCCTCCCCCTGAGGAGCTGTTTGCTCATCAACTCCTTGCTCCTCCTGAATGGGAGCATCATCCACGACTATATCATCATGAGTC
Source organism: Colocasia esculenta (assembly GCA_014218235.1). Lineage (NCBI taxonomy): Eukaryota > Viridiplantae > Streptophyta > Magnoliopsida > Alismatales > Araceae > Colocasia > Colocasia esculenta. The sequence continues at coordinate 136,374,807 of CM024757.1, forward strand.
ACTTCTTGCTCCCCCTGACTAGGAGCTTCCTCCATAACTATCTCATCAGTGTGGCCTGATGCCACAGCTTCTTGTGCTGCTGGTTTACTTGATTGCTCAGGCTCCCCCTGAGTGCTAGGGATGGATTCTAGAACATCTCTGAGAATAGATGCTGCAACAGTTGTGGGATAGACTGCTCCAGAGTTTTCCGCAGCTAGCACAATGTTTTCTAAGGGAATTTCTTCAATTAAGCTGCCAGAAACCAAGGATTCTTCTACTCTGACTTCTACTGCTGCTGCTTCTTCCGCTGGTGCTGGTGTGGCTGCTGATTCTGCTGCTGTTGCTGGCTCTTCTTGGACATCTTGGGCTTCGCCAATGATGGCCTCACCCTCAATCACAAAAGTTTTGGTCCAAATACCATTAACCAAAGAGAATCTGCTCTTCTTCAGATTTCTGTTGTGGATAGCTTGTCCCATTTTTTCTAACACTTCACCAGACAAACTAATGCCAAAATGTTGAAAAACTTTGGTGAGTAGATGTGCATATGGTAGGGACACATTCAACTTGTTTTTCTTGTCCCAAAGCTGAGCAGATGCGAACTTCATCCTTTCCAAAATAACTTATGCCATATTTATTTCTTGATTCTGGATGGTCCAGTACATCATGTTTGAATCTGCCCTGGTACAAGTTGAGAACATGGCACTCCTAGGGACCAATATTTGACAGATAATAAAATGCAGTAAACGGTTGAAGGCATTCATTTGGTTGATATCCAACTTCCCATCCTTAAGCTTGAACTCAGGACCAACAATCCCTAACCCCTTTGCCTGGGGGTCCACAGTGCGTACCCCACTGTGACCGGATGTGCAAACTCCAAATAAGGACTCCAAGAGTCCATGAGTGATCGTAATCTGAGTACCTTTGACAGATGATGTCAAGGACCCATCTTCTTCAGTCTTCAAGCATACGTAAAAGGCCTTCACAAAATTAGGGTAGCTTACCTCTGATAAAGTAGCAATCTTGGACCATTTCATCCTTTCCATTGCTGCAATCACACTGCCCATTCCATTTTTCTATAAATCTGCAACGTCCAGTGCTTTGTTTCCACAAACCTTGATCTTCACTGAGGTGAATCTTTCTTGCTGCTCATCTGTGAGAAACTCAGCCCTGTAGCCCCCGATGCCGCCGGAAACACCAGAAGCAGCCATGGATTTGAACGAGGAAAGTTTCTGGAGGGTTGAGATGAAGAAAGGAACAGAAACCCTCAAGAGATTTTTCGCGAGAAGGGGATGGAGGCTTGAAAATTTTGGAGAGTTGATGTCGGAGTCGTTAGGTTATCGCCTCAGGTAGGAGGAAGGAGATGAAGGCGGGAGACGAATCGATGCCACACAGATTTCGATATAAAAGCAACAAAAATAAAGTAGCTTTTTGAAGCTGGAGACGCCATAGTGGCAGAAAACGACAGAATGACCAGTTCAATAGAAATAAACTTTTATAAGATATCGAATAGTCAAGAATATTTAAATAGAGGGGCAATAGTTGGGATTTTGCTCAAATTTGAGGGGAAAAAATAATAGACGTTTTGAGAATTAATATTTCAGTTTTAACTAGATAATTCTTTCACAATTTACACATGCCTAATTCCCTTCTAAGAGAAGTAAATCTCTCTTCAGGTAGGGCCTTTGTGAAGATATCTGCTAACTGATTATTGGTATCAATAAAGGAAATATCTATGTTGCCATTAGCTACATGATCACGAATGAAATGATATCTAACCTCAATATGCTTTGTTCTCGAATGTTGGACTGGATTCTTGGTTAAATTTATGGCACTAGTGTTGTCGCATAACAATGGAATTGTCTTGATATGTAGCCCATAATCCTCAAGTTGTTGCTTGATCTATAGGAGTTGTGTACAGCAGCTTCCAGCAGCCACGTACTCAGCTTCAACTGTAGACAGTGCTACTGAATTTTGCTTCTTTGAGGACCATGATATCAGACATCCTGCAAGAAATTGACAACAACCACTGGTGCTTTTTCTATCTATTTTGCATCCAGCATAGTCAGCATCAGAGTATCCTACCAAATTGATTTGACATGATTTTGGATACCAAAGAGCTAAGTCAAGTGTTCTAGTTAAATATCTAATGATTCTTTTAACTGAAATTAAATGAGATTCTCTTGGGTCTGCCTGATACCTAGCACACATGCATACGCTAAACAATATATCAGGTCTACTGGCAGTTAAATAAAGTAGGGAGCCTATCATACCTCTGTAGATCTTTTGATCTACTTTCTTACCATCCTTGTCACTGTTCATCCTTGTTAATGTGCTCATAGGGGTTGACAGTGGTTTGGTATTTTCGAATCCAAACTTCTTTAAGAGTTTTTGGTGTATTTGGTTTGACAGATATGGGTGTCATCTTTTCCTTGCTTGATTTGCAATCCAAGAAAGTAGTTGAGCTCCCCCATCATACTCATCTCAAATTCTCCATGCATAAGCTTCTCAAAGTACTTGCAAAGAGATTCATCAGTAGAACCAAGTATTATATCATCTACATAAATTTGTGCAAGCAGTATATGTTTGACGTTAGATTTGATAAATAGTGTACTATCTACTTGACCTCTAGTAAAGCCATGATTCAATAAAAATGAGTTAAGCCTTTCATATCAGGCCCTAGGTGCTTGTTTCAAACCATATAAAGCTTTGTGTAATTTAAATACATGATTCGGAAATTCAATATCATCAAAACCCGAAGGTTGTTCTACATAGACTTCCTCCTTGATAAGACCATTTAGAAAAGCAGATTTGACATCCATTTGAAATAATTTCAAATCTAATGCAGATGTATATGCAAGTAGAATTCTAATAGCCTCAAGTCTAGCTACATGTGCATAGGTTTCATCGAAATCTATGCCTTCCTCTTGGGAATAGCCTTGAGCTACCAATCTGGCATTGTTTCTTAATATCACACCAGTTTCATCCAATTTATTTCTGAACACCTATTTGGTGCCAATCACTAGATGATTTGATGATCTAGGAACAAGTGACCATACATAGTTTCTCATGAACTGATTCAACTCATCTTGCATTGCTAAAATCCAAGATTCATCAGTAAGAGCTTCATTGAATGTCCTAGGCTCTATTTGAGAAATAAAAGCTAGATAATCACAAGGGATTACATTACCTCTTGTTCTTACCCCTACAGATGGATCACCAATAATGTTTTCAGGTGGGTGATCTTTCTTGTATCTCCATTCCTTTGGAAGATTTTCATGAGAGATATCCCTTTGTTGCAGGTCTTCCAGAGGTGGATCTTCCTTGTCCTCAATTGATGTGTTCTTTAATATTTTGGACAACTCATCTGTCTCATCAATGTCACTATCGACTTCCTTTCTCAAGGAAGGGTTAGTTTCATCAAAGATAATGTGTACTGATTGTTCAATTAATAAAGTACGTTTATTAAATACTCTATAACCTTTAGGTTTAGAAGCATACCCCATGAAGATGCCTTCATCTGATTTGGCATCTAACTTACCAATATCTCTTTTGATGTTGTTGTGGATGAAACATAGACATCTGAATGTCCTGAAGTGATTGATTTTCGACTTCTTTCCCTTGTACAACTCATATGTTGTTTTCTTCAAAATTGGCCTGATCATTACTCTATTTATGATGTAGCTTGCTGTGTTGACTGCTTCAGCCCAAAAGTATCTTGGCAGATTATATTCTGATAACATTGTTCTTGCCATGTCCAATAAAGTCATGTTCTTTCTCTCAGCAACTCCATTCTGCTATGGTGTCCTTGGTGCTGAGAAATTATGTTCAATTCCTTAGTCATCACAGAACTTGGCAAACTTTTCATTCTGGAACTCTCCTCCATGATCTGACCGAATTCCAACAATGCAGTAATTCTTATCTTTCTGAACCTTTTTGCTGAAGCTCACAAAACTATCAAACGTATCATCCTTGTGTTCCAGAAAGGATACCCATGTGAATCTTGAATAATCATCTACTATAACGAATCCAAATTCCTTCCTCCAAGACTTGTGGTCCTCATTGGCCCAAATAAATCCATATGAAGGAGTTCTAAGGGTTTAGAGGTTGTTACCACAGTCTTTGACTTGAAAGACGACTTGGTGTGTTTCCCTTTTGCACATGGTCCATGACACCGTCCATCCTTGTGCTGACCTTTGGTAGACCTTCCACTAGGCTTCTCTTGATCAGCTTTCTCATGCCATCTAAACTACAGTGGCCCAATCTTCTGTGCCACAGCTCAGTTGACTGCTCCTTACTTGTTGCTAAACAGATATCCTGATCCTTTAATTCTTATGCTCTGGGAAATTTGGAAATTTAGATGCTCTGCTCGTAATGAAGGTATCTTCCGGTCTGTGAGCTACATCAAGCAATCTATTTTGACTACAGTTAGGAAGACTATGACAACTATCAATTTTTCTGGTTCCATATCTCATAATCAGGCCGCTATCCTTCACACTTATAATATTCAGATTTCTGCTAAAATCAAACCACCCCTTCTTGTTAAGTGGATTCTTCCGACTGTGAGCTTTTCGTTGAATGTTGATGGAGCTTCTAAAGGTAACCCCGGCATCTGTGGTGGCGGAGGCTGTATTAGAGACAGCCATGGGAATTTCATGCATGGTTTTGCTTTTTCCTATGGCTTTGGAAGCAGTACCTTGGCTGAAACTAGAGCTCTTCATGATGGTTTACGCCTAGCTATTGAATGCAAGTTTCAGATCTCAGTTGTCTATTCAGATTCGGCGGTCCTCCTCAAAGCTATCTCCTCTGGGCGTCCCCCCCACTGGGCGGTCTTCCCTTGGTGGCGCGGGATCGCTCACATGATCCACATTCTCAAACCGAATATGCTGCATACTTTTAGAGAAGGAAATCAAGTTGCTGATGTGTTAGCCAACTTTGCATGTTTTAATCGTTTCTGCTCTATTTTCCCTGATGTTCGCAGCCTCCCTTTCCAGGCTAGGGGCGCCTTGCTGGTCGACAAGGCGGGTTTACCTAGTTTTCGTTGTTAGCTTCTTTGTATTCTTTCTCTAGTTACCTGCTGGAAGCTGTTGGTTTGGTGTTCGGGTGTATTCTACTCTTCATGACGACTGTTTTTCAGGTGTCGGGTGTCTCTTTTTCATCCTCTCATATTGAAATAAAATTACCCCTCTGGTGATCGCCGAGTGGAGTGAGCCCATCTTCTCCCTCTGGGAGAAGGTGCACTCTCCTTGCTGCTGACCCAGGGGAGGCTTTTATTAAAAAAAAAAAAGGTAAAGTACGTATAGGTTCTTTTCTCTGTTGGCTTCAAAGATGACTGCTCCATCCTTCATGATACTGCACTTGGATTCTTGGAACTTTATCTGATGTCCCTTATCACATAACTGGCTGATGCTAATGAGGTTGTGCTTCAGACCTTTGACACATAGAACATCTTCAATGATTGTTTTTCCTTTGCTGCCTACTGAACCACTACCAATCACAGTCCCCTTTCCATTGTCTCCATAGGTGACTATGCCTTCTTCAGCTTTAGATGGGAAAACAATCTTTTGTTTCCTGGCATATGCCTTGAGCATCCGCTATCCAAATACCATTTGGATGCCCGAAGGTTTCCCTGAAATGAAAACATCAAGTTTTAGGTACCCAAGTTCTTTTGGGTCCTGGTTGGTTAGTGTCGTTATTTTTCTTTTTGATTATCCATCTTTTATATTTGGTTGTGCATGTTATTTTGGTGTGACCCAACTTGTTGCAGTGACTACAACATGTTGTTCTAGTTACCTTTTCATATGGAACATATTTAAAGTTTGATTTATATGTTACGTCTTGTTCAGGTATGAATTTTGGAGTTGGATATGTTTTAGGATATATTGTTGTGTCTTCATTATCTGGGGGTGTATAGCCTATTCCATGTTTCTTCTTTCCTGACCATCTAGCGCCTTTTAGTATTAGAGAATTTTCCCCATTTGTGAATTTTTCTAAAGTATTAGATAGTTTTTCATTTTCTTCTGTTAGTCTTTTAATTTCCGTTTTCATTTCGTCTGAACTTTCTTGTTTTTCTAGTTTGATTATTTGTTTATTTTTATCTTTTAGATCTTCATATAACAACTCATTTCTTCTCTTGAGTTCAGTGATTTGTTTCTCCATTTGTTCATTTTCTGATTTTAAATCTGAATTTGTATTTTCTAGACATGTAACATTTTTCTTACTAGTTTTTAGTAATTTAGATACTTCTCTATATTTGCTGTAAAGTTCGTTAAAAGCTTCTTCCAAATTATCTGAATCTGAATCATTACAGGAAGAGAAAGATGAGTCTGATGTTACCTTTTCTTCAGTGTTGGCCATGAGTGCCAAGTTGGCTTCTTCTTCTTCACTGCTTGAGCTTGACTCACTGTCTGAGTCACTACTGTTGTCCCAAGCCGCTGCCATAGCTTTCTTCTTGAATCTTCTTGGTTTTCTTGAACTTTCCTTCTTTCTGAATTCACTTTTCTTCAGCTTCGGACATTTTGCTCTCATATGTCCGGGCTTCTTACACTCATAGCATGTAGGCTCAGCTTTCTTTTGATCTTTTCCTTCTGTCTTCTTAAAGTTTTTGTTTTTCTTGAAATATCTTCTACTGGACTGATACTTTTTCTTCTTTGCTAGTATTCTTTGTAGCCTTCTTGATCGATTCTTCATCTTCATCGTCTTTATTGCTTTCATTATTGTCTGAAAATTCTTCTGATAAGTCTTCTTCAGCTTTGAGTGCGTTGGAGTGCTTCTTTCTACTAGAAGATTCCCCTAACCTTTCCATGTTAATCTCATGGGCCATAAGGGATCTAATGAGTTTCTCTAAAGACATTCTTTTCAAATCATTTGCTTCCTCTATTGCTGTCACCTTGGGAGTCCAAGAGGATGGTAGGGATCTAAGGATTTTCCTTACCATGTCTCCCATCTCAGAACTTTTTCCTAATCCAGCTAACCCGTTGGTGATGTCTGTAAATCTGTTGAACATCTGTGTAATAGTTTCTCCTGACTGCATTTGAAACCTCTCGTACTGTGTCACCAGAATGTCTATTCTGATTTCTTTTACTTTGTCAGTACCTTCGTATGTGATTCTTAGCTTCTCCCACATCTCCATCATTGATTTGCAGGCTGAAACTCTATTGAATTCTTTTTTGCTAAGTGCACAGCATAATATGCTCTTAGCTTTGCAGTTGAAAGATATCTTCTTTTTATCATCTTCTGTCCAGTTGTCTCTGTTGTTTAGAACAACTAGATCTCCTTCTTCCACTATGGACCATATTTGAAAATCGAATCCTTGTAGGAAGTATTCCATTCTTGTCTTCCAGTAGGTGTAATCTTCTCCGTCGAACAGTGGTGGCCTGTTGACTGACTGACCTTCGGAGTGACCTTGGGCTGCCATTTGATCTTTTCTCTTCAGATCGTTGGATCTTCTTCTTTATCAAAGAGACTAGCTCTGATACCACTTGTTGCCCAGCTAGCAAGCCCAGAGGGGGGGTGAATGAGATTTTTAACATTAATGAGTACCTTAAACCTATTCAAAAAATAGTCACACAGAACACACTTCGATGGGTGTTAGAGTTAGTAAAGAAAGATAGTAAATGCAAAGCAAGCACACAGACAACACAGGGAATTATCCTGGTTCGGACCTCCTCTCCATAGGAGTCCTACGTCCAGTCCCTGAGCAACAACTCAGGCTTTTACTACCTAAGGGTATAGTCCCCCTTATGGACCTTTACACACCCAGTCACAGCTGGTCTTCTCTTCACAACCCGAAGAGGACATACACCACCCTGGCTACCACCAGGTCTTCCTTCTACTCAAAGGGAACACACACCCTGGAAACCCCCAGGTCTTCCTTCTACTCGAAGGGAACAAACACAAGAAAAGTGTTAATGAAAACAATCCCCTAGATCAAGCTTAAACAATGCTGGATCTGAAGCTAAAACTGAGAGGAAAAGATCCACAGTGAGGGACACTCTCAGTTTCCAGAAGCTCTCAAGACTAACACAATGAACGCAAAGAGCTAAGAGCTAGACAATCAGAGGAGTGAGGCTTTTTTCTATCAGAAGCTCGCAGAAAAGCTTGTTAAAGATCGTTGTTGCGGATTCCTCCTTTCTGGAGCTTCAGTCTTCTTTATATATATATATATATATATATATATATATATATATATATATATATATATATATATATATATCTTCTATTTGAAATTCGAACGTTGAAATGACTGTTGTCTCTAAGCTCTCGTTTACATTAGACTGCATGGTTCTGTAGAGCTTCTAGTTTAGCAGTCCTTAGCTTTCCATGCACGCAACAAGAGAGAGGATCTTCGATGATGTTCGTTATCTTCCGTACTATCCAACGTTGTATTGAGATGCAGTGTCAGAGACCTGCACGAATTAAATGCTAAACAATAGATAGCTAAGCTGTCTCTTGTTGTCAGTCAACGTTAGATTGATTTTATATAGAAGTAGAAGTTCCATTCTGTTCTTCTAAAAAGATGTTTACAAAATAAGCATGAGAATAGAAGATATCGTTTGCATGCACTACAGTGATACGTTCAGTCATAATAAATGTATGGTTGTCAGAAGGATATACATGGAGACTTTGACTTTTCAACATACTCAAAATGAGTTCAAATATTAAATCGTTATATTCCATGAAATCGTTACCTGCATGACTTATGAAATTGTTATGCAAATAAGTCGTTATCTATGTAAATCGTTGTACACTTATAAGCAAGTCGATGCACATACAAATCGTTATATAGACAAATCGTTATGACTCTATAAGTAAATCGTTATGAGCAAGTTGTCAGAGACAAAACGATGTGAGCAAATCGTTGTTAATACTTAACAAATCGTTATGAAAGCAAATCGTTGTTCTCACTTATCAAATCGATGTGAGAGCAAATCGTTGTGAATACTTAACGAATTGTTATGAAAGCAAATCGTTGTTCTCACTTATCAAATCGATGTGAGAGCAAATCATTGTGAGAGAAAATCGTTGTTCTCACTTATCAAATCGATGTGAGAGCAAATCGTTGTGAATACTTAACAAATCGTTATGAAAGCAAATTGTTGTTCTCACTTATCAAATTGATGTGAGAGTAAATCGTTGTGAATATTTAACGAATCGTTATGAAAGCAAATCGTTGTGAGAGCAAATCGTTGTTCTCACTTATCAAATCGATGTGAGAGCAAATCGTTGTTCTCACTTATCAAATCGATGTGAGAACAAATCGTTGTAAATACTTAACGAGTCGTTGAGAAACTGAAATCGATGTGAAGGAAAGGAAATCGTTACAACATATAGAAAATCGATGTGTACTTAGATAAATGTCATTCTTTGAACTTGCATTGCTACATAGTAAATAATACTTATCCGTTTGTCTTGTTATTCCTTGATTCATTCATTTCCTGTACTCAAATCTCATAGAAAATATGTTAGATTTAAATAATATCTTAGTTTTGTTAATCACCAAAATAAATATGTAATTAATTTAAATTACATGGGGAAAAATTGATCATCAGTTCTCATAAAAAACATGTCTCTCCTCCACCCTCTCAGAAGGTCCTCCATCTCTCTCTCTCTCTCTCTCTCTCTCTCTCTCTCTCTCTCTCTCTCTCTCTCTCTCTCTCTCTCTCTCTCTCTCTCTCTCCCTCCCTACACAATGTCTTTATCGAGTGACACATCGACTACGCCATCATGCCCTCTGTGGCGTCTCACAATGACACATTTCTTCTATTTGTTCTATTTAATTTTAAAAATTTATACTTATGCATCCTCATTATAATATATATTTATATAAATCTGAAATTTTTCATGCATTGCACTAATGTAAAACTAGTATAGAATATAAAACAGTTGAAAATTTTCTTTAGAACATGTAATGTTGTCATGTCCTTTTGGTGCAGACTTGTGATTTCAATATGGTATTGATGATATCCTATGGTCAGGCTGACCCTACCTAGCAAGTCGAGCCGACCAAAGTAAGTTGTAAGAGGTCGTCTCAACAACTAAGGTGCATTCTCGACCTAGACACCAATGGATTAGAGATGCCCGACCGAGATAACTCCACCCCGAATTAAGGGTTAAGGTCAGCACAAGGTGCCCACAAAAGCCACCTCTAACAAAATATCCACGATCCCATGATTTGAAGATCAATTGATGGGTGGATGATGGACTATGCATGATACCTATGTCTCTCCAACTCTGAGTAATGGTCAGGTATGGTCACAATATGTAACAACCCAGTTTTTTAAATCCCAAATAAATAGGAATGAATCAGTGGACAAGATTGAGTAAGGTCTCAATCAAGATAATTAAAGTAAAGAAGTCAATAAAGGGAGTCTTGGGATGCATGGGAAATCACTGGTGCTCCTTACTGGTTACAGCCCACCAGCCCTTCGATCGGACGAAATATAATGTTGTCAGCCGAAGTGGAACTTCATATATGACAAAGTGAGATTTCGTATATGTCGAAATATAACGTTGTCAACTGAAGTGGAACTTCGTATATAATGAAGTGAGACTTCGTATATGTCGAAATATAAAACAGTCAACCAAAGCTGAACTTCGGATATGACGAAGTGAAACTTCGTATATGACAAAGTAAAACTTCGTATAAAATAGAAGAAAACACAGTCGGTCAAAGTAAGACTTCGTATATGATGAAGTGAAACTTCATATAAACCAGAAGGAAATACTATCGACCGAAGTATGACTTTGTATATGACGAAGTTAGCTTCGACTGATCACGTTGGAAACGTGCATGACGAAGTGAACAATCGATATTTTTCCTTCAGTAATCGATGTTCACATGAACAATCGATGTTCTTCATTCAGTAATCGATATTCCAAGTGAGTAATCAATGTTCTTTCTTCAGCAATCGATGTTCACATGAGCAATCAATCAGGGGTGAACAACGGGTCGGTTCGGTCCGGTTCACCCCTATTTTTAGGGGAACCGAACCGACACGAATTGCTACAGTGAATCGAACCGAACTGAAATATACAAAAAAAAAAAATTTAAGAGAGAGTCGCAAGATTTGATCTCGCGACCTCTCTAGATGGAGGAGCTGCCAAAGCTCCCAACCACTGTGCTACAAGCTTATATATATATATTTGTATTATTAATTATATATAAATATTCGGTTCAAAATATGCAAAAAAAAAGGAATGATTTATTATATATTTGATCTCGTGACCTCCGCGTGGAGGTCGCGCGCCAACGCTGGCGACCACTGCGCTACAAGCACTTTTTGTATATACATGTATAATTAATTAATTATACATGCATATTCGGTTCATTTCGGTTCCCCAACCTGAAATCGAACTGAACTGTGAGATCCATGAAACCGAACCGAATCAAACTGTTCGGTTTTTTGGTTTGGACCATATTTTAAACACCCCTACAATCTATGTTTTCTTCAATAACTGATGTTCACATGAACAATCAATGTTTCTTCCTTTAGTAATCGATGTTCCAAGTGAGCAATCGATGTTCTTTCTTCAGCAATCGATGTTCAAAAGAGCAATCAGTGCTTTTCTTCAGTAATCGATGTTGGTCCGCAATCGATGTTTAAGTAGTAATCGATGTTGGTCCACAATCGATGTTCAAGGACAATCGATGTGGGTCCGCAATCGATGTTTAAGGACAATCGATGTGGGTCCTCAATCGATGTTTTCTTCAGTAATCGATGTTCAAAAGAGCAATCAATGTTTTTCCTTCAGTAATCGATGTTGGTCCATAATCGATGTTGGTTCGCAATCAATATTTATGTAGGAATCGATGTTGGCCCGTAATCGATGTTTAAGGACAATCGATATTGGTCCACAATCGATGTTTAAGGACAATCAATGTGGGTCCGCAATCGATGTTTTCTTCAGTAATGGATGTTCAAAAGAGTAATCGATATTTTCTTCAGTAATCGATGTTGGTCCACAATCGATGTTTAAAGACAATCGATGTGGGTCCACAATCGATGTTTTCTTCAGTAATCGATGTTCAAAATAGCAATCAATGTTTTTCTTCAGTAATCGATGTTCAAAATAGCAATCAATGTTTTTCTTCAGTAATCGATGTTGGTCCATAATCGATGTTTAAAGACAATTGATGTTGGTTAGTAATCGATGTTTCCCTCAATCGATTGCCTCTATGCAATCGATGTTTCCTTCAATTGATTGCCTCTATGCCATCGATGTTCCCTCCAATCAATTACTTGTTTAATCGGTTCCCCTCAAGCTATTGCGTCCTTATTACAATCGATTGTTTGGGTATTCAACCATCAATTGCCTTGTTATATAGCAATCGATATGGCTCTTGAACACAAAGCGATGGAGGCCTTGTCCCCTATCATAACAGGACTATCTGGAGACTTAAATATATTGAATAATTTGTACTTAGAACTGACCTTTAGGCACATCACCTTAGGAGTTGACAAAAAGGCATGGCCCAGGCATGGTGGGTCTGTCCTTTTCCAGATTAAGACAAGGATAAGTATGACAAGGGTATGGCCTAAAGTATGACAGATCTTGGTTGTCTGTCCTTCTTGTAGACCAAGTCAATGTTAGGTATGGCAGGGTATGGTTTGGGCATGGCCTATTTATGGCTAGATCGAACATTCTGTCCTCTTTTGTCCCTTCTGTAGGAATAAAGAAAGGGTCTGAAATGAAACCAAAGACCCCTTATGTAATAGTCTGATCTTTGGAACATAGTTTAATGGGTTTGGGGGCCAGTGTGTGGCCCATTAGTTGTGTTTGGTTGTGTAGCAGGGGGTGAGGCTGGGGGGTTGGAAAACCTGAGCCCAACAAACCTCTAGCGCGTCCATTAAGAACGCGACCAACACAGGCGTCACGATTCTGCATGAATGCAACCACCTGCTATGTCGTGATTTAATCGCCACATTCCGTGGGCGCGGCTGCATGCGCGCCGCATGGCGCATGCAGGAGCGTCGCGACTTAATTGCAACAACGGGGTACGTCGTGTTTAAACGTGACGGCCCGATACGTCGCGATTTAGCCTGCGCAGTATTTTGGCTCCGAGCCTTGGCCAAACAGTGCAGGTTGCACTGTTCAGCTGAAGGAGGAGCTCTGTGGGGTATTGGCCGGAGATTCAGGGTTGTTGGTGCGTTTCTCGGCGTGTTTTCGACGCGAGGAGGTGCTTCGGAGCGCGGGAAACCCCAAGGCAGTGTCGTTTTCATGTTCTTCATATTGGTAGGGGGACTTTCTCTTGTTTTGATTGTGTGGATTAGGTTTGAAGTAATTGGATTGTAGAATTGCTTATATTCAGTAGTAAGCATGCTTAAGTTATTGTGTGGATGGTTATTTAAAGCTTTTACATCATGTAGTGGGTATTTGTGTGATTTCTAGAAAGAAAGAAACAGGTTGTGATTCTTCGGTTTGAAAGGTGACGGACCCAGATGTCGCATTTTGAACATGACGATTCTGATGATCAGTTTGTCCCCATGTAATTGTAATTAAATATATATAATTTGATGATTAACAAAACCAAACAAGGATTTATCAATATTATCTAATGAATATTTCATAAGTCTTAAGTACAGGAAAAATATCAAGGTTAAACAAGCAAAATAAAGGTATGCATTACTTCTCTGAAGCTTTAATCTTTTCAACATGATATTTCTCTAAGTCCATATCGATTTCTGTTGAAGATCATAACGATTTCCTTATAAGACTGAAAAGTCATGTTGTTTCAAACAAGTCGATGTCATAATGATTCTATAAGTGATCGAAACGATTTCTTTAGAAAGCATAACGACTTGCCTGTCATAACGATTCTGTAAGTGATCGCAACGATTTCTTTAGAAAGCGTAACGACTTGCCTGTCATAACGATTCTGTAAGTGATCGCAACGATTTCTTTAGAAAGCGTAACGACTAGCCTGTCATAACGATTCTATAAGTCACTGTATTGATTTCTTTAGAACTCGTAACGACTTGCCTGTCATAACGATTCTATAAGTCATCGCAACGATTTCTTTAGAACTCACAACGACTTGCTCGCCGTAACGATTCTATAAGTAATCATAACGATTTCTTTAGAACTCGCAACGACTTGCTCGCCGCAACGATTCTATAAGTAATCATAACGATTTGCTTTATGCAACGATTTTTTAAGCGCTCATAACGATTTGCTTTGTGCAACAATTTCTTATGCGCTCATAATGATTTGCCTTGCGTAACGATTTCTTTAAGCGCTCATAACGATTTGCTGTATGCAACGATTTCTTAAGCGCTCATAACGATTTGCTATATCTCATAACGACTTGATCAATCTGTCTTATTCATAATGATTTCATAAGTCATATAGCCATCAATTTCATATCTAATATCGACTTGATATCTTATTCATTTTAAAAGCGTTGACTAGTCAAAGTCCACGTCTATATCTCTCTTACACTTCTGCATTTATGAGTTCTGAACGTATCTCTGCATGCATGCAGACAATATCGTCCATTATTGTGCTTACTCCGTATACATCTTTTAAAACAAGCTATTTGGGATTGCTATTCTAGTAAACACTCACATCAACGTATACTGAAAACAAGAGACAGTTTGAGTTGTCTGTTGTCTAGCATTTAATATGTGCAGGGTCCTGAAGACTTTCTATCATACAACGTTGGACCATACAGATGGCAGAAGACATTATCTCTTTGCGTGCTCAAATGGATAAAAGATTTTTGAAGCTTCCAAATGTCATTCAGTTTAACGACTACTCAAGAGAGAGACAACGGACACTTCAACGTCTATATTTCAAATTGAAGATATAAATACAAGTCAGAAGAATAGAAGAAAGATAGACAACGCATGTTTAAGCATTCAAATTCTTCTGAAGAAAGTCTAGAGCAAAGAACCTCACTTTTCCTCATCACCTTCAGCTCTTCTCTCTCTATGTTGTAATAGATTTTCTAAGAGAGCCCGTGTAGTTCTGAGAGTGTGCCTAGTTTAGATCTTTGCTCTTAGCGCTAGTTGCTTCAGATCCTTGCTTGTTAAAAGCGTGATCTAGGGGCTTGAATTTCATTCAATTCTCTTTGAGTTGTTGTTTCCCTTCGGTTGTGAAGGAAGACCTGGTAGGGCATCCAGGGTGCTGTTGTTTCCCTTCGGTTGTGAAGGAAGATCTGGTGGGGCATCCAGGGTGTTGTTATTCCCTTCGGGTGTGAAGGAAGACCAGCCGAGCTGGGTGTTGTAGTGTCCTTAGGGGGACGGTACCCTAGTTAGTGAAATCTTGAGTTGTTCAGGGACTGGACGTAGGACTCCTAAGGAGAGGAGGTCCGAACCAGGATAAATCTTGTGTTGTGTGATTGTCGTCTTTGTGTGTTTGATATTTAAACTAACAGTCACTAACCTCCTTCGAAGAAAGTTTGCGTGAATATTATTTGTTACAGGTATCTTGTAGATTATTTTTAAAAGACCCATTCACCCCCCCTCTGGGCTTGTCAACTGGGCAGCAAGTGGTATCAGAGCGCGTCTCTTCGACAAAGAAAAAGGATCCAACGATCTGAAAAATAAAGATCCATGGCAACCCAAGGTAACTTTGAAGGTCAGTCTGTCAACCGACCCCCTCTCTTCGATGGTGAAGATTATCCTTACTGGAAGACCAGAATGGAATACTTTCTACAAGGCCACGACTATCAAATTTGGTCCATAGTGGAAGAAGGTGATCTAGTAGTCACAAATGAGAAAGCTCAATGGACAGATGATGACAGAAAGAAGATCTCCATGAATTGCAAAGCAAAGAGCATCTTATGCTGTGCTCTAAGTAAGAAGGAATTCAACAGAGTTTCAGCCTGCAAATCCTCAATGGAAATGTGGGAAAAGCTCAGGATCACATATGAAGGCACAGACAAGGTAAAGGAGACAAGAATCGACATTCTTGTCATTAGTATGAGAGATTTCAGATGCAATCAGGTGAATCCATAACTCAAATGTTCAGTCGGTTCACTGACATCACAAATGGACTAGCTAGTCTGGGGAAAACCTATGAGATTGGAGACATGGTGAGGAAAATACTTAGATCTTTACCGTCCTCATGGACCCCAAAGGTCACAGCAATAGAAGAAGCTAATGACCTGAAGAGAATGTCTGTAGAAAAGCTCATTGGGTCCCTCATGGCCCATGAGATCAACATGGAAAGGCTAGGAGAGTCCTCTAGCAGAAAGAAGCACTCCAACGCCTTAAAAGCTGAAGAAGATTCACCAGAAGCAAGTTCAGCTGAGAGTGAAAGTGATGCAGACAGCGAGAATGAGGAAGCAATGCTATCTAGAATATTGCAGCGAATTTTGGCTAAGAAGAAGAAATTCCAATCTAGTAGAAGGCACTTCAAAAGGAACAAGGACTTCAAGAAGCCAGATGGAAAAGAAATGAAGAAAGGAGAACCCATCTGCTATGAATGTAAGAAGCCAGGACCCATTAAAGCTGAGTGTCCAAAATTCAAGAAGTCGGAGTTAAGGAAGAAGGACACCTCCAAGAAGTTCAGAAAGTATAAAAAGAAGGCGATGGCAGCAGCATGGGAAAACAGTGAGTCAAGCTGCTGCAGTGATAAAGAAGAAGCCAACTTGGCCTTCATTGCTAATACTGAAGAAAAGGTAACCTCTGACTCTTCTTTTGATTCATGCAATGGTTCAGATTCCGATAGTTTAGAAGAGGCTTTCAACGAACTATATGAAAAATATAAAGAAGTAACCAAGTTATTAAAAGTAAGCAAGAAAAAAATAGTCTGTATAGAAAATACAAACTCAGATCTAAAATCAAAAAATGAACAATTAGAAAGTCAAATAACTGAACTTAAAAGAAGAAATGAACTGTTATGTGAAGACCTAAAAGCTAAGAATGAACAAATAACTAAATTAGAGAAACAAGTAAGTTAAGATGAACTGAAAACTGAAATCAAAACACTAACAGAAGAAAATATACAATTATCTAGCACATTAGAAAAATTCACCAATGGTAAAAACTCCCTCATATTAAAAGGTGCTAGAAGATCAGGAAAGAAGAAAAATGGATTAGGATATACACCCCCAGATAATGAAGAAACCATAGTTTATCCTAAAACATATCCAACACCAAAATTTGTACCTGAATAAGATATAGCATACAAAGCTGATTTCAAATATATAGAAAAAGTAACTAAATTATCCTGATGTAGTCACTGCAACAAGTTAGGACATATCATAACGACATGCCCAACAAGACATAAGAAATGGATAATAAAAGGCAAAATCAATGATACTAACCCATTAGGACCTAAAAGAATTTGGGTACCTAAAACTTGATGTTTTTATTTCAGGACATCTCTCGAGCATCCAAATGGTATTTGGATAGTGGGTGCTCAAGACACATGTTAGGAAACCAGAAGTTATTCTCTCATCTCCAAGCTGAAGAAGGAACAGTCACTTATGGAGATAATGGGAAAGGAACAGTGATAGGCAGTGGCTCTGTGAATAACAAAGGAAAAACAGTCATAGAAGATGTGTTATTAGTCAAGGGATTGAAGCACAATCTCATTAGCATCAGCCAGCTGTGTGACAGAGGCCATCAGATCAAGTTTCAAGAGTCAAAGTGCAGCATACTTAAGGATGGAGCAGTCATCTTTGAAGCTAATAAAGAAAAGAATTTGTATGTGCTCTATCTTGAGGAACTCAAGGTACAAAACGTCTGTCTGGCAGCAAATAAGGATAAATCTACTGAATTATGGCACAGACGACTAGGTCATTGCAGCATAGATAGCATGAGAAAATTGCTGAAGAAGAATCTTGTGGAAGGTCTACCTAAGGTCAGTGCAAAAATGGATGGTGTCTGTACACCTTGTGCTAAGGGAAAGCACACCAAGAGCTCCTTCAAGTCAAAGACAGTGGTGACCACCTCAAAACCCTTAGAACTCCTTCACATGGATCTATTTGGGCCAATGAGGACTACTAGTCTTGGAGGAAAGAACTTTGGATTTGTCATAGTTGATGATTACTCAAGATTCACATGGGTGTCATTCCTAGAGCATAAGGATGACACATTTGAAAACTTTGTCAGTTTCAGCAAGAAAGTTCAGAAGAATCAAAAGTTCAGCATTGTTTCTATCCGATCAGATCATGGTGGTGAATTTCAGAATGAAAAGTTTGCTAAGTTCTGTGAAGATCAGGGAATTGAGCATAATTTCTCAGCACCAAGGACACCACAGCAAAATGGAATTGCTGAGAGAAAGAATAGAACCCTATTGGATATGGCAAGAACTATGCTATCTGAATATGATCTGCCAAGGTATTTTTGGGCCGAGGCAATCAACACAGCAAGCTACATTATCAACAGAGTTATGATCAGGCCAATCCTAAAGAAGACTGCATATGAACTGTTCAAAGGAAAGAAACCAAAGATCAGCCACTTCAGGACATTTGGATGTCCTTGCTTCATCCACAACAATGGAAAAAGAGACATTGGTAAGTTGGATGCCAAATCAGATGAAGGCATCTTCATGGGGTACACCTCTAAACCCAAAGGCTATAGAGTATTTAATAAACGCACTTTATTAATTGAACAGTCTGTGCACATTATCTTTGATGAAACTAACCCTTCCTTGAGAAAGGAAGAAATAGTGATAATGATGATGCAGATAAGCTGTCCAAGAAACTAAAGAATACATCAATTGAGGACAAGGATGATCCACCTCTGGAAGACTTGCAACAAGAAGAAATTACTCATGAAAATCTTCCAAAGAAGTGGAGACACAAGAAAGATCACCCACTTGAGAATATTATTGGTGATCCATCCATAGGGGTAAGAACAAGAGTTAATATTATTCCCTGTGATTACCTAGCTTTTGTTTCTCAAATAGAGCCTAGAACAGTCAATGAAGCTCTTACTGATGAATCTTGGATAATAGCCATGCAAGATGAACTGAATCAATTCAAGAGAAACCAAGTATGGTCACTTGTTCCTAGACCATCAGATCGTCCAGTCATTGGCACCAAATGGGTGTTCAGAAATAAACTGGATGAAACTGGTGTTATCTTAAGAAACAAGGTCAGATTGATAGCTCAAGGCTATTCTCAAGAGGAAGGCATAGATTTTGATGAAACCTATGCACCTGTAGCTAGACTTGAGGCTATTAGAATATTACTTGCATATGCATCAGCCTTGAATTTAACATTATTTCAAATGGATGTTAAATCTGCATTTTTAAATGGTTTTATAAAAGAGGAAGTTTATGTGGAACAACCCCCGGGTTTTGATGACACAGAATTTTCTAATCATGTTTTCAAACTTCACAAGGCATTATATGGTTTAAAGCAAGCACCTAGAGCCTGGTATGAAATGCTTAGTTCTTTTCTTTTAAACCATGGTTTCTGTAGAGGTCAAGTAGATAGTACTCTTTTCATAAAGTCAAAGGTCAAACACATTCTACTAGTCCAAATTTATGTAGATGATATTATCTTTGGGTCTACTGATGAATCCATTTGCAAGTACTTTGAAAAGTTGATGCAGGGAGAATTTGAAATGAGCATGATGGGAGAACTCAATTATTTTCTTGGACTACAAATCAAACAAGGAAAGGAAGGAACTCACATCTGTCAAGCAAAGTACACAAAAGAACTCTTGAAGAAATTTGGATTCGATAATACCAAACCACTGTCAACACCAATGAGTACATCACAAGAATGGATAGTGATAAAGATGGTAAGAAAGTAGATCAAAAGATCTACAGAGGTATGATAGGTTCACTTCTTTATTTAACAGCTAGTAGACCTGATATTTTATTTAGTGTATTCATGTGTGCTAGGTATCAAGCAGATCCTAGAGAATCACATTTAATTTCTATGAAAAGAATATTTAGATATTTAGCAAGAACTCATGACTTAGGTCTGTGGTATCCAAAATGTTGTGAAATTAACTTAGTAGGTTATTATGATGCTGACTATGCTGGATGCAAATTAGATAGAAAAAGCACCAGTGGTTGTTGTCAATTTCTTGCAGGATGTTTGATATCTTGGTCTTCAAAGAAACAAAATTCAGTGGCACTATCTACAGCTGAAGCTGAATACGTAGCTGCTGGAAGTTGTTGTACACAACTCTTATGGATAAAGCAACAACTTGAAGATTTTGGATTAAATATCAAATCGATCCCACTATTGTGTGACACAACATTCAAGGACCAAGCATATTGAGGTTAGATATCATTTTATTCATGATCATGTAGCAAATGGTAATATTGAAATATCTTTTATTGATACAAATGGTCAGTTAGCAGACATTTTCACAAAAGCCTTACCCGAGGAGAGATTCACATCTCTTAGAAGGGAATTAGGCATGTGCAATTTGTGAAAAATGTTCTGTTTAAAACCGGCACATTAAATTTCAGAATTAAGCATTTTTTTTCTCCATGTCTTTAAGCAAAAGAAATTCAAATTATCCTTTGTAACCACTCTCTCATTGAAGTCGGTTTGAATAGTCAAACTCTTTTGTCTTCTTCTGTCGCCTTTTGGCGCCTCACTTTCCCCAGTGCATTTATTTATTCATAAAATCAATGACAGAACGATTCGTATCTCATCGTCTACCTTTTCCCCTTTTTCATCCTGTCGCATGAGCCGATGCCCTAACAACTCATACCTCAACCCTCTGCAAATTTGAACCTTCCTCCTCCTTCCCGCAAAATTTCTTGAGGATTCCTTCTCTTCTCCTTCCGTTTCAACCCTCCAGAGACTTTCCCACTTGAATCCATGGCCGCACCAGTCATCGCCGGCAGTTTGGGTGGCTACAGCGCCGAGTTTCTCACTCCTGAGCAGCAGGAGAGGTTTACCTTTGTGAAGACGAAGCTCTGTGGCGATAAAGAAGTCGATGTTGCTAATCTGAGGAAAAATGGAATGAGCAGCATGGTAGAATTGATCAATCAGATGCAGTGGACGGGAGTTACCACATTTTCGGAGGTTAGTTATCCGGACCTGGTAAAAGCATTCTTCATTTATTTGAGAACAGAGGAAGATGGGTCCCTAGTTTCTTTAGTAAAGGGAACCCTGATTAGAATAGACCCTGAGTTGCTGAAGGTGTTGTTTGATGTGAAGACTTCCGGGTTTAGTGGGGTTCACACTGTGGACGCCCAAGTGAAAGGTTTGGGAATTGTAGGGCCGGGCTTCAAGCTAAGGGATGGCAAGCTTGATATAAATCAACTAACTGCTTTCAACCGCCTCCTTCATTTTATTGTTTGTCAAATCTTAGTTCCCAGAAGTGCAACATTTTCATCTTGCTCAAAGGTTGACTCTGACATGATGTACTGGGCCATTCAAAATAAGGAGATAAATATGGCCGCAGTGATGATGGAAAGAATGAAATTTGCCAGAGATCAGATTTGGGACACCAAGAGCAAGTTGAATGTGTCCCTGCCCTATGCCCACCTACTTACCAAGATCTTCAAACACTTCGGTGTTGATCTTTCTGGGGCAGTTGTAGAAAAAATGGGTCAAGCAATCAGGTCCAGGAACCTGAAGAAGAGTGGCTTCTCTGTGGAAAATGGTGTCTGGTCCAAGGCTTCAGTTGCTGAAGGCGAAGCCATCATCGACGACGCCTCAGTTGTTCATCAGGAAATGGGATCAGGGCTATGATTCCAGAATTGCCAGTGGAGTCAGTTTCAGTTCCAGCAGTTGGAGCAGCAGAATCATCAGGCCCCTCTATAGCAGAAGTTCAGCCTGAAATTGCAGTAGAAGAAGAAAGAGTATCAGTAGCAGCTTCAGAATTTCCAGAAGAATTAGCTCTAAATTTTGCAGAGAGGAGAATTGAGGATATTCTCCCAGAGGATATTATTCCAGTTGAGGACCCACTACCCTCAACTGTCGTTGCATCTATTCTCTCAAATATTATTGATTCGATTCCTTTCCCCACTAGTGCTCCAGAAACTAGTGGCAGAGTTGCTGAAGAGGCTGTGGCATCAGGCCACATTGATGAACCAATGGAAGATGTTCCAGTAGAGCTAGAGCACCCAGCTGCTCAGGGTGACTATGTGATGGCGGATGCTCCCATTCAGGGGGAGCAAGTATCAAATGAAGAAGATGCTCCTATTGAGGGGGAGCTATCAAAAGAAGGTTCAGTAGAAGCAACTCCAGTTATTGATGGTCAGGAGGAAAGGCATAGAGATCCTCCAATTTTGGATGACAGAGAAGGAGAGACTGCAAGCTCTTCGATCTCAGATGATGATCAACCTCCTCCAGCAAAAGAAGGCAAGAAGAAAGGAGAAGAAGTTGCCTCTGAAGTTCCGCTCCTGGCTGATACACCTTTTGAGAGGCAGGTCAAATAGAAAATTGTTATAAATTTGAAGCCAGTGATTGAAAGACTGAATGTGCAAGGTGAGCTATTATGTTCTCTCCAGTCAAATGTAAATTTTATATTTCTGAGCCAAGCTTCAGCCAACAAAGAGTTAGCTCAAATCAGAAATGCTATGAAATGGTTTAATAAGGAGATGAGTAGCATGAAAGGCATGCTCTCGGATATTATTAAGGCAGTTGGAGTTCAAGCTCCTCCTCCTCCATAAGCTCAGAAGCCTGGAGAAAATGTGTCTGGGCCATCAGGGCCAGCACCAGAAGCAGCAGTAACACCAGAAGAGGCAGGGCTAACAGGGCCAGCTGATCAGGTTGAAGGGCCTCTAGGGCCATCTGAGCAAGGGTCAGGGTCATCAGGGCCATTGGAGAGTGAGTCTGTGCAAAAAAGAGGCAGAAGAGTTCTTGGCACCCAAGCCCCCAGCTCCCTCTTCTCCCTCTCACACACCTATTCCTCCAACTCCACCCTCAGCTCCTACAGCTCCTCCTGCTCCACAAACATTCAAGAAGCCTCAATCTAGACCAATTTCCTCTCCAGCACCATTTCAGTCCACCTCATCTACTGCCTCCTCTACTTCAATTCCTTCTCCTTCTCCTATACATGAGGCCCTTCCAGTATCCTCAGCTGGAGCCTCCTCCTCCTCCTCCTCTGGTCCTTCCCTTGGACCAGTTGATGACCTCCCAACTACTTCACACTCTTTTCTTCATCCTACTCCTCCACCCTCTTTCATCACTATCATACCTGAAAGATCCCAACTTAACTCTCCCTTTATGAAACAAATAAAGGATGAGTTTGAGGAAGGGATCCTCATGTCTGTGTTGAAGGTTGGTGAACATGTTCATGCCCCCCTTGTGGTTCTCTCTCACAGTGGACAACAAACATAACCCACTGTATAGGGAATACCTTTCCAAAGTTGTTCTTGCCACCATCATTAACCTTCCTTTTCAAAATCTTTCAGATCATTTGAACACCATTCTACCCTACACTTCTCTTTCAAAATTCGAAAAGTTCAAAATCTTCTCTCTTGCCCACTCCAAAACTGAAGAGCAGTGGGGCAAAGGTCACAAGGATCTCCTAAAGAAATTCATTCTTGCCAAATCTGCTAGATTCCCTCCAAGGGACCACTCCCTGACCTTATCTGAGTGGTTCAGGATGTATCACCAAGAACTTTGGGCACCCTACATTCAAAAGGAAATCAAAATGATCAGGCATTTCATGCTATTCAACAACTACAGATATGTTCATAGACTTCCATAGGTTCAGCTCAGCCAATTCAGAAAGGCCATTTCAGCTCTGACTCTAGACATCTCACACACTTCAGATGTTCAGGTAGATTTTGCTACCCTCCAAGTGCCTGAAGAGATAGCCCTTCCTCAAATCCATTTCCTTGTCATGGAATCCTCTGTAGGATCCATCATCTTTGAGCGTTTTGCCAGAGTAATGGGCAGAATTAAAGTACAGAAAGGCTGCCTAGTTGCTTTTCCTAGATTCCTATTTAGGGAATATCACCAGGGGCATGTAAGTGCTGAAGTTCTAGCCCCCATTCTGTCTGAATGTGAAAGGCTGACATCCTCAGAATGGTCCAAGTTCTACCCCTTGTCAGCTCAGCAGTTGTTTGAAATCAATGAAGCTCAGGCCAGGGAAGGCAAACCAGCCATTTCTCCAGCTACTTTCCTAGATATGAACTCCATTCATCTTGTTGATGACCCTTTCAAAGTCTGGGAGGAAAGATACAAAGTGTATGTGGCTATGCACAAGGCTCTCAGAGATAACCACAACCACTATCCTGTGACCATGGACCAATTCCTCACTTGTGCCAGCTTTGGCACTCGTCGATTCCTCAAGATGAACATGGACAAGAATGCATATGCTGATCTTCTCTATCAGCACCTAGATCTTCATCTCAAAAGGATGGCTTCCACCATGGGACCATCCTACTCTGTATCTTTTGGAGTCTTTAAAACTCATTTTGAAGAGCAGGAAGCACTGGCATGGGAAACCATTTCCCATTTTGCCTCTCTTTTGTCTCTTGCCTTCTATTTACCTGTACCACCTCAAAGTTAATGAAAATTCCCTTGGTCATCTACTTTTTCTTTCTCTCTTCTTTCTTTGTCTCATATTGTCTTTTTGCTCAATGATAAAAAGGGGGAGAAAATTTACATGTCTGAAATACATTCCAATAATTTTAAGGAAGAAAATTAGCATGTCATATCTTTAGATTGATTTCAGATATTTTTTTTCTTTTTTCATCCATGCTTATTGTTCAGTTTTGTCATCACCAAAAAGGGGGAGATTGATGATCAGTTTGTCCCCGTGTAATTTTAATTACATATATATATTTTGATGATTAACAAAACCAAACAAGGATTTATCAATATTATCTAATGAATATTTCATAAGTCTTAAGTACAGAAAAAAATACCAAGGTCAAACAAGCAAAATAAAGGTATGCATTACTTCTCTGAAGCTTTAATCTTTTCAACATGATATTTCTCTAAGTCCATATCGATTTCTGTTGAAGATCATAACGATTTCCTTATAAGACTGAAAAGTCATGTTGTTTCAAACAAGTCAATGTCATAACGATTCTATAAGTGATCGAAACGATTTATTTAGAAAGCGTAACGACTTGCCTGTCATAACGATTCTGTAAGTGATCGCAACGATTTCTTTAGAAAGCGTAACGACTTGCCTGTCATAACGATTCTGTAAGTGATCACAACGATTTCTTTAGAAAGCGTAACGACCAGCCTGTCATAACGATTCTATAAGTCATCGTATCGATTTCTTTACAACTCGTAACGACTTGCCTGTCATAACGATTCTATAAGTCATCGCAACGATTTCTTTAGAACTCGCAACGACTTGCTCGCCGTAATGATTCTATAAGTAATCATAACATTTCTTTAGAACTCGCAACGACTTGCTCGCCGTAACGATTCTATAAGTAATCATAACGATTTCTTTAGAACTCGCAATGACTTGGTCGCCGCAACGATTCTATAAGTAATCATAACGATTTGCTTTATGCAAAGATTTCTTAAGCGCTCATAACGATTTGCTTTGTGCAACGATTTCTTAAGCGCTCATAACGATTTTCCTTGCGTAATGATATCTTTAAGCGCTCATAACGATTTGCTTTATGCAACGATTTCTTAAGCGCTCATAACGATTTGCTATATCTCATAACGACTTGATCAATATGTTTTATTCATAATGATTTCATAAGTCATATAGCCATCAATTTCATATCTAATATCGACTTGATATCTTATTCATCTTAAAAGCGTTGACTAGTCAAAGTCCACGTCTATATCTCTCTTACACTTCTGCATTTATGAGTTCTGAACATATCTCTGCATGCATGCAGACAATATCGTCCATTATTGTGCTTACTCCGTATACATCTTTTAAAACAAGCTATTTGGGATTTCTATTCTAGTAAACACTCACGTCAACATATACTGACAACAAGAGACAGTTTGAGTTGTCTGCTGTCTAGCATTTAATGTGTGCAGGGTCCTGAAGACTTTCTATCATACAACGTTGGACCATACAGATGGCAGAAGACATTATCTCTTTGCGTGCTCAAATGGATAAAAGATTTTTGAAGCTTCCAAATGTCATTCAGTCTAACAACTACTCAAGAGAGAGACAACGGACACTTCAACGTCTATATTTCAAATTGAAGGAAGATATAGATACAAGTCAGAAGAACAGAAGAAAGATAGACAACACATGTTTAAGCATTCAAATTCTTCTGAAGAAAGTCTAGAGCAAAGAACCTCACTTTTCCTCATCACCTTCAGCTCTTCGCTCTCTGTGTTGTAATAGATTTTCTAAGAGAGCCCGTGTAGTTCTGAGAGTGTGCCTTGTTTAAATCTTTGCTCTCAACGCTAGTTGCTTCAGATCCTTGCTTGTTAAAAGCTTGATCTAGGGGCTTGAATTTCATTAAATTCTCTTTGAGTTGTTGTTTCCCTTCGGTTGTGAAGGAAGACCTGGTAGGGTATCCAGGGTGCTGTTATTTCCCTTCGGTTGTGAAGGAAGACCTGGTGGGGCATCCAGGGTGTTGTTGTTCCCTTCGGGTGTGAAGGAAGACCAGCCGAGCTGGGTGTTGTAGTGTCCTTAGGGGGACGGTACCCTAGTTAGTGAAATCCTGAGTTGTTCAGGGACTGGACGTAGGACTCCTAAGGAGAGGAGGTCCGAACCAGAATAAATCTTGTGTTGTGTGATTGTCTTCTTTGTGTGTTTGATATTTAAACTAACAGTCACTAACCTCCTTCGAAGAAAGTTTGCGTGAATATTGTTTGTTACAGGTATCTTGTAGATTATTTTTAAAAGACCCATTCACCCCCCCTCTGGGCTTGTCAACTGGGCAACAGATTCGTCCAGTCGTGATTCATCTTTTAAAGGAGATGGGTTTGTACATCACGATTATGAGTCTTAATTGCGGCCATTGTGTTCGTCGTATTTTCAGATGTGGCCACCCGAGCTGTTGGGTTATGTGGCCAGTCTGTCCCTTCCCAGTTGCACATTCCCTGTGCAGTATTGTTTAAGTTATTTAAACATGTAAATGGTGTATCGGTACATATCGTGATTGGAAATGTCGAGTTTGTATGTATGTGTGTGCATAGCAAGTTGGGTTGCTTAACGCCTTGCGTGGTTACCTCTCGAGTCAGATACCCCAGGTTCATTGTGAGCCAGGCACGTGGTGCTCGGGGTTTGTCCCGGTACGGTGTGTACCATTAAGGTTTGTGTCATCTTCCTGGACACCCTCACTCCTGTGTTTGAGTTGTATGTCCGGTGGAGGGAAAGACGGCAATGGGCAGCGACTCGTGTTTGTGGGTGTGCAGTCGCTTGTAGCGCGCTCGTGGTTGGGGGACAGACACCAGTAGACGTATTGGTCCTCAGCTAGTCCGATTTTCCAGTGCCTCACTTTAGGGAGCTCGGGCCGGAGTCCCTAAAGGTGCCAGGCATGTGGTTGCAGGCGTGGTGTTGGTTGGTCTTTACAGTTTCTTGACCTTATTGAGGTGGAGTGGCAGCTGGACCTTTCGTCCGTGGCTGCGAGACTGAGAGGTAGTCTTGTGTGGTTTGTCCGAGTCAGTGGCTAGTGTCGCGAACCAGTTCTCGTGACTCGTGTGCGGCGTGCCCTTCTTTAGCTTGTACACTTGAACATAAATTATTGTTTATTTATTAAAGGTTGTATCATGCATATATTTTAAAATGGTTTATTTATTTACAGTTGTAGTACCATGCTTAGATAGTGTTACTTGTTATTTGAATACATACTTTATTCTTGCTTTACACTTTTGTTGTTATCTCGGCTTTTGGAGGAGTTTCCCTACTGAGCTAGTGACTTGTGAGGCTCACCCCTTCTTCTTCCAGGTGAAGGAGAGAATGAGGGTTCTCGTTCCTCTTCTAGTTCGGGACCACATCGTAGTGGAGTCGGGCCTATGCCACCAGCAGAGTAATTTCCTTTTTATTGTGCCTTGGGATTTGTCCCAGGTCGTTGTACTCTGTATTTTGACTTTAGTTCAAAACTGGATATGTACATTTCATGTAAATATGGGTAAAATATGGAATCTTATGTATGTTCGATGTGTTCTTTAATATTTTCACGAACATGTGTGTGTTGATATCCCTTGCGAGGCTTCGGCCAGTTCACGGGAGACGGAGTCGGATCAGGCTCGTTATTAAGTTAACGGGTTTGAATGACGAGGACTGTCACACCTTAAATAAGCCACACGACCCTTCTTGGCCAAACCTTATGCCTTTCCTCAAGGGAAATCTTGGGAGCTTGAGAGCCCCTTCTACCCTTCTTTAAAAGCAACTGCTAGAAAAGCTTGGAAACCTAACATAAGGAAGAACTCCGGAGCTAGAGGGATGATCATGCAGCTTGGAGCTTGGAGAACTTGGAAGTTATTCATCCTTGGACCACTGCCTCGACCTGTTGGAGCTAGGGGTGTTCATAATATGGTCCAACCCGAAAGATCGAACGGAACTGACCGGTTCGGTTCGAGTTAACAGGTCCTGCAGTTCAGTTCGGTTTACTGCTGAAAAACCAATTGAACTGAATCTATATTAAATATATTTAATCATACATTATATAAATTAGAAAATGCTGCCTAATTGGTGAGGGTGCTTCATTCTGCATGAGGAGTCCCGAGTTCGAAACTTGGAACTGCCATTAAATCTTTGGGTTTTTTCTCCAGTTCAAACCCCGTGAACACCCCTAGTTGGAGCTGGACTTCAAGGAGTTCTTCTTCCTTTAAGCCTTGCATCAAAACTATAGGAGTGGATTTGAAGGAGCAACCCATTAAGGTAGGTTTTCTCGGGCACAAATTAAATTGTTTATTCTTGTTCAAAGTATCCTTGGATTTTTCATATTAAGAACTTAGTGGAACACCTATGATTTTCCTAAATGTCTGATCAGTAGAGTGTTATGATTTTCCTGACCCTTACACCTTCGCAAGACCCTCTTTATTTCAATCTGTTCCTGAGGAACCTGACCCTTGTTCCTAAGAAGCATGGCCAATTTTCCTTTACCATCCCAGGTAGAAACCCATCTGATTTGCCCATGTCACCATGCATTTCAGGAACCATTAGACTGGAATTGCACACTTCAAGATTGATCATATGTTGGTTTCAACAACCTCCTTGTTGGGATCCTTGTCTAAGTCTCTTGTCAACTTCGACTGTTCTTTCTTGTTAAGCTTCGAAAAGCCCTTCTGGCCACTTCGACTGTTCTCTTTTGGCAAACTTGACTGGCCCTTGTGGCAACTCCGATTGGCCCTTCTGGCCACCTTGACTGTTCTTTCTTAAACACTTCGACTGTCAATTTGATTGGCCCTTCCGACCATTGAGATCTGTCCTATAGAAGAGCAACCTGCGTGCCAGTAATCCTAAGTACCTTGTACATGTTAAAAGTGGTAAGAATGTGAAGTTTATTCTAATGATTTCTAATGACTTGATTTCTGTCTCCTCTGTAATTCAACTGAAATCTCACCTTGAATCTGTTTATCTTGAATCTGAAACTAAAGGAAATGTATAGGAAACCACCTTATGCTTGCTTGCATGACTTGATCCGTTATGATAGCTTGAATCCTTGCCAATTTATACTCTTGAAGATCCTTGAACTGAGCTTATGTTTTGGCATCTATGACTTTCTACACTTCTATCCTTTTTGACTCTGAATGGCCATATGTTCTTAAATTTGACACTGCTGTTGGGATGATATCCCTGATCAAATTATATGCGCAATGGGGCCTGATCCGGTCTTGGGGAGGAGCACCCTGACATACTTATTAACCGGGGGAGTCTGGATCAACAAATTTGAGCAGTGCTTGGCATTGACATCCATATGTATGCAAGATTAGAAAGTGCCTTTCTGTTATATGATATGAATGAAGCACGATGTGCTATTTGATATGATATGTTTGATTCGTTCGCTTGACTTGATAATTTTGATTCATTTGAAATGACCAATATCTGTTCTTGTCACATGTTTGATTGGATCATAGTTTGGCTATTGTATCATTCTCATGACTTGATAATTAACATGATTTGCTTTGAATTATGTAATATGCAACTCTTTCCCGCTGTAATCATGCTTCATGTTGCCTTGATCTCCTGCTTTCTATCCTTGAAATTTCAGTCTATTAAAATGTTAATTAAGAATACTTTGCCCGCACCATGAGATATAAATTCTACTGGGCTAGTTTGCTCATAACCTATTAACATTTCGGATAAATTTTGGAGTATGTTTATAGCATGTAACCGAACCACTATGTGGGGAGCTTGGAAGTGCTTTGGAGAGAGGTTTGGACTAAATTTTGATGTGTGAGTGATTCATGTATCATATTTGTAAACCACTGTGGTCGGATCTGTGAGAAGTGTTTTCTTTTGGAATTGGCGATTGTACATAGGGGTGTTCAAAATATAGTCCAAACCGAATCGACCGGTCTTCACAGATCTCACAGTTCAGTTCGGTTTCAGGTTGGGAAACCAAAATGAACCGAATATGTGTATATAATTATTTAATAATACATATATACACAAAAAGCACTTGTAGTGCAATGGTCGCCAGCCTTGGCGCGACCTTCACGCGGAGGTCGCGAGATCAAATCTCGCTTAAATCATTCTTTTTTTTGCATATTTTGAACCGAATATATATAATTAATTAATAATACAAATATACATAAAAACGCTTGTAGCGCAGTGGTTGGGAGCTTTGGCGACTCCTCCACGCGAAGGTTGCGAGATCAAATCTCGCGAATGCCTCTTAAAACTTTTTTTGGGCATATTTCAGTTTGAACCGCTTCGGTTTGGTTCACTATAACAATTCGGGTCGGTTCGGTTCCCCTAAAAATAGGGGTGAATTGGACTGAACCGACCCGTTGTTCACCCCTAATTGTACAAATCATTCAATAAATAAAAAATCATGTCATGGTTAATGTTTGTACGAATCATGTGATGGAGGAGCTTTTATGATTGCATGAGATTGAGCCTTTCTTGTGAGGAGTTTGTCACTTGAGTTAGAAAATAATTTTTGTGGCCCCTAGTTTTGTTGTTGGGCTTGCGGGCCCCTCTCACTTCCATTTGGTTTGAGTGTGGCGCCCTAATGTGACTTGAGATGTTTGGTCAAGGTTTATTGTTGAGAGATTTCATTTTGGATAAATTTTGAATTTTGCTATAATTATGACATATGAATTTTGGGGGCGTGACACAATATCCCAACAACCTCCGTCCGGAACAAGCAATAGGGGATGTAACGTCGCGTGCTTTTCGGATCCATGCGGATCATGTGTGTGTTGGTTGTGTGGCCGTTGTGAGGCCAATGTGAGCTAGTTGTGTGGAATGTGTGATGTGAATGTGTGGTTTGAGCAGGTGAAGAGCAGGGTTGGTCCTGAAATGAAACAGGATCTGCTACTGTTCAGTTGGAGTTGGCGGCCAGGGGTGGCCGTTGACTGGTTGGCGTCCATGTTAGTGGACGTTGACTGCTTGAACTTGGCGGCAGTTGATGTGGACGCTAAGGGTGGCGGTTGTTATTGGCGGCATGGGGGGTTGACGCCAACCTGAGAATTCTGCAGGTTATAGGCTCACCCGAGAGTAGTTCTCTCAGCTCACTCTCTTCCCCTCTTTCCCCAGCTTCGCGCCCTGGTGTCTCTGAAGCTTCTAACAGGTTCCGAGGAGTGGTTGGATGATCGTAGAACGCGTGGCGTTGCCGAATTGCGCGAGGAAACGTCGCGGCGTGGTGCAATTCCTGTGGGAGCTCGCGGAGGGCTCGGCATGAACCGAGAGATTGCGGGAAGTTCTAGCGTGTTCTGAGGTAGGGGACGAACCCGTTTAACTCCGTAGAAACATTAAAACATATCATAACCACCTGAACCAGCGTGATAATGCATGTTTGGATAGAGTTGCACCATACGGGGATAATGGGTGGTTTGAGTAGTTTAATGTATGAAGCATGTTGTAATGGGTTGTATTGGGTTCTGGCATGCTAAAGGAACTGCATTTATATGTTTTTCTGTAGTTAGAACGGTTAGAAAACCCGCAGAGCCGGATTAGGGTTTTTGCAGGGTATATGGTCGAAGAACTTGGCGTCAATATCGTTTGTCGCCAAGCTCCTCAGCCAGGATGTTAACGGCCAGGTCCTTTGCCGTTGACTTGGTGTAAGCGGCAGTCGATGTTGCCGCCTACTGGTTATGAATAGAAATGACTGAATTATGATATTTACCGATATTGCATGTGTGTTGACACATGAGGTGCACTGAGTGCACTTGGTTTTCGTGTTTAGCATACAAGGTATGCAGTTAGTTGCTTACTTCAATGACTGCGCGTTGTTTACGCGAGTCAGTTGGGTTCACGTGTAGTGGACCAAGGTTACTTGTGGTTTATGTGAGGTTTCACGTGGTTTGTGTGTGACGTGCACGTGGTTTTGTGTACGTAGCGAGTAGTACGACGCCTACCGTGGTTACCTCTCCAGTTGGGTGCTCCAGGTTCTTTGTGAGCCAGGCTGTTAGCTCGGGGCTTTGTCCCGGTACTTGTGTTGTACCGTCGTGGTCTGTGTCGTCTGACCTGGACACCCTCACTCCTGTGTTGAGTTGTACGTCCGGCTGAGGGAAAGATGACAGTGGGACAGTGACACTTGTGTTTGTTTTTAGTCACTTGTAGCGCGCTCGTAGTTGGGGGTACGGACACCAGTAGACGTACTGGACCCCAGCTAGTCCTTTTCCAGTGCCTCACTCTAGCGAGCCCAGGCCAGGGTCTCTGGAGGTGCCAGGCATGGGCCTGTGACCGTGTGGTCTGCAGGTGGTGGTGTTTAGTTGGTCTCCACAGTTGCTTGACCTTTTTACGTGGAGCGGCAGCTGGACCTTTCGTCCGTGGCTGCGAGACTGAGAGGTAGACCTGTGTTAGTTGTCCGAGTCAGTTTTTGGTGGTGTCGCGAACCAGTTTACGTGGCTCGTGTTGGCTGTCTCTACTTTAGCTTGTACACTGTACTGGTTTGCCGTTATTATTACTGTTGTTTTCGTAGTCGGCAGACGGTGAGTACTTTTACAGCTTTACTTACCTGCTTAGCTGCTATATAAATTGTTGGTGTTGTTTACTATTCGTACTTGTGTGTTGGTTTGCTCGGTTTTGGGGGAGTTCCCTACTGAGCCAGTGACTAGAGAGGCTCACCCCTACCCCCACAGGTGAGGGCGAGGAGGACGTTTCTCGTCCGACGTCCAGTTCAGGGCCGCGTCGTAGCGGTGCAGGGTCAGTACCTCCAGCGGAGTAGTTCCAGCAGTGTAGTTTTGTAGTTGCTTACTTTCTTCAGTTGTACCTCGGGGTATGCCCCAGGCTCTTGTACTTCTTTTCAGTTTTTGTGGAAATTTGGCTATGTAAAACTGTGAGATATATATGAAATGTGGTGTGTTCCTTTATGTTTACACGGACTGTGGTTTGGTATCCCTTGCGAGGCTTCGACCCGTTCGTGGGAGGCGGACTCGGATCAAGTACGTTATCGATTTAACGGGCTTGGCCGAGGCGTTCCGTCATAGTTGGTATCAGAGCAAGGTCCGTGTTAATATAAGGGAATTAGAAAGATGCATAGCCTTATTTTGGTCTTTATACACTGCTGGTAGGGACCCTGGTTTTTGATCATTTGTGGTTTTGATTTTTTCCTGGTGTTTTGTGTATGTAGAAATTTCTGAAATGGCTGATAGGAGAGATTGGGGTGGTGGAGGAGAGGATCCGGAGGAAAGCACTTAGCGAATGATAGAAAGAATTTGGGAAAGCCTCACGGATATTCGGGCCAGAATAGATCAGCAGGCGCCAGTACCACCGGTTGCAGTGCCACCTGGGGATGGAGAGGCTGTACCTGTTGCTCCAGTTCCGCGAGAGTGGAGGTGCCTTTTGTAGCACCTGTGCCACCACCACCGCCAGTGCAATTAGCTGAAGAACCAGTGATGCAAGTTGAGAGGTTCTGAGATTGCAGCCGCCTACTTATTCAGGAGGGCCGAATCCAGATACAGCCGAGCACTGGGTTCATGAAATAGAAAGAGGTTTTTGCAACCATGAGATGTTCGGCAGCAGATAGAGTGGTATTAGCTGCTTATCAGTTGAGAGGTTTTGCCTGGAATGGTGGCGATTGAAGATGCAAACCACTTTTGCAGGCAGGACGGAAGAAGCTATCACTTGGCCGGAGTTTCTTGATGTGTTTAATGATACATTCTTTCCGATCCAAGTGCAGCAAGTAAAAAGAGAGCAATTCCGAACTCTCCAGCAAGGTAACTCTTCAGTCTTAGAGTACCAGATGAGATTTATGGCACTTAGCCGTTATGCGCCATATGTGGTTTCAGATAATAACATGATGGTTGAGTATTTTATCAGAGGATGAGAGTGGAATTGCAGGATGCGATAGTACCTCTATGTGCAAGACAGTGGAAGAGGCAGCGTAGAGGGCAGCTACTTTGGAGAGGTCTATCCGGACTCGCCAAGCAGGTGAGTCAAGTTCAGGTAGTTTTCGGCTACCGCAGCAGACAGTAGGTGCAAGCAAGGGTAAGGCACCAGCAGGACCTTCTTCATCAGGCTTTGGGAAGTGGAGTCAGAAATTGAAGCAAGCACTTAAAGGAAAAGGAAGAGGATGGGGAGGTCGTCCGCAATTCCAGCAGGGCCATGGTAGGCCTGAGGTGGAGGAGTCGCAGCAGAGCACTGCTAGGCAGCCTATTGTTCCTCCAGGGTATAGATGTTATAATTGTAATCAGCCGGGACATTTGATCCGCAATTGTCCCTATGCAAGAGAGTATGGGTATGGCAGAGGTGTGCAGCAGCAGCAGCAGCCTCAGCAGTTCCAGCAGCCACAGGCAGGTCGTGGCAGAGGAGCACCGCAGCAACGAGGGAGAGGCCGGGTTATGGCTATCACCCGAGCCCAGGCAGAGGCGTCAAATATGATAGAGGTACTTTACTCTTTATGAATATTCAGCAAGAGTCTTATTTGATTCGGGTGCCTCTCATTCTTTTATTTTCGAAGAATTTCTGGATTGTATAGCTCATCCTTTAGAAGAAAAGTCTTGTGAGTTAGTGGTGGAGGTTCCTTCAGGTGAGTTCTTGCTCACTTCGAGCTATATAGATGAAGCTCCTGTTATGATTGAAGGGAACCAGATGCCGGGTCGGTTGTATGCCCTGCAGTTGTCAGATTATGATATCATTTCTGGGATGGATTGGCTTGAGATGTATGGAGCAATGTTAGATTGCAGAAAGAAAAGGATCAGATTTGTCATCCTAATGGTGCAGTGTTTGAATATCAAGGTATGCCTTTTTATACCTCCAAGTTTCTAATTTCTGCAATTAAAGCTAGGAAAGTTGATAAATGATGGGTGTGTGGCTATTTAGCCTCAGTAAGTTTGGTAAGGCAGTCAGCCAGTAGAGTAGAAGCAGTTCCCGTGGTTAGGGAATTTGCTGATGTTTTTCCCGAAGATTTGCCTGGTTTAGCTCCACATAGAGGTGGACTTTTCTATTGAGTTGCTGCCAGGTACCATGCCGATTTCTAAAGCTCCATATCGGATGGCACCAGCAGAACTTAAAGAATTGAAAAAGCAATTAGAAGAGTTGTTGCTGAAAGGTTTTATTAGACCAGTCATTCCCCGTGGGGAGCGCCGGTTTTATTTGTGAAAAAGAAAGATGGAAGTTTCGGATGTGTATTGATTATAGAAAATTGAATGATGTGACCATCAAGAATAAGTACCCGTTGCCGAGGATAGATGATTTATTTGATCAGTTGCAATCAGCAAAGGTGTTTTCTAAGATTGATTTGAGGTCCGGGTACCATCAGTTGAGAATTAAAGAGGAGGATATAGATAAGACAGCGTTCAGAACCAGATATGGTCACTATGAGTTTGTGGTAATGCCTTTTGGGTTGACTAATGCTCCTGCAGGTTTTATGGATCTGATGAATAGAATTTTTCATCCATATTTAGATCAATTATTGTGGTCTTTATTGATGATATTCTAATTTATTCAGCATCTGAAGAGGAGCATGCAGCTCATTTGAGGTTTACCTTGCAGTTGTTAAGAGATAACCAGCTGTTTGCTAAATTAGTAAGTGTGAATTCTGGTTAAAGGAAATTCAGTTTTGGGTCATGTTATCTCAGCTAAAGGAATAGCAGTGGACCCGAGTAAAGTGGAAGCTGTGTCAAGGTGGGGAGTGCCTAAGACAATAACCGAGATTAGAAGTTTTCTGGGGTTGGCAGGTTATTATAAGCGCTTTATTCAAGATTTTTCTAAGATTGCAGCACCTATGACTAGATTGACCAGGAAAGGAGTGCCTTTTGTGTGGTCCGGTGAATGTAAGAGAAGTTTCATGGAATTGAAGAAAAGACTCACATCAGCACCTATATTGACATTACGGCAGGGAGTGGTGGTTTCGTGTTGTATACTGATGCTTCAAGGAGAGGACTTGGTGCAGTGCTTATGCAGCATGGTAAAGTGATAGCCTATGCATCCAGGCAATTGAAGCCAGCAGAAGAAAATTACCCCACTCATGATTTAGAATTGGCAGCAGTTGTGTTTGCTTTAAAAATGTGGAGGCATTATCTGTATGGCAAGATTTGAGATTTTTACAGATCATAAAAGCTTGAAGTATATCTTCTTGCAGAAAGATTTGAATCTTCGCCAACGCAGATGGGTGAATATTGAAGGATTATGATTTCAGTTTGGCTTACCATCCGGGTAAGGCCAATGTTGTAGCGGATGCCTTGAGCAGAAAGGCATATATGAATTTGATGATGATTAAAGAATGGAAGTTGTATGAAGAGGTAGCAGAGAACTCCTTGTATGTGCCCAGCAGTCAGCGATCGGCAATTCTAGCTGCTAGTGCAGTAGAGCCGTCTTTATATTGGCAAATTATTGAGGCTCAGAGAGCAGATGCAGGTCTACCTGAAATTGTGAAAATGGAAGGAGTTTCTATTGATGATAATTGTGTGGTCAGGCTTCGAGGTAGGTTGTTTGTTCCTGCAGAAAGAGAGGTGAAGCAGCGAGTTCTGGAAGAGGCTCATAAATCTAGGTACACTATTCATCCGGGTAGTACTAAAATGTACCATGATTTAAGAAGCATTTTTGGTGGCCTCATATGAAGAAAGAAATAGCAGAATTGTGGCAAGGTGTGCTATCTGTCAGCAGATTAAAGCAGAGCATCAGAAGCCTGGAGGTCTATTGCAACGTTGCCTATTCCACAGTGGAAATGGGATGATATTGCGATGGACTTTGTGGCAGGTTTACCAAGGTCGAGTTCCGGGCATAATGGAATATGGGTGTTTGTTGACAGATTGACTAAGGTATGCAGATTAGTGGCAGTGAGTATGTCTTGGACAGTGGACAGATTGGCAAAATATTATGTTGAAAGAATTGTTCCACTGCATGGTATTCCGAAGACTATTGTATCAGATAGAGATCCAAGATTTACTTCTGGTTTTGGAGAAGTCTGCAGAAAGTAATTGGTTCTGAATTGAGGTATAGCTCCGCTTATCATCCCCAGACAGATGGTCAGACAGAGAGGACTATTCAGACAATTGAAGATATGTTGCGGGCTTGTTGTTTAGTTTGGGGAGGCAGTTGGGAGCATCATTTGGGAATGGTTGAGTTTGCCTACAATAATAGCTATCATACCAATCTTGGGATGGCACCGTATGAAGCTTTATATGGAAGGCCATGTAGAACCCCATTGAACTGGCATGAAGTGGGAGAAAGGCAATTGGTGGGTCCTGAATTGATTCAGCAAACCACGGAA
The DNA here is from genome assembly GCA_014218235.1 of Colocasia esculenta. Lineage (NCBI taxonomy): Eukaryota > Viridiplantae > Streptophyta > Magnoliopsida > Alismatales > Araceae > Colocasia > Colocasia esculenta. The sequence goes on from CM024757.1 coordinate 136,412,385, forward strand.
GTGGTGAAGCTTATTAAAGAAAAATTGCAGGCAGCTCAAAGTAGGCAGAAAAGTTATGCAGATGTGCGGAGGAGACCACTTCAGTTTGAGGTGGGAGATTTTTTTTTCTGAGAGTTTCCCCGAGTAAAGGTATTATGAGATTGGCAAGTCTGGGAAGTTGAGTCCAAGGTATGTGGGACCTTTCCAAGTGATTGAAAGAATTGGGGAAGCAACTTATAGGCTGGATTTGCCAGCTGATTTTGCAGATGTGCATGATATTTTCCATGTCTCCATGTTGAGAAAGTGTATTGAAGATCTAGCTCAAATAATCAGATATCAAGGTGGTGACCTGAGGCCGGACATGACTATGCCAGAATATCCGGTGCAGATCACAGACCGAAAGATAAAGAAACTGAGAAATAAAGAAATTGAGCTAGTTAAAGTGAGATGGGAAAATAGATTAGGTGGTGAGGATACCTGGGAGTTGGCCGCGGAAATGGCTAAAGGGTATCCCTATCTGTTTGAGTAAGCTTGTGTATTTCTTTTTAGATGATAGTACTTGTAAAGGTGTATGTGTTGTTTAACTTTGTTGTGTTGTGTTTCGAGGTCGAAATTTTCTTTTTAGATGATAGTAATGTAACGTCGCGTGCTTTCGGATCCATGCGGATCATGTGTGTGTGTGGTTGTGGTTGTGAGGCCAATGTGAGCTAGTTGTGTGGAATGTGTGATGTGATGTGTGGTTTGAGCAGGTGAAGAGCAGGGTTGGTCCTGAAATGAAACAGGACCTGCTGCTGTTCAGTTGGAGTTGGCGGCCAGGGGTGGCCGTTGACTGGTTGGCGTCCAGTTAGTGGACGTTGACTGCTTGAACTTGGCGGCAGTAGATGTGGACGCTAAGGGTGGCGGTTGCTGTTGGCGGCATAGGGGTTGACGCCAACCTGAGAATTCTGCAGGTTATAGGCTCACCCGAGGGCAGTTCTCTCAGCTCACTCTCTTCCCCTCTTGCCCCAGCTTCGCGCCCCGGTGTCTCTGAAGCTTCTAACAGGTTCCGAGGAGTGGTTGGACGATCGTAGAATGCATGGCGTTTCCGAATTGCGCGAGGAAACATCGCGGCGTGGTGCAATTCCCGTGGGAGCTCGCGGAGGGCTCGGCATGAACCGAGAGATTGCGGGAAGTTCTAGCGGTTCTGAGGTAGGGGACGAACCCGTTTAACTCCGTAGAAACATTAAAACATATCATAACCACCTGAACCAGCATGATAATGCATGTTTGGATAGAGTTGCACCATATGGGATAATGGGTGGTTTGAGTAGTTTAATGTATGAAGCATGTTGTAATGGGTTGTATGGGTTCTGGCATGCTAAAGGAACTGCATTTATATTTTTTGTAGTTAGAATGGTTAGAAAACCCGCAGAGCCGGATTAGGGTTTCTGCAGGGTATATGGCCGAAGAACTTGGCGTCAATATCGTTTGTCGCCAAGCTCCTCAGCCAGGATGTTAACGGCCAGGTCCTTGCCGTTGACTTGGTGTAAGAGGCAGTCGATGTTGCCGCCTACTGGTTATGAATAGAAATGACTGAATTATGATATTTACCAATAATGCATGTGTGTTGACACATGAGGTGCACTGAGTGCACTTGGTTTTCGTGTTTAGCATACAAGGTATGCAGTTAGTTGCTTACTTCAGTGACTGCGGGTTGTTTACGCGAGTCAGTTGGGTTCACGTGTAGTGGACCAAGGTTACTTGTGGTTTACGTGAGGTTTCACGTGGTTTGTGTGTGACGTGCACGGGGTTTTGTGTACGTAGCGAGTAGTACGACGCCTACCGTGGTTACCTCTCCAGTTGGGTGCCCCAGGTTCTTTGTGAGCCAGGCTGTTAGCTCGGGGCTTTGTCCCGGTACTTGTGTTGTACCGTCGAGGTCTGTGTCGTCTGACCTGGACACCCTCACTCCTGTGTTGAGTTGTACGTCCGGCTGAGGGAAAGACGACAGTGGGACAGTGACACTTGTGTTTGTTTTTAGTCACTTGTAGCGCGCTCATAGTTGGGGGTACGGACACCAGTAGACGTACTGGACCCCAGCTAGTCCTTTTCCAGTGCCTCACTCTAGCGAGCCCAGGCCAGAGTCTCTGGAGGTGCCAGGCATGGGCCTGTGACCGTGTGGTCTGCAGGTGGTGGTGTTTAGTTGGTCTCCACAGTTGCTTGACCTTTTTACGTGGAGCGGCAGCTGGACCTTTCGTCCGTGGCTGCGAGACTGAGAGGTAGACCTGTGTTAGTTGTCCGAGTCAGTTTCTGGTGTCGCGAACCAGTTTACGTGGCTCGTGTTGGCTGTCTCTACTTTAGCTTGTACACTTGTACTGGTTTGCCGTTTAATTATTACTGTTGTTTTTCGTAGTCGGCAAACGGTGAGTACTTTTACAGCTTTACTTACCTGCTTAGCTGTTATATAAATTGTTGGTGTTGTTTACTATTCGTACTTGTGTGTTGGTTTGCTCGATTTTGGGGGAGTTCCCTACTGAGCCAGTGACTAGAGAGGCTCACCCCTACCCCCACAGGTGAGGGCGAGGAGGATTTCTCGTCCGACGTCCAGTTCAGGGCCGCGTCGTAGCGGTGCAGGGTCAGTACCTCCAGCGGAGTAGTTTCCAGCAGTGTAGTTTTGTAGTTGCTTACTTTCTTCAGTTGTACCTCGGGGTATGCCCCAGGCTCTTGTACTTCTTTTCAGTTTTTGTGGAAATTTGGCTATGTAAACTGTGAGATATATATGAATGTGGTGTGTTCCTTTATGTTTACACGGACTGTGGTTGGTATCCCTTGCGAGGCTTCGCCCGTTCGCGGGAGGCGGACTCGGATCAAGTACGTATCGGTTTAACGGGCTTGGCCGAGGCGTTCCGTCACAGGGGAGGTGATCAGTGAAGTAACTAGTTATAAATGCCTCGCAAATCAAATTGCATATGTGATGGTACTTGTAATTATATACAAATCTCTTTAGGTAATATAATATATAATTGATAGTTTAATCACTTTATATTATTTACACGGTGAGTAATACATACTGCGATGTCCATGGATCAATGCAACGAGGATGAGGATCACGATCAACTCATGATAATGAAACATGTCCTCTTTAATCATATATCATAAATATTCTTGATCATATGTTACTTGAGAAGGATATGAAGGTAACTGGATAGATTGATATGCTATATATTTGTCCATATGGTGGAGACAGTTAATTTCATAACTGCTCGTGTGGGGACACTAAGAATATAGTACACGTGTTCATTAGAAAATAAATTCACTTAATGATCCTCTTACATAATATTGGATGGTTAAATGATATCCCATTGTCAAATAATAGTCTCAGTTGTGTTCTTAGTCTTTAGACTTAAGATATTAAATTAAAGATGTATTATTTGAATATTTCATCTTTTGATACCGAACTTATGAGTGTGGGCCATACAAATCTATCACAGTCTTATTATTAGCGATGTCAGTCAATCTTATGAAATTAATTGTGTGTCAATAAAAAAATTATATACTCTTGGTACTATGAAAGAAAATATTCCATATGATCTGACTCGGATCAATTGTAATGCTCCGCTCCCGTCTTATATGGTCCCATTGGATGATCCACGTGAGATAAGAGAGAGAGAGACCCCAACAAACAATTGCGTGAGAAGGTCTTCCCTGAATCACAACCTATCCTTTCTCTCTTTCTTACGGTTCTCCCTTTTGCCATCGAAGATCGCCATCTAATTTCTCAAAAATTTGAGCGGTCAACAACAGATTCGAGATCTGACTGTCCAAGTGGTTCAAGAGAAAATCGAATGTCATCGTCGACGATTAAAAGTCCATCAACTAGTAATCAAATTATGACTCCATAAGATAAAGAATAAGCAACGTGTGAAAGTTTTATTTGATAGACGAGTGGGGGAACTTGAACTATATAATAACTTCTTAACATTTACGGACGAGATAAACCATGTTCATTCACATTTCATCACTTGTTGGAGAATTTGCTTCGGCCTCCTTCAAGTGGAGTCTGGAGCGGCTCTGTCGTTTTTCTTCTTTAATCTTTTCACAAGCAAGCCCGACGCTCATGTTTACTGAACTACTCGAGTAAACACAGCGTGAACAGAGGAAGGCGCCTTCCACAGCAACCTCCGCCGTTTCCAGTCGCAAACTTGAGCTCGAAACTTTTCTGATGGTACGTGGTGAGTTAAGTATGCCAGCAATGTGCGAGATATTTACCCAGACCTGGGTGGGGTGTGGACTGGGGGCACCGAGCCGCGCATGGCGACGACGTCTCGCCAACCTGCGATGTGCCACTCTCAAGCTGATGAGTGGATAAGGTGGATGAGTGATCTGCCCTCGTCGTGCAACTCAGAGTTGACACGCGGACCCAACCTCCGCAGTCGGCACCCACCGAGCACAGGCACCTGAAGAACCGATAAGGATGATACATATAGATTTGATTGATTGGGAAAGGTCGACCTACTCATAATATTATGTAAAAAATCTAGCCAGCTAAAGTCCATTAGCTTGGCATTTCTCGTTACCAAGCAGCAGGGAAGGCGGTGTAAAAATTTGTAATCCCTTTTTAAGTGGACGACACCGATTGGATATGTTCCCACACCGGATTGGATATGTTCTCTCTCATAAATGCTGCGCGCGGCGGGGTGGTATTTAAGGGTGACACAACAAAAACAAGGGGGGGAAAAGAGGAAACACCGTGCGTGACACAAACGACAGATTAGTTCGAGGATAGGAGGCGCCACGTTGCGCAGCAGCTGGTTTTAGAATCGCCCGCCGCATCTTCCCACCACCCAAATATCTTCAGGTCAAGTTGCAGACTTGCTGCAGAGCAGGCATCTATATATGTGGGTGGTAGCGCGGGTGCTCTCCAACCCATGGTGGTAGCAACATCAAACAGCAGCCCCCCGATAGCAAGTGCAGGCATCTGTATACGCTCGCCGGCGACCTAGGATTAATCCCGTCAAAGGAAATCCATCTCGCAACTAGCTCCCCACAATCCCAGCCGGCTCGCGGCACCCTCGTTAACCCCCTCTCTGTGTTTGGAAGCCATGGTTTCTAAGCTAGGGCGGGTACCGAGTATCCGGGAGCGGGTGGAGGACACCCTCTCTGAGCACCGCAATGAGCTCGTCGCCCTTCTCTCCAGGTTTCTCTCTCTCGCTCGCTCTCTCCGTCTCTTCTGCGTCTGGTGACAGTAGTTATTCTTGCATGCGGATTTAATTTGGGATGCCGGCAGGTACATGGGCCAGGGGAAGGGCATTCTGCAACCCCACCACCTGCTCGACGAGCTTTCCAACGTCATCGCAGAGGAGCACGGCCGCAAGCTCGAGGACGGACCGTTCTTCGAGGTTCTCAGGACCGCCCAGGTTTGCACCGCGCGGGAAGTGGCAACTTCCCCCACCCCCCACCTTCCCGCTTTGCGCCCAACTTTTGTTTATGCACAACTTTGTCTCATCCGTCCTCCACTACAGGAGGCCATCGTTCTGCCCCCCTTCGTGGCCATCGCAGTCCGCCCCCGGCCCGGAGTTTGGGAGTATGTCAGGGTTAATGTGTACGAGCTCAGCGTCGAGCAGTTGAGCGTCTCCGAGTACCTCTCCTTCAAAGAGGAGCTAGTCGATGGACAGTGAGTAGACTCACTCCAACGCCCTCTCCCACCCGCCCATGCTCCCGCCTACTATGCTATTACCAATCCCCTCATGGCGAAATGCGGGATTCCTCTGTTGCCTTTGCTACAAACAGCTTCAATGATCAGTACGTGCTCGAGCTGGATTTCGAGCCCTTCAATGCGTCCTTCCCCAGAGCGAGCCGGTCGTCGTCCATCGGCAACGGGGTTCAGTTCCTCAACCGTCATCTCTCCTCTATCATGTTCCGCAACAAAGATTGCTTGGAGCCGTTGCTCGACTTTCTTCGAGCCCACAAGTTCAAAGGCCATGTAAGTTCTTTTGCTTGCAAATACAAAACCTAAGGTCGTTCTCTCTGTTTAGGATGGCACCGGGCCAACGTTTCCATGCTTCCTTTATCGTACTTTACTGCGCAATGCATTCGATAACCGAAATTTGGAAATGGAAAATCTCTCCTTCCTGTGTACAGGAACGGACAACATCAAAGGGTCGTCTCCTGTGAAGATCATTGAAGGAAGGGGGGGGTAGAGAGAGAGAGGACCTTCTCTGAATTTGTTGTGATGTACTTTGTTCTGCATGCATCCTCCAGTTATTTTATTCTTTATGCACCTTCGTCTAGCACTATGCCCTGAGAACAGAACATGGCGTTTAAGCAAAGTCCGACGGCATCTCTTGCAGCTGATCATGTGATGCAGCTGACTAATTGGTGTGTTACCCATTGGTGTCTCATAGGTTACTCTTTTGACTTGCACCGGCACACCTGCATGTAGCTAAAAATGGCTAGGTTCATATGCATTTTATATATAATTTTCCTTTGAAGAAAAGAAGCCAAGTTCAATAGTATTTGTTTGTATATCAATTTCTGCAGTTAGGATTGTTTGCTTGTCTTTCTTGGCTTACCTTCCACATGACAGAGCCTGATCCAGAGAATTTGGCCTACCCATGGTTGTTCTTTATTATGATTGTTTGCTAAGAGCCGATTTCTGACCCAACTGCGATTCAATTTTGCAGGTTTTGATGGTAAACGATAGGATACAAAGTTTGTCCAGACTCCAGTCCAGTTTGGCAAAGGCAGAAGAGCTCCTGTCCAAGCTCCATCCAGAAGCACTGTTCTTCGAATTTGCATACAAGTAAGACTTATTTCTTTTTACTATCCTTTCTTAGAGTTTTGGGGTACCACCCGAGACTTGTGTTGATGATACAGGTTAAGTCAACAGATAAGAAATAATGATAAAACACTTGAATACTTAAGTTGGTTGACCCCTTGATTTCAAGATGGGTTTTTTCATACATACCCCTGTTAAAAAGTGAAATTGCGTGAATTTTTTTTCCTACATTTGCATTTAAATGTAAAAAATCATGCATGAATGAAATATCATATATGTCCTTAGCATCAATTTTGTCTAAGAACTGATAAAATCTCCTAAGGAGAGATGAAGAAGAGACTAAGTACTCCATTGATATCTGGACAGAAGTTGTACTATGGCAGTATACATGGCATAAATTCATATAAAGGGTATACATGCAAATGCAAGTCCAGCAGTTTCACATTTAACCAGATATGCAGCATGCATTTATCAAGATTATGCAACACCATGCATGATAAGCTTTCATGTGTTTTTTTTCTAGATTCCAAGAACTGGGCCTGGAGAAGGGGTGGGGAGATACAGCTAAACGCGCATTGGAGATGATACATCTACTTCTTGACATCCTTCAAGCCCCTGATCCTTCCACTCTGGAGACATTTCTAGGGAGGATTCCTATGGTGTTTAATGTAGTTATCGTTTCTCCTCATGGATACTTTGGCCAAGCGAACGTCCTAGGCTTGCCTGACACCGGTGGACAGGTATTATAAGCATCCTCACAGTAGATGGCTAGGTATTATAGCAGATTTTACCCAAAGATGCTTATTATTTATGTAATGTTACGACATAGAAAGGTATATCACTGGGCCTTACCCAAAGCGAGGGAGTCGAGTACAACCTTTTCCTTTTTGATTAATGAGGGACTTGATCATCTCTTGAAACCTGAGCTGAATTTGCTAATCCCGATATAAATCAGCTGACTTGGATCAGTACCAAACCAATTTTAAAAACCGTATGAACCTTCTTGAGGAAAAACTATCATAAGCCCTTTCTTTGATATCATGAGTGTATCCCTTGTATTGAACAAATTACATATTTATCCATCTGATGATGACAAAAAGGATAATCATGATTTATTTTCCTTCAACGAGTGTATTTCACAACATAGAAGTCTTAAGTTATATCTTTACTTGAGTACATTGAACAAGTTTTACAATATTCCATGATCTTCTCTTATGTTTCTCAAAAACATTATTTGTGATTCATTCATTTGTCTTTACCCTATCTTAAGTATTCACAGCTGAGGATTATTTAAACTTGGGATGGTATTATTGTTTTCTTTAATTTTCTATTGATTCATTTTATTTCCTGATGTTCTCTGTTAGCTACCTTAATGTTTTTCCCATCCTGCATGTCATGAAACTGCCATTACTTGTTCTTCTCGGATTTTTTTTGTCATTCATAAGTTATCTCGTGTCTCTGACCCTGTGGCGCTTCATAGATTGTATACATATTGGATCAAGTTCGTGCACTGGAGAACGAAATGCTTTTAAGAATTGAACGTCAAGGGCTGAGTGTGGAACCTCGAATTCTTGTGGTATACCTACGATGTTCCTGTTTTGCTATGTTTATATTTTGGTTAACTCATAAGAGGTGTGTGACCAACTTTTTTCACTTGTTATTGAAGGTAACCAGACTGATACCTGATGCAAAAGGAACGACATGCAACCAACGGCTTGAAAGGATCAGTGGAACACAGTATACTCATATCTTAAGGGTTCCTTTCAGGACTGAGAAAGGAATTCTTCGAAAATGGATATCAAGATTTGATGTTTGGCCCTACCTAGAGACATTTGCTAAGGTAATGATAGGACCATGCTACTCAAACATTTATGTCATATGCATGGGATAGCATGCATTGTTCCTGCTTGTGTTGCTTACTGCTTTAACTTGCCCAAATCATCCTAGGGCAATCCAATTCCAGGGGTGGATCACCAAGATCAGTCCAGTTCGGCCCAGATTGGTTAGGATCAGCCGATCTTGCCAAACAAAACAATCTTTTTCTTGAGCACTCATCACATTAATTTCTTTACATGTATACATACACATGTTAACATATACAGCATATATTAAACCATCATTTCACATAAAAATCCACGAATTACCTCCATACTCTCATCTTTATGAAATTTACTCGTACATCCCTAAAAACTTGCAACTGGTGTTACCATACCCTGAGGTTAATTGCGCTGTTGATGGAGCTATCAACTTGCATGCTTGGACCGTTTTAACCACCCCCCACTCCCACCAAAAGCGTGTCTTCTCCCTCTATTGAAGATGCCCTGGGCCGCCGCTGTAAGGGCGTGGCCCAAGCATGCCATGGAGTGGGCTGGTCCGCCATTGTGATGTGCCCATCGCCATCGCGATCGAACAACTGGAAGAGCCACTGGAACTACTCGTCATCCAGTCGTACTGACTCCCCCACCCTACCTCCCCCACGCCCCCTCCATGTCCCCCAACACTGTCATTGACAAGGGCGGCATCAAGCACTTCCAAGCTGCCACCCGCCTCCATGTCTGTAAACATACTGGATATGTTGAGATCCCCAAGCGACCCTACAAACGATTTTCCACAAACCAAACTCTAGCGTCAAACAAACAACATCAAATATCAGAACTCTTCGGCCACTAGCATCCTCATCCTGGTGCTCGACTGATACAACTAGGGTAAAAACGACAACTTCGAGCCTTTTCTCAGATAGGTCCAGATAAATCAACGCCCAAAATAAGAACCAGACGACCTTTTGTAAATTCTGCAAGATTCACCTCATAGAAAAAAGAGGGAAAAATAGATGCGAGAAAAGGTTACGAGAAAATAGAGGATTGTTTGTCCACTTAGTTGCAGCAAGGCACTTAAAAGGGGGGGGGGAATAGGATAAATGTAAATTTGAAGGCAAAAACATCACTTTAAACTATGGTTAGTGAATGTAAATTGTGTGCGATAAATAGTAGCAATGCGGAAGCAATTAAAAGACAAGCACACACATGAACACAGAGATTTATTCTGGTTCGTCCGTTCCAAAAGAAAGTCCTACTTCCAGGCCCCAAACAATCTCTTGTGATTTCCACTAACCAAGGGTACAGTCTCCTTTAAGGACATACAACACCCAGCATCCCAATCGGTCTTCTTCTCTTTCCAAGCAAGAAGGCAACCTACTGTTTCATCTCAACCAAGTACTTCTTTTACGAGTTGAGAAGTAACTCACTGATACACATTCTAGCAGGTCTTCCCTTCAACAAGGGGAACAACACCCTGTCCAAGACAAGTCTTCCCTTCTACAAAGGGGAATACTTGCACAACAAGTCTTCTCTTCCAATAAAGAGGAACATTGTGTACAGTCCCACAGTCGAATACAAGTCTTTCTTAAGATAACAAAGGACAAGTTGAGAGCTACACAAGATGAACAAGGAAGTTCAGACTCTCAGCTCACAATCTCTCTCTAGATTTACAATGTAGTATAGAGAGAGAGAAGAGAGGAAAAAACTTGATTGTCAGAAGGTTTCAGAAGATTTTTACTTGGGCGCAATCTTCTGTTCTGAACAAGTTCGAGCTCTTTCTCTCTTTTCTTTGAGTGTATGTCGTTTAGGTTCCTCATTGGATGAACACTTTTTCAGACAGATTTTCAGGAATGCTCTCTTTTTTATTGTTTCTTCTGCTTCAAGGTTTCATCCTTTTATGTAGCAGCTCAAGAGAACTGTTGAGGAGATCCGTTGGAGCTCCTTCTAGTCGTTGCTCTTCTTCTTCTTCTTTTTCTTCTGCTATTGCTTTCTTTGTGTCTAACAGATGTCTGGAATGTGTCTACTGGATACTTGGTATGGAGGAAGATTTTTTAGCTTATGCACGTCCAAGCAAGTTCTAACATTGTGTCTGCAGACAATAGATGCATGTTAGACTAGAGAAGTCTTTTATCAGATAATTCATACCTCTTTTGCCGTGTTTCCTGCTGACAACCAGAAGTACCAGGTAGGAGCTTTACTTTTTAGCAGGAAATAAGACATTCTTTTAGTCCTCCCTTTCTGCTGACACCTTTCTTACTTACCCTGAAAGGATAGATAGCACATAGCATGAATATATTATGGATCTATTTGAATTTTTATTGGGAACTAAAGACATTTTGAAAGTCAATCGATGTGTTTAAAAGCATATAAACACCAATCAGTATGTAAATAACATCAATCGGAATGATATTAAAGTCATTAATCGATTTTCTATTGAAACTTCGATTGGTCAATATATGAACTTCGACTGCAAAGAATCTCAGTCGGAGGCTTACTTCGACTGCTAAGAGTCTCAGTCGAAATCGTACTTCAACTGCTAAGAGTATCAAGCAGTCAGTCGAAGTGGGACTTCGACTGGTATAGTAAATAACGCAGTCAGTCAAAGTGGAACTTCTGCTGGTCCAAAAAATAGTGCAGTCAGTCGAAGTGGAATTTCGGCTAGTATAGAAAATAACGTAGTCAGTCGAAGTGGAACTTTGACTTGTCCAGAAAATAGCACAGACAGACGAAGTGGAACTTCAGCTGGTGACTTTGACTAATCAGAAGACAGTCGTGCATGACGAAGTGAAATTTTGATTGATAGCTTCGATTGATCAGAAGAAAATTGTGCATGACAAAGTGAAATTTCAACTGATCAGAAGAAAATGGTGCATGACGAAGTGAAACTTTGGATGGTGCTTCGATTGGATCAAAATACACGCAGTCAGTCGAAGTGAAAGTTCGTATATGACGAAGTGAGCTTCGCATATGACGAAGTGGGACTTCATATATGATGCAGTGAGCTTCGCATATGACGAAGTGGGACTTCGACTGCTCAAGATACGAACATTCCAGTTGATGTGGACTTAGAAGATTTCCACAAAGAAAATGTTAAGGAATTAAATTGAGTTTCTTGGAATACTTATGGTGATGATTTTTAGAGTCATAAAAAGGCTTATTTGACCTGTTGACTGATTTAAGGGAACAAGAATATGTTAATCATATTAAAACTAAGTATTATGAAACAATAAGTATGAAAGATATAGTCATGATAAGGAAATAATCTTTTGAGTTTAGTTATCACCAAAATATAAAGACAAATATATAAAGAGTGGTTCAACAATCTCCACATTTTTAGTGATGACAACACTCATGTGAATTTTCAAAAACAAAATATTCAATACAATTATTGAACATAAAATTCATAGATATTCAATGTCAAGCAATCAGTCGAAATGGGATTTCGGCTAGTATAGAAAATAATGCAGTCAGTTGAAGTGGAACTTCGGTTGGTCCAGAAAATAGTGCGTCAGTCGAAGTAGAACTTCGGCTGGTTCAAAAATAGCACAGACAGTCGAAGTGAAACTTCGGTTGGTGACTTCGACTGATCAGAAGAAAGTCATGCATGACGAAGTGAAATTTGACTGATCAGAAAAAAGTCTTGTATGACACAGGAAAATTTCAGATGATGTTTCGATTGGATCAAAATAGACGCAATCAGTCGAAGTGGAACTTCATATATGACGAAGTGGGATTTCGGATATGACGAAGTGGGACTTCGACTGCTCAAGATACAAACATTTCAGTCAATGTGGACTTAAAAGATTTCCACAAAGAGAATGCTAAGGAATTAAATTGAGTTTCTTAGAATACTTACAGTGATGATCCTTGGAGTCGTGAAAAGGCTTATTTGACGTGTTGACTGACTTAATAGAACAAGAATATGTTAATCATATTAAAATTAAGTATTATGAAATAATAAGTATGAAAGATATAGTCATGATTAAGGAAATAATCTTTCGAGTTTAGTTATCATCGAAACATAGAGATAAATATATAGAGAGTGGTTCAACAAAGATCAGTAGGGGGAGAGGGCGAACATATTGGTCGGTGAAAATGAGATTCTTTGGCTCTACCGCATGCTTGCTAACGTGTAGGAGATCGACAGGGACGGGAAGAGATGACGGCCTCCAACAGTGGGAGGTTGTTGGCGATATGGCAATAGTTGATGCCGAGCAAGGAGGACAGAGCAGGGGCGATGCCCACTAAGAGGAGGGAAAACTTGTAATTTTTTTTCAAGTTTAGTGTAGGTTAGTCTATTCTACCTTTAGGTTAGCATCTAATAATGACAGACTATCAATGGTAGGGGTATGGAGGTAATTCACATATATTTTTTAAGGGTATACAAGTAATTAATCCTATATATTAATATGATTATATATAATAATATATAATATATATGTATTAATGTATATAACTAATATATTCTTAATTAACGAGAGTATTGATAGTTTAAATATTAAGTTAAAAAGTTGGAGGCATGTCTTGGAGCCTAAATGTTTTAAAATTAGTAGGAGTAAGTCAGAGTATGCATTGTAATTATAATAATAAGAGGGTGTTACAGGAAGATATGATTCAAATTGATGGACAAGACATTCCTTAGAGCAGTAGCTTTCGATACTGAGGGTCTATCATCTAAGAGAATTGAGAGATTTATGACGATCCGACACATATGATTAAGGTAGGCTGGTTAAAATAGAGAAGTGCATTAGGATTCCTCTGCAATCGTCGTATACCAGTGAAACTGAAAGAGAAGTTTTAAGGAAAGTTTTATAGAATGGCTGTGAGACCTGATTTGTTATATGGCACCGAGTGTTGGGTAATGTGAAAGTAACACATTAACAAAATGTGTGTAGCAGTGATGATGATGCTGATATAGATGTGTGGTAAGACTAAAAAAGATAACATTATGAATGAGCGTTTTTGTGAGGACTTGGGGATAAATCTAATTAATAGAAAAATGAGAGAAATTCGCTCTAACTCGGTGTCAGTTTAAAGATGTGACCAAATTTTAGTGGATGCCAGTAAAAGAGTTAGGGGAAGGCTTAAAATGAAATGGTGCGATGTTATAAGAAAGACTTAGACTTCTTAAGTTTAAACACGAATATAGCACTTGATAGAAATCTTTGGCGGAAAAAAATTCATGTAGCCGACCCCAAATAATGGGATAAAGCTCTAATGATGATGATGTATATAACTAATATATATATTTCTATTAATAGGAAAATTATATATATATATCCTTAAGATACATCATATTCAAATTATATCTTTAAAATCTGCATATTATATCTTATACCTCTATATTCCATATATTTCATCATGTATGCCCCTTACCTTTGATTTCATCCATTTAACCCAATCACAATTGAGTTAAGAGGGTAAGAAGACTGACCTGCCCTCTTCAACTCTCTCAAGAAAGTTTTTTTTTTTTACAACTCTCTATCTCTCTCTCTCTGATTGATTGATCGACCGTAGCCCTACCCAGTGAACCCCACTAGATGATCTCTTTCCCCCTCTTTTAAAGCATGGAAGAAATGATTGGATCAGCCCAAGTATCGGCCTGGCTCGATCCCGTTCGACTCGATCTGGCCGATCCATATGTAATCAACACTATATACATATAATATTAATGTATAAACATCATCATCATCATCAGAGCCTTATCCCATTATTTGGGGTCGGCTACATGAATCCTTTTCCGCCAAAGATTTCTATCAAGTGCTATAGTCGTGTTTAAACTCAAAAAGTCCATATCCTTCTTAATAACATCGCACCATCTCATTTTAGGCCTTCCCCTAGCTCTTTTACTATCATCTACTAAAATTTGGTCACATCTTTTAACCGGCGCCGAGTTAGGGCGACGGTACACGTGTCCAAACCACCTAAGTCTATTTTCTCTCATTTTTCTATCAATTGGAGCTATCCCCAGATCCTCACGGAAGTGCTCATTCCTAATCTTATCTTTCTTAGTCTTACCACACATCCATCTCAGCATCCTCATCTCTGCTACACATATTTTGTTTACGTGTTCCTTTCGCACTGCCCAACACTCCGTGCCATATAATAATGCAGGCCTCACTGCCGTTCTATAAAACTTTCCTTTAAGTTTCACTGGTATACGACGATCGCAAAGGATTCCTGATGCACTTCTCCACTTTACCCAACCTGCCTTAATCCTGTGTGCCACATCATCATAAATCTCCCCATTCTCTTGGATGATAGATCTCAAGTATCGAAAGCTACTACTCTTAGAAATATCTTGACCATCAATTTGAACCACATCTCCTTGAGGAACCCTTTGATTACTATAATTACAGTGCATAAACTCAGACTTACTCCTACTAATTTTAAAACCTTTAGACTTCAAAACATGTCTCCAACTTTCTAACTTAACATTTAAACCATCAATACTCTCATCAATTAAGACAATATCATCTGCAAATAATATTAATGTATAAACATAATTAACATATATATATCTTTATAAATGCGTACATTATACATATATCACAATCATTAGATTGTGAATAGTGTTGGAATATGGAGCTTGAGGCCATGCATTCTCGAATGTACGCGTATGCATACGTGGATCAGCCTACGTGGTTAGATCACACGGATCTTCGTGAGTGGTTAGGTCGCTAGGGTCAAGGGCGCAGGGCCCTTTGCAGGGGTTTCATGGGGCGGAGTCCTTAGAAAGAAAATTTTAATTTGCAAAGTAAAGAGATATATCTTATTTTGTTTATACATATTTGTTTATAATATATGTAATCATTTATATATATTTACACATTCATATATGTGTAAAATGTATATGTAATCATATACATATCTATTAATGTATAGACGTAATTAATATGTATATCATTATGGTATGTATATCATATTGATATATTAGTTTTTATATGTGAAGTGATGGTTTAATACATGTATTAATTAATGTATATAAGAAAATAAAATTGTGCCGGGCCAATTCTACATTCTATGTCTTGAAGAGAGATATTTTAATACTTTCACCTTTTTTTAACAGTTATGTTCACATTTTAACATAATATTCTTATATTTGACTAATTGCTAACAACAAGCATATAACTTATGGCCATTTTCGATTTCGTGGGCATAGAGTATGATATGAAGATTTCAGGTGTGTACATTTGAATATGATAGATTAGGGGTATATATGTATATTCACACACATATATATATATATATGTGTGTGTAAATATATGTGATATACATATTATATATATTAATTTATTTATACATTTATATGATTATATATGTTATAAGTATATATATATAGAGATATTGCATATATATATGCATTATATATAGTATAGACTATATTAATTAACATATTATTCCTGCATTACACACATAATATGTATACATATTATTGTATATGTTAATTTACATGTTATTTATTTGTACATAAATATGATTTCTATTCTTTACATGTAATTGTGTATACACACATGATTGTATATGCTAATTTACATATTATTTATATGTACATATATATGATTTATGTTCTTTATATGTAATTATGTATGTTATTTGTAGATTATATTGTATTAATTGATAAGAGTATTGATGGTTGAAATGTTAAGTTAGAAAGTTAAAGGCATACCTTAGAGTCTCAAGATTTTAAAATCAATAGGAGCACGTTAAAGCTTAGGCATTGTAATTTTAGTAATGAGAGGGTGTTATAGGAAGATATGGTTCTAATTGATAGACAAAACATTCTTAAGACTAGTAGCTTTCAGTATGTAGGGTCTATCATCCAAGAGAATGAGAAAATTTATGACGATGTTGCACACAAAATTAAGGCAGACTGGTTAAAATGGAGAAGTGTATCAGTACTCCTCTGTGATTGTCGTATACCCATAAAACTTTAAGGGAAGTTTTGTAGAATGGCTGTAAGGCCTGCTTTGTTATATGATATTGAGTATTGGCCAGTGCGAAAGGAACACATTAACATAATGTGTGTAGAAGAGATGAGGATGCTGAGATGGATATGTGGTAAGACTAAGAAAGATAAGATTACGAATGAACTTTTCTGTGAGGACTTGGGGATAACTCCAATTGATAGTAAAATGAGAGAAAATAGGCTCAGGTGGTTTGGATACGTACACTGTCGCCCTAACTCAGTGTCGGTTAAAAGATGTGACCAAATCTTAGTGGATACTAGTAAAAGAGTTCGGAGAAGGCTTAAAATGAGATGGTACGATATTATTAGGAAGGACATTGGCTTATTGGGTTTAAACACGAATATAACACTTGATAGAAATTTTTGACGGGACATGATTCATGTAGTGGACCTCAAATAATGAGATAAGACTCGGATGATGATGATGATGATATAATTTATATATACATATGATTTTATGTGCAAACATATTCTTATGTCTAATCATATACTCTAACATATATGAGTGCATATGATTTTCTTTGTTTTTCCTGTTTTTTTTTTCAAAATCTTTTTTTTTCCATAAAAAATATTGTGGCTGATCCATTGTTTGCCGATCTAGTCTGGTTCAGATGGAGATCACCTTGGGCTGATCCAATACTTTTGCCATGCTTGAAACCAAGGTTTGTTGTATTGGGTCTGAACTTTGTCTCAGAGGGGTTGGAGAGAAGAGATCTCTCTTCTTGGAGAGATCTCGATAAAATCTCAGGAGATTGAATCTTGGGATATTGGGATGCAATAAAAAGATACGCACACACAAATATATACATATATATCTCCTATGTGATAACAAAAAAATCATTTTTCAGAAAGAACAAATAATTGGATGCATTGATTGCCATCATTAGTACCTGTTATAATTAGATATCACAAAAATTCACAACAGCAATTCGGCATGACTGACTTTTAAGTTTTAATAAGTTCATGTCACAAATTTTTAAACAAGAACTAAAACAAATAAATGGGAATTATAGGAATGAAAAATGAATATCCCAAAAATAAAGCAGAAATTAAGTAGAATATGTAAATAAACCTAAAGCATTATCAAGAATTAAACAATCAAAAACAAAAATGTCATATTGGATCTCGGTTTATTCTCGATAGGGTCTAGAGAAGAGACATTGGAGAACTTCACATAAATATCGGGAGACTAGGAACAATACCAAAGACTATATTAAGCATATATTTTTGAGGGACAATATGTAGTCTCATTCATTTAACTACCCAACATGAGGAAACAATGTAGAAGACTTAAGAAAAGGTTGCCTATAAGGCTTTCAATGGATAGATTAACCATGACCAATAACCTTCCTCTCAATGGAAGCCATTTTAATGGCAACCACATCTGGAGAGATGGTTGGGGAGTGAAGGGATGGGTTTCAAAACTCTCAGACTTGAAGGGACAGAATCTCAAGGTATCTCGGCATCAAGTGTCTCGGACATGTCGATATCGGCAAGCTGGAGAGACAGAATATTGATAGATCTCGAGAGATTTTCCAGAGATAGCAAACCATGCTTGAAACAGTAATGTGTCTTTTTCTGTCTTTATTTTGCTAGCTGCTCCTTTTTTAATAAACTTTGCAGAGGGAGCTACAAATTGTTTGCAAGTATTAGATTGCTTACAAATCCAAGGTTATTAACTCAGAACCAGATGAGATCAATTTCTCACTTGCTTTCCATGAAAACGACAGGGTGGATTGAATCATGGTTCTTTTCAGTTTACATCAATTGCTCTGCCAATAGCATGACCAATTAGATCTAGTAACTAATATCATTCATAAATAAGGTTTTCTTGCTGAGAAGCATCTGGTTAGGATCTGGTTCATATTTCATTCACGATCTTGAACAGTGCCTAGACTTGTAGCTTCTGCATCTCAATATGAAGAAATAAACTACGCAAGTGGAAAATTAGAGAAAATTGTGGTCTATCAACTATCAAGTAATTGTTGCCATAGCTGCCAAGGGAATACGAGGGAGGGATACTATGGGAATGGAAGTTCTTGGTTAGGCACATGAAGACTTCAGATTTCCTTAGATAGATATTCAAGAATTTATCTTCCTTTAAAAATGATCGATGAAGTTCATATGGGTTCTAGTGTATATTACCTTAAGAAAGAAAACAAAACAGCATCCTTTTTGCAATCTGCTGTTTGTCATGTGCATCTATATCTAATGCTTCTTTAATGGACCATCCCCATTTCTTTTGCTGCAGCATTTGATGATTTTTTTAATTAAATAGGATGCATCAAGTGAAATTGCTGCAGAGTTGCAGGGGATTCCAGATTTAATCATCGGTAACTATAGTGATGGAAATCTTGTTGCATCTTTGCTAGCGTACAAGTTAGGAATCACACAGGTTTGAATTATTCCTACTTTTTTTTTTGGTTTCTGCCTTGGTTTGTGGGACCATAAATCCTTGATTCCCTCCTTTTCTGCAGTGCAACATTGCACATGCATTGGAGAAAACGAAGTATCCTGAATCAGATATATATTGGAAAAATTATGAGGACAAGTACCATTTTTCGTGCCAATTCACAGCTGATTTAATTGCAATGAATAATGCAGATTTTATCATAACCAGTACCTACCAAGAAATTGCAGGAAGGTATTCCTATTTTCTTCATTATTTGATCTTTCAGTTTTCTTTGATGGATGTCGGTAAAATGTGGTTATGCCTTTTAGGCATGTCACAGTGAGCATTGTTTTGTTTTTCTGCATTGATTTGATCCATGTACTTTAAAAGGGCTATTTATCTTATAGTTTGGAACATGCTCTTTCTTACTCTAGTGAAGTTGTGTTTACAGAAAGATCAGACTCTAGTATACTTTTTCTACTGTCTTTGATCCATGATCGTTTTGGAACTTATAGCTGTCATCTTTCCTAATTGAAACAATGATAAGTAATGATTCTTTCTCTAGTTTCAGTATTTTTCAATTATCTTGATATTGCTCTTCCCAGGAATTACGTCTCTTTTATTTTCTTGATTAACAGATTAAGTGATATTCTTAACATCAAACACAACCCCCCATCCCCCCCCCAAAAAAAAGCTCTGTAAATAATACCATTTGTATACCTTCCATTTGGATCATTTACATGCTACTGGGATGTAATTCCATTCGAGAATTCTTTCTTTGGGTTCCAATGATAAGTGTGCTTTTCAGATTTTTTCTTTGGTTTATATTCATTGTTTAAATTGTCCTTAAGATTTGTCCAAATTAGTAACGAAAGTTAATGTGAATGCAATATAGTGCCTCTATAGTCATGAACTTAATATTTGAGACTTGTAGTCCTATAATTTAATATGGCTTCAAAGTTCATAGTTATATTCCTCACTCATGCACCGCCCTGTTTGTGCTCATGTGACAGAGGCTAGGGGCCTGCACATGAGAAGCATATTAGAATAGTCCCACATTGAGAATAGATGAAGATGAAAGCTAAACATGAATATGTGTGTGTGTTGTCTCCAATGCTGGCTTATAACTAAATAAAGTCGATTTGAAATATGAGCTGCATTGCTAGTGAAATTGATTAGTGTGGCAGAGTTATTTGAACAAAAATGTTAAAAGCTTGACTTCTCGTTTTGTTCTTGGGAAGAGTGAAGCATATGTTCCTACTCAGTGATGTCTTTTGTAGGTCCATAGACATGTTCTCCGTTATGTGATTTTTCAAGAGTTTTGCAGGATACTTTCTGTTCTAATCATTTCAATTCCATGTGCAATTAGAGTACTCAAAGACAAATTGGTAGATCTTTAACTTTTTCTGTGGGCTACTTAATATTGGGTCAACCACCATCAAGACAAGTGCATATACAGTCTGATCCTTTTTAAAACTGCTTGATGTTTCCTGTTTTTGCTTGATCGCAAATGCATAACTTTCCTTCTTTGGTTTCAGCAAAAATACTGTTGGTCAATATGAAAGTCACACTGCTTTCACTCTTCCTGGACTCTACCGGGCTGTCCATGGCATTGATGTTTTGATCCCAAATTTAACATTGTTTCTCCGGGGGCAGACATGGCTATTTATTTTCCATATTCTGAGCATGAAAAGCGGCTGACTTCTCTTCATGGTTCAATTGAGAAGCTATTATATGATCCGGAGCAAAATGAGGAACACATGTGAGTGTGAACATTTGCTTCTTTCTGGGAGTTAGTAATTTTGTGCTTATGAATTCTTCAGATATTATTACTTCCAGTTTGTCTTTCTCTGATCGCTCTTGCTTAAGATCTGATTACCACTGCAGTAGCTTTGGGTTGTTTAATTTTATTTTCCAAATTTACGGCTACTGGTCCTAGCTTATGTCATTGAGAATTAAGAATATCTGATTTTCTGGTCTTTTCTAGGTGTAGCCATGCTAGTTCTAATATAGCCATGAATAAGTGAAGACTTAAACCTCCTGGGCTTGCATCTCCCCCTTTTTCTTTCTCATCTTCACTTTTAATTTTTTTAGATTCTTCCTCTATTGCATCTTGAACCAAATAAGCAATTTCCTTTGTAATGGTCCATGTATACAATGTGGCTTGTTTGTTGTTATTACATGGTTTCTTGAATAAGAAACCTACATAGCGGGTCTATGATCTGTAAAATGTATGAAATAAAGAGGAGAGGTACTTGATGTCCCAAACACTATTAGTTTGTATGTGTTGTGTCAGACCAATATAGCATATGATCTAAATTGGGGCTTGTGAACATTGACTAAGTTAAATTTATCAGCAAGTCATTCTTATCTTGACACTGTATTCGATAAGCCACTTAGTTAAAGCCCCATTTCAGTTTCTTTCTTTAATAGGTTGCTAAGTAGTCCTCTTTGTCCTCCATCTTACTTCAGTGGTCGATTGGACGACCGGATGAAGCCCATTATCTTCTCCATGGCAAGGCTTGATAAAGTGAAAAATATTACTGGCCTGGTTGAGTGGTTTGGTCAAAGCAACGAACTAAGGAAATTAGCTAACCTTGTTGTGGTTGCTGGTTATAACGATGTGAAGAAATCAAATGACAGAGAAGAAGTTAAAGAAATTGAAAAAAATGCATGAACTTATGAAGAAATATGACTTGGATGGTCAGTTCCGGTGGATATCTGCCCAAATGAATAGGGCCCGTAATGGCGAGCTCTACCGTTATATAGCTGACACGAGAGGTATCTTTGTGCAGGTCTGGACTTTACCCATGTCGTTAATTCCTTTTTCCTTCTTATTATTGTTCCTCAGTTATCATTGTTCTCTCCGCAGCCTGCATTTTATGAGGCATTTGGGCTGACAGTCATTGAGGCTATGACTTGTGGCCTTCCTACGTTTGCTACTTGCCATGGAGGCCCTGCGGAGATCATTGAGCATAGTGTATCAGGGTTTCATATAGACCCATACCACCCCAACGAGGCCGCCAAACTCATGATAGACTTCTTTCGACGCTGTGTGGAAGACCCAGGATATTGGACTAAAATATCTGAGGCAGGACTGACTCGAATCCATGAAAGGTGTTTCTATTTGCACGATCTAAACACAATTCCTTTGTTATTTAGTTGATTGATTCTATTCATCAGCTTTGGGTGAAGGTTATCCAATTTTCTCAAACTTACAGGTATACATGGAAGATCTATTCTGAAAGACTGATGACACTGGCTGGCGTTTATGGTTTCTGGAAGTATGTTTCCAAGCTTGAAAGGCGCGAAACCCGGCGCTATCTCGAGATGTTCTACATTCTAAAATTCCGTGATCTGGTATTTGCCGTATTTTTCTTTCTTGTGTTTTGAGTTTCTTGTTTATGATATAGCTAAGGCGACGACCTCCTGTTTTAAATCCCAGAATTTTATATGATGGGAAAACTACTACTACCATACCCATACTGATAATACTCCAAATCTTCCAGGTGACAACTGTGCCGCTCGCCACTGATGATTAAAAGCAAGTGTGCCTTTTTGGTGGACAGAAGATCCTTGTGGCGGCAGCTGTAGATAAATAAATAATCAGGTGTATGAGGATACTCAAAATAGAAGTATACCTCTAGGGTTGCTTCTCACGAGCTGCCCAAAACTTCTCGAATCCCTCTATCGTGGTCTTTCTCATTGTAGCTGACGACTTTTGGCCAAGTATGCTTCCTGTGTTTTAAGGGGAATAAATATGACCTGCTTCTGGAAAAAAAAAAAAAAGAGTATGGTCACTTCTCATTTGGCCAGCCAGTTTGCTGGGAATTTGAAGGCAGCGCGTGGTGTGGCTATTATTGTGGAGAAAAGTAAAATGGTTTCTTGACAGGCATCCCAAGCTCCTCCTCTGTGAAACGCTAACTGAGCAGTTTTAAAAAAAAAAAAAAAAATTACTGATGGGACAATAGGTAATGTTCTCACACCACCTTTGTGCACCATTGGTAAGAGATTTTATTCAGATATTGTTGAAAAAAGAATACAGATTCATTGGGGCATACCCCTGACCACTCGGCACATTTTAATAGACGGGTAACCTGCTCTATCCGTTACATATGGACCTCTACAAGGTCTTGGAAGAACATACATACTATCAAAGAATGCACAAACGCTTAGCATCACACGTTAAGTTTGCTAAGCTATCAGCCAATTGGTTACCTTCCCTAAATGTGTGTACAATAATCGGAGTATGATAAGAAATTAAATCAAACAGTTCATCCTTTGATATTCCAAAGACGCCATGTTATATTTCCTCCGAAGCAAAAGAGCAACCGATGTAGAGTTCACCTTGAGCGAAGTGTGGACGGCATCCCACTGCTGTCTTACAAGTCCGTAACTATGTTTGGTATTTGGATAGATTGAGGATAGAGTGAAGATATTTTTCTTAAAAATTTAAAGATATTTTTACTCTTATCTCCAATCTATTCAAATACCAAATATAGTACCGTCAAATCTCTGCATGAAAGCTGTGCAAACATGATATTACCAGAGTCATCTTGAATAGTTAATACTGCGCCCCCTCTAGCAACTCCCGGATTTCCCGAGATGCACCATCCGTGTTTTAATTTGAGTCCTCCGTCGAACCTGTAGTAAAATTTGGACGTGTGTCCTGTTGATGTTGAAAATTGTTCTTGGCCGATTAAAAAAACTCCTCTTCAAACCCTTAAAGAGGGTTTGTCTTTTCGACCAATGGAAATTCTTCCTTCCCAGCTATTCCAGAATGTTTAACAGTCCCTTCATAGATTGGATCTACAACACTGACGACTGGTCGCTCGTAACAATCCCATCTTGGAAAATATAGTCAGGCGACGCATTCTGACTTTCCGCATCATTCATCGGAGGATCAGCATCCCTCACAAAGAGCAGCCTCGGCTCTCTTCCTCACGACGAACAGGTCTCCAGATAGGTTTGGAAGCGATTTCAGCTCCGCACAGACTCTCACATTAACACAAGTATTCGTCAGACTTTTTTTTGTGGCTGGGTCAACCTCCAATATTAATGTACCAATGTTTCCAGCGATGGCACGAGCCATTTGGCCCAGAAACAAATTCGAATGGGAATTCAATTCAACCATTTGGCCGGCATTTTAATAGGGGAATCCGAATCCGGTGACAATTCAATTGTCCACTCGTAGAATCGGAATAGGCGACCCTCCCTGGATACATTGATATTTTTTATTCTTGGCCCATGAAGAGCCCCCCATGAAGGGAGTTTTGGTGATCTGGGGAGAATGATGTGAGGGATGAAGAGCCCCTCGAGAAGGGCCACTTAGTAGAGAAGATAGCATCAACCATTTTGGGGGGAAATGCCACAACTTGAGCCATTTTTGGAAGCCATTTGGGCCCATGAAAGACAAAAGATACACAAAACAGCATGAGGTGGCCACTTGAAATTTTCCAAACGAAGATACTTTGAAAGTTGTCTTCAAGTTAAATATGTACAAAGAGAAAAGTCATGGAACTAGAATTGATGTATTGTCGGCTATTTTCTTGTTCTAGAAGGACGGGTGAGTGGGGGGGGGGGGGATTTAATTAGGAGGTCGGAAAATGAAGAATCACAAAAAAAAAAAAACTTTTTTAGAAAAACTAAGATTCATTGAAAATATTTTTTTTCAAAAAATATTTCTCAAGTGGATGTCGGGAAATAGAACTTAAAAGTTCAAGTATCATTTAAACGTATTTGCAAAACGCGATAAGACACTAAATATCATTTTAATATGTTTGCAAAATATATGAAAACTGGCTGGAAAAAAAATTCCCAAGAAATTTATTAGTGAAGACACTAGCTCCTGCAGTTGGTAGCTTTTAAAAGAATCATCTTTGGGAATATTCCTTCAGGGGAAAGAAATGAGCAAATATCTCCATCTATGAGCAGCCAAATAAGGAAGCCCATCGCCAAAGTCCTCTCTCTCTCTCTCTCTCAACTAATTTAATGAACATTTATTTATATAATTAATTACATACGATAAAGATAACATGAATATAAAATAAATAAACATAAAATTAATAACATACCAAGATCGTTTGTAATTAAGGCACTGTTTAAATCTCTCACAAAGAACACCTCATTTTCCAAATATTTTTTTATGAACAATCTATCCCCATATAATTTAAATTAATTATATTTTTATTTTGGTGATTAACAAAATTATGTTATTTTGATAATTATCAAACCCTTGATTAAGGTCACTAACCTATTTTCTACAAGTCTTAAGCACAGGAAATAAGATCAAAGAAAATAAGCCAAAACAGGTAAGAATCTTCATACTGTAGAAGCATATTTGTCTAAGTACACATCAGTTTCTTTTATAAATCATAACGATTACAGTAGAACTGTAACGATTCTTTTAGTGATCGTAACGATTCCTTTAGTGATCACAACGATCTCGCTATCGTAACGATTTGCTTTGCGCATCGACTTCTTAAATAATCATAAGGATTTCTTTAGTTGTCATAACGATTTGTTTTGCGCATCGACTTCTTAAGTAATCATAACGACTCCTTTAAGTGATCGCAACGATCTTGCCATCATAACGATTTCTTTATTTTCGTAATGATTCCTTTAGTCATCGTAACGATTTCTTTATTGTCGTAACGATTCCTTTAGTCATCGTAACAATTTATTTATTATCGTAACGATTCTTTTAGTCATCGTAACGATTTCTTTAGTGATCACAATGATTCTTTCATATCTCATAACGATTTGCTTTGTGCATCGACTTCTTAAGTAATCGTAACGACTCTTTTAAGTGATCGCAACGATCTTGCCATCGTAACGATTTCTTTATTGTCGTAACGATTCCTTTAGTCATCGTAACGATTTCTTTATTGTCGTAACGATTCCTTTAGTCATCGTAACGATTTCTTTAGTGATCACAATGATTCTTTCATATCTCATAACGATTTGCTTTGCGTATCGACTTCTTAAGTAATCGTAACGACTCCTTTAAGTGATCGCAACGATCTTGCCATCGTAATGATTTCTTTATTGTCGTAACGATTCCTTTAGTCATTGTAACAATTTCTTTATTGTCGTAACGATTCCTTTAGTCATTGTAACGATTTATTTAGTGATCACAACGATTCTTTCATATCTCATAACGATTTGATTATATCACCTTGATCACAATGATTCTTTCATATCTCATAACGATTTGATTATATCACCTTGATCACAACGATTCTTTCATATCTCATAACGATTTGCTGTTAAGTGACAATGATTTGGTTGCATAACGATTTCATAAGTCATAAATACATCGATTTCATATTAATCAACTTGACATATGACTTATCCTTTCAAAGGGTTGAATAGTCAAAGTCTTCGCACATATCCTTCTGTTAGCTATGCATTTAATAAAGACTGAACGTATCACTGCATGCATGCAGATGATATCGTCCATTATCGTGTCTATCCTATATGCATCTTTTAGAACAGCAAAATAGCATTACTATTTTGATGAATATTCACACTAACGTTGACTGACAACAAGAGACAGTCCAACTATCTATTATTCTAGCTTGCTTTGTGTGCAGGTCCCTGTCAGCTATTCATCTCACAACGTTGGACCTTATAGAAGCCAAAGGACACTTCAGAAGATCCTATCTCTTTGCGTGTACAAATGGATAAAGAACTGTTGACTGGAAGCTTCCAAGTGCCACTCAGTCTAACGTCCGCCAAAAGCTAGAGGCAACGGATACTTCAACGTTTAGATTTCAAATTGAAGATATATATATAT
Organism: Colocasia esculenta; assembly: GCA_014218235.1. Taxonomy (NCBI): domain Eukaryota; kingdom Viridiplantae; phylum Streptophyta; class Magnoliopsida; order Alismatales; family Araceae; genus Colocasia; species Colocasia esculenta. Next base: position 136,439,094 of record CM024757.1, read on the forward strand.
ATATTGAAGAAAGTAGCTCCAGAAGCATATAGATAGACAGATAGAGAACGACAGTCACTAGAAAAGAAAAACACTCTGATCATCAAGTCTTCTGCGAGTTCTCAAGAAAGAGCTAAGCCTCATTCCATTAGATTAGCTCTTTGCCCTCTGCATTGTTTGTAGATTTTCAAGAGAGCTTGTTTGGTTCTGAGAGTGAGCTTTTGTTTGTAGATCTCATTGCTCTCAGTCCCTAGCTTCAGATCTTGGCTTGTCAAAGCTTGATCTAGGGGCTTAATCTCCTGCTTACTTGTTTCTGTGTGTGTTCCCTTCTGTTGTGAAGGAAGACCTGGTGGGGGCATCCAGGGTATTTGTATTTCCCTTCGTGTGAAGGAAGACCTGGTGGGGGCATCCAGGGTGTTTGTATTTCTCTTCGTGTGAAGGAAGACCAGCTGTGGCTGGGTGTAAGGGTCCTTAAGGGGGACAGTACCCTTAGTAGTGAAATCCTGAGATATTGCTCAGGGACTGGACGTAGGACTCCTAAGGAGAGGAGATCTGAACCAGGATAATTCTTGTGTTGTGTGATTGCTCTCTGTGTGATTGTTGATTATTCTAACTATAACTAACATCCATCGAAGTGTATTTCTCTGTGAACGTTTTTAGTGAACAGATATTAGCTGATAAATTTTTAAAGACCCATTCACCCCCCCCCTCTGGTCTACCTAACTGGGCAACATTTTTACTCTTATTTGAGGGGGCGATTTTATAGGGAAGAGAGAGATATAGAGAGTCGATATTTTCTTTCTCCGCTGTTGAAAAATGAGTTGGTGGCCGTTTTTGAGAGATTTTGGGCATGGATGATAGAGTCGAATCCATCAATGTGCTAAAGAAGATGAGAAGTTTATTTTTTACTTTGGTGTGCTTTCGAGCGGATGCACAGCCGATGAGATCCAAAATCACCCGCCATCTAATTTTTTATGTCAAAAATGGCTTCTTCCGATTTTACCTTTTTCCATAGCATCCCAAAGAGTGCTTAAGCCTTGATTCAGTGTGGGCCACTACACTTGCAACACCCTCCGATAAAATAAATAAACGTAAAATTAATAATATAAGAAGATCATTTGCAATCAAGCCTTGCTTCTTTCAGGCCACTACACTTAGCAACACCCACCGGACAATGAACATGAGTCCCCTTCAAACTCTTTACGTGCCACCAATGAATCGAAGTCAACTATGCACCAACGTTTCAAAAAGCTGGTCCATGCTCGGAATGGCGTGAGAGAGAGCTCTACGGAAGTGACCCACATCGAAACAGAGAGACTCCAAGTTGTAAACTACTTCGTTAAAGAGAAATGTCTTCGAGTATATCCTAATTTTAAGTAGAGAAAATTATATGTATCCCGCTAAAATTTATTATGTTCAAACTTATATCTTTGAAATCTTCATATTATACTCTATATATCTAAAATAAAAAAAATGTCATCAATTATATCCTTGTGATTAGTGGAAGGAATATCCTGGTAACATATGATCATAACTATCAAATAAGGGGTGAAAATATTAAAATACTTTTCAACATGAGAGAGAGAGAGAGAGACTTTTAAAAAGAAATATATTTTTGAGAGTTGTAGGGGCCAACTTAGTCTTTTTACCTTCTTAATTCAAAATGTGGTTGGGTTAAATAGATGGAATCGAATGGTAGGGTCATTAAAAATGAAATACATAGAATATAGTATCATCATTAAGACCAGAATTGTAAGATTCGGCTCTCTTGGGCCCTTGGCCCCGTCCTCATGGTCACGACGGTCCTGCCAGTCATGATAGTGTCGCGTCAGCATGGTCGGTCGCGGTATGGTTCTTACGCACCCACCTTGGGTGACGTGTTCTCGATGCGCCATCTGGAGGCGACGTGACTTTGTTTTTTGATCGTTGTGACACTCCATCCTTCCTTGTCAGAACAGTCTTGTTGGGTGTCAGTGCACGTACGACTGTTGACGTGACTAGGTCAACCGTCACGTTCTGGGTTGCCCAGTCTCTGATGTTTGATCCACTTTTGGGGTCACTCCAGGGCAGGCGGACGCAACATGGTGTCGCAACTTGGAGGGTCGTCACGATAGCCTTCTTGTCGCGCCGCACCGACCCGTCGCGTTTCACGGCCACCGGTTCAAAAGCAACGCAGGCGCCACATTTCTCCTTCTTCTTTTCTTCTTCTTCTTCCTCTACACCCCTCTTGCTTCTTTCGGTGATTCTTGGGGCCTTTAGTGTGGAGGTGATGTCCTCTTCGTGTAAGCGACGTTCGTGTGGTGTTTAGAGAGAGGAGGCGGCGGCCATTCCTACATGAAGGCCCCAATGAGTTGGCTCTACTTCTTGAGGTAGGGACTCCCCTTCTCACTCTAGTTCTACCATGCTCCCCTCCCCTTGAGATCCTCGTGCCTCCGTTGTGTTTGGGTTTGGGGTGGGAGATCCATGCTCCGTTGTTTGGGAGGTTTTCCTTGAGCATAGAACTTTTTATTTAATGCATGATCTGTGGGGTTTGAGGGTGGTTTGCCTAGCTTACATGCTTTCCTAGTGTCTCTCATGCTCCCCTCCCCCAAATGGCCATGTTTTGGATGTTTTGGGGTGATCCTTAGGTAGACTGTAGTGGGACCCCCTCTGTCTGGTGTCAGAACAGGTCTAAGGGCAGCGATGGTGTCGTGATGCATGAGTCGATCGCCATGAGCTGATCACGACAAGCTTCTATTGTCACGGTGGGCAGGGGTGACGCGACAACATCGCGACCACTTGGGGCGTTGTGACAGTGTCGCGACCGGCCTTAGCGTCGCACAGCATCGCGACTGCCCTGCATGTCGCGACAGGGGACAAATACACATGAGTTTTGTGTGGAGTCCTTCTCTCATCGAGTCTTCGCCCGTTCTTGGTTCTTTCTATACCCGTGACACCAGTGCTAGTTCCTAGTACGGTCCTACACTAGACGTTCGCCCAGTGCTCGACACCTGAGGGCTTGTCTCGCGAGAGGTTGTTATCGTTTACCTGGGACCCCCATGTAACGTCGCGTGCTTTTCGGATCCTTTTGGATCGTGTGTGTTGTGGTTGTGATGGCCGTTGTGAGGCTAGTGTGGAGTAGGTTTGTGGAGTGTGCAGGTTTGGTCCTGAAATGAAATAGGACCTGCTGCAGTTGAGAAGGAGTTGGCGGCCAGGGGTGGTCGTTGACTTGTTGGCGTCCAGGTAAGTTGTCGTTGACTGCATGAACTAAGCGGCAGTGGATATGGACGTTTATGGTGGCGGTTGCCTTAAACGGCAGAGGGGTTGACACCAACCTGTGCAATCTACAGGTTATAGGGTCACCCGAGGGCAGGTTTTCCACCCTGTTCTCTTTCTCCCTTACCTGGATTAATGTCTCTTGCTTCCTTAATGCTTCTAAGAGCTGTAAAAGGATAATTGGGAGATTGTGGAATGCGTGGCGTTGTCGAATCGGACGAGGAAATGTCGTGGCGAGGTGCAATTTCCGTAGGAGCTCGCGGGGAGTTTGGTGAGAACGGAGGAGTTAAGAGGTTTAAGTGCATTCTAAGGTAGGGAATGAACCCTGTTACTCCTTAGGATCATTAAAACATGATTTAACCACATGAATCAACATGTTTAATGCATTTTCGGATTAAGTTGCACCATGTGGGGACAATGGGTGGTTTGATGAATTTGAGTAGTAAAACATGTTATTATAGCTTAATTATAATGTGTGGATGTTAGAGGAACTAATTCCTTACGTTTTCTCGATGGCTTTGGAATTAGAATGTATGTAGGATCGGTTTAGGGTTTTTGCAGGAATAGAGGCTGAAGATCTTGGCGTCAACATCGTTTGTCGCCAAGCTCATCAGCCGGGATACAGACGGCCAGATCCATTGCCGTCTACTTCCTGTAAGCGGCAGTCGATGTGGCGGCTAACTTGTGTATAAGCAGAAATGACTGTTTATGGTATTTATCGATAATGAATGGTGCGTTGGCACCTGTGGTGCACTGAGTGCACATGGTTTATGTATTTAGCATACGGGGTATGCAGTTAGTTACTCACTTTCGAGGCTGCGTGTTGTTCACGCGAGTACAGTTGGGTTAACGTGTAGTGGACCGTTGTTACCTGAGGTTTACGTGATGTTTCACGTGGTTTGTGTGTGACATGCACGTGATTTTGTGTACGTGGCAAGTAGTACGACGCCTACCGTGGTTACCTCTCCAGTTGGGTGCCCCAGGTTCTTTGTGAGCCAGGCTGTTAGCTCGGGGCTTTGTCCCGGTACTTGTGTTGTACCGTCGAGGTCTGTGTCGTCTGACCTGGACACCCTCACTCCTGTGTTTGAGTTGTACGTCCGGCTGAGGGAAAGACGACAGTGGGACAGTGACACTTGTGTTTGTCTTTAGTCACTTGTAGTGCGCTCGTAGTTGGGGGTACGGACACCAAGTAGACGTACTGGACCCCAGCTAGTCCTTTTCCAGTGCCTCACTCTAGAGAGTTCGGGCCAGGATCTCTAGAGGTGTCAGGCATGGGCCTGTGACCGTGTGGTCCGCAGGTGGTGGTGTTTGGTTGGTCTCCACAGTTGCTTGACCTTTTCACGTGGAGCGGCAGCTGGACCTTTCGTCCGTGGCTGCGAGACTGAGAGGTAGACCTGTGTTAGCTTGTCCGAGTCAGTTTTTGGTGTCGCGAACCAGTTCACGTGACTCGTGTTTGGCTGTCTCTACTTTAGCTTGTACACCTGTACTAGTTTACCGTTTAATTATTACAGTTGTTTTTCGTAGTCGGCAGACGGTGAGTACTTTTACAGCTTTTATATCCTGCTTAGTTGTTCTATAAATTGTTGGTACTGTTTATTGTTTTTGTACTTGTGGTTTTTGGTTTGCTCGGTTTTGGGGGAGTTCCCTACTGATCCAGTGACTAGCGAGGCTCACCCTACCCTCACAGATGAGAGCGAGGAGGACGTTTCACGACCGTCGTCCAGTTCAGAGCCGCGTCGTAGCGGTGCAGGGTCGGTACCTCCAGCTGTGTAGTAGGAGCTCCAGCAGTGTAGTGTAGTTAGTTGTTTATTTCTTCAGTTGTACCTCGGGGTATGCCCCAGGCTCTTGTACTTCTTTTCAGTTTTGTGGAAATATGGCTATGTAACTTGTGTATATATATATATATATATATATATATATATATGTGGTGTGTTCCTTTGTGTTTACACGGACTGTGGTTTGGTATCCTTGCGAGGCTTCGGCCCGTTCGCGGGAGGCGGACTCGGATCAAGTACGTTATCGGTTTAATGGGCTTGGCCGAGGCGTTCCGCCACAGTTGGTATTAGAGCAAGGTCCGCCACAGTTGGTATTAGAGCAAGGTCCGTGTTAATATAAAGAAACTAGAAGGATACATAGCCTTATTTCGGTCTTTGTACACTGCTGGTAGGGACCCTGGTTTCTGATAATTTGTTGTTTTGATTTTTGTTTGGTGTTTTGTTTATGTAGAAATTTCTGGAATGGCTGATAGAAGAGATTGGGGTGGTGGAGAAGATGATCCAGAGGAAAGTACTCAGCGTATAATTGAGAGAATTTGGGAAAGCCTCACGGATATTCGGGCGAGGATGGATCAGCAGGCGCCGGTACCACCGGTTGCAGTGCCACCTGGGGAAGGAGAGACTGTACCTATTGCTCCAGTCCCACCAAGAGTAGAGGTGCCTTTTGTAGCACCTGTGCCACCACCACCACCAGTGTTATTAGTAGAGGAACCAGTGATGCAGGTGGAGAAATTTCTGAGATTGCAGCTGCCTACTTATTCAGAGGGCCGAATCCAGATACAGCGGAGCACTGGGTTCATGAGATCGAAAGAGTCTTTGCAACTATGAGGTGTCCGGCAGCAGATAAAGTTGTGTTAGCTGCTTATCAGTTGAGAGGTTTTGCATTAGAATGTGGCGACTGAAGATGCAGACCACTTTTGCAGGCAGGACAGAAGAGGCTATTACTTGGTCGAAATTTCTCGATGTATTTAACGATACATTCTTTCCGATTCAAGTACAGCAAGTGAAAAGAGAACAGTTTCAGACGCTCCAGCAAGGTAACTCTTTAGTTTTAGAGTACCAGATGAGGTTTATGGCGCTTAGCCGTTATGCGCCTTATGTAGTTTCAGATAATAACATGATGGTTGAGTATTTTATTAGAGGTTTGAGAGTAGAGTTGCAGGATGCAATAGTACCTCTCATGTGTAAAACAGTGGAAGAAGCAACCCAGAGAGTAGCTACAATGGAGAGGTCTATTCGGACTCGTCAGGTGGGCGAGTCAGGCTCAGGTAGTTTCCGGCTACCGCAGCAATCAGTAGGTGCAAGTAAGGGTAAAGCACCAGCAGGACCTTCTTCATCAGGCTTTGGGAAATGGGGCCAGAAATTGAAGCAAGCATTTAAAGGCAAAGGAAGAGGATGGGGAGGTCGTCAGCAAATTCAGCAAGGCCGAGGTAGGCCTGAGGTGGAGGAGTCGCAGCAGAGTACTGCCAGGCAGCCCATTACTCCACCAGGATATAGATGCTATAATTGTAATCAGCCGGGGCATTTGATCCGCAATTGCCCCTATCCAAGAGAGTATGGGTATGGAAGAGGTGTGCAGTAGCAGCAGCAGCCTCAGTAGTTTCAGCAGCCACAGACAGGTCGTGGCAGAGGAGCACCGTAGCAGCGAGGAAGAGGCCGGGTTATGGCTATCACCCGAGCCCAGGCGGAGGCATCGAATATGATAGAAGGTACTTTACCTCTTTATGATATTCAGCAAGAGTCTTATTTGATTCGGGTGCCTCTCATTCTTTCATTTCTGAAGAATTTCTGGATTGTATAGCTCATCTTAGAGGAAATGTCTTGTGAGTTAGTAGTGGAGGTTCCTTCAGGTGAGTTCATGCTCACTTCGAGCTATGTAGATGAAGCTCCTATTATGATTGAAGGGAACCAGATGCCGGGTCGGTTATATGCCCTGCAGTTGTCAGATTATGATATTATTTTGGGTATGGATTGGCTGGAGACTTATGGAGCAATGTTAGATTACAGAAAGAAAAGGATCAGATTTTGTCATCCTAATGGTGCAGTATTTGAATATCAAGGTATGCCTTTTTATACCTCTAAGTTTCTAATTTCTGCAATTAGAGCTAGAAAGTTGATAAATGCTAGATGTGTGGCTTATTTAGCCTCGGTAAGTCTGGTAGAAGCTAGTCAGCCAGTGGAAGCAGTTCCCGTGGTTAGGGAATTTGCTGATGTTTTTCCTGAAGATTTGCCTGGTTTAGCTCCACATAGAGAGGTGAACTTTACCATTGAGTTGCTGCCAGGTATTATGCCAATCTCTAAAGCTCCATATCGGATGGCACCAGCAGAACTTAAAGAATTGAAAAGGCAATTAGAAGAGCTGTTGCAGAAAGGGTTATTAGACCGAGTCATTCCCCGTGGGGAGCGCCGGTTTTATTTGTGAAAAAGAAAGATGGAAATTTTCAAATGTGTATTGATTATAGAAAGTTGAATGATGTGACCATTAAGAATAAGTACCCGTTGCCGAGGATAGATGATCTGTTTGATCAGTTGCAATTAGCAAAAGTGTTTTCTAAAATTGATTTGAGGTCCGGTACCATCAGTTGAGAATCAAAGAGGAGGATATAGATAAAACAGCTTTCAGAACCAGATATGGTCACTATGAGTTTGTGGTTATGCCATTTGGGTTGACCAATGCTCCTGCAGGTTTTATGGATCTGATGAATAGAATTTTTCATCCGTATTTAGACCAATTCATTGTGGTCTTTATTGATGATATTGATTTATTCAGCATCTGAAGAGGAGCATGCAGCTCATTTGAGGTTTACCCTGCAATTGTTAAGAGATAACCAGTTGTTTGCTAAATTCAATAAGTGTGAATTTTGGTTAAAAGAAATTCAGTTTCTGGGTCATGTTATCTCAGCTAAAGGGTAGCAGTGGACCCGAGTAAAGTGGAAGCAGTGATGAGATGGGAAGTGCCTAAGACAATAACCGAGATTAGAAGTTTTCTGGGATTGGCAGGTTATTATAGGCGTTTATTCAAGATTTTTCTAAGATTGCAGCACCTATGACTAAATTGACTAGAAAAGGTGTGCATTTGTGTGGTCCGGTGAATGTCAGAAAAGTTTTATGGAATTGAAAAAAAGACTTACATCAGCACCTATATTGACATTACCGGCAGTAAGTGGTGGTTTTGTGGTTTATGCAGATGCTTCAAGGAGAGGACTTGGCGCAGTGCTTATGCAGCATGGTAAAGTGATAGCTTATGCGTCCAGGCAATTGAAGCCGGCAGAGGAGAATTACCCCACTCATGATTTGGAATTGGCAGCAGTTGTATTTGCTTTGAAAATGTGGAGGCATTATCTGTATGGCGAGAGATTTGAGATCTTTACAGATCATAAAAGCTTGAAGTATATCTTCTCGCAGAAAGATTTGAACCTTCGCCAGCGCAGATGGATTGAATATTTAAAGGATTATGATTTCAGTTTGGCTTACCATCCGGGTAAGGCCAATGTTGTAGCAGATGCCTTGAGCAGAAAGGCATATGTAAGTTTGATGATGATTAAAGAATGGAAGTTGTATGAAGAGATAGTGGAGAACTCCTTATATGTGCCCAGTAGTCAGCGACGGGCAGTACTAGCTGCTAGTGCTGTAGAGCAGTCTTTGTATTGGCAGATTGTTGAGGCTCAGAGAGCAGATGTAAATTTAGCTGAAATTGTAAAAATGGAAGGAGTTACCATTGATGATAATTGTGTGGTTAGGCTCAGAGGCAGGTTGTTTGTTCCAGCTGAAAGAGAGGTAAAGCAGCGAGTGTTGGAAGAGGCTCATAAATCTAGGTACACTATCCATCCAGGTAGTACTAAAATGTACCATGATTTGAGAAAGTATTTCTGGTGGCCTCATATGAAAAAGGAAATAGCAGAGTTTGTTGCAAGGTGTGCTATCTGTCAACAGATTAAAGCAGAACATCAGAAGTCTGGAGGTTTGTTACAATCGTTGCCCATTCCACAATGGAAATGGGATGATATTGCTATGGACTTTGTGGCAGGTTTACCAAGATCGAGTTCCGGGCATAATGGAATATGGGTATTTGTTGTAGATTAACCAAGGTGTGCAGATTAGTGGCAGTAAGTATGTCTTGGACAGTGGACAGATTAGCAAAATTTATGTTGAAAGAATTGTTCCACTGCATGGTATCCCGAAGACTATTGTGTCTGATAGAGATCCAAGATTTACTTCTGGTTTTTGGAGAAGTCTACAAAGATAATTGGTACTGAGCTGAGGTATAGCTCCGCTTATCATCCCCAGACAGATGGTCAGACAGAGAGACTATCAGACAATTGAAGATATGTTGCGGGCTTGTTGTTTAGTTTGGGGAGGTAGCTGGGAGCATCATTTAGGAATGGTTGAGTTTGCCTATAATAATAGTTATCATACCAGTCTTGGGATGGCACCATATGAAGCTTTATATGGAAGGCCATGTAGAACCCCATTAAACTGACATGAAGTGGGAGAAAGGCAATTAGTGGGTCCTGAAATGATTCAGCAAACCACAGAAATAGTGAAGCTTATTAAAGAAAAATTGCAGGCAGCTCAAAGCAGGCAAAAGAGTTATGCAGATATCCGGAGGAGACCACTTCAGTTTGAAGTGGGAGATTTTGTTTTCTTGAGAGTTTCCCAAGTAAAGGTATTATGAGGTTTGGTAAGACTGGAAAGTTGAGTCCAAGGTATGTGGGACTTTCAGGTGATTGAGAGATTGGGGAACCGTTATAGGCTGGATTTGCCAGCAGATTTTGCGGATGTTCATGATATATTTCATGTTTCTATGTTAAGAAAGTGTATGAAGATCCAGCTCACATAATCAGATATCAAGGTGGTGACTTGAGACGGATATGACTATGCCAGAGTATCCGGTGCAGATCACAGATCGAAAAATAAAGAAGCTGAGAAATAAAGAAATTGAGCTAGTTAAAGTGCGATGGGAAATAGGTTGGGTGGTGAGGATCCCTGGGAGTTAGCGAGGAGATGGCTAAAGGGTATCCCTATCTGTTTGAATAAGCCTTTGTATTTCTTTTAGATGATAGTGCTTGTAAAGGTGTATATGTTTAAGTTATTTAACTTTGAGTTGTTGTTAGAATTCGAGGTCGAAATTTCTTTTTAGATGATAGTAATGTAACGTCGCGTGCTTTCAGATCCTTTGGATCGTGTTGTTGTGGTTGTGATGCCGTTGTGAGGCTAGTGTGGAGTAGGTTTGTGGAGTGTGCAGGTTGGTCCTGAAATGAAATAGGACCTGCTGCAGTTGAGAAGGAGTTGGCGGCCAGGGGTGGTCGTTGACTTGTTGGCGTCCAGGTAAGTTGTCGTGACTGCATGAACTAAGCGGCAGTGGATATGGACGTTTATGGTGGCGGTTGCCTAAACGGCAGAGGGGTTGACACCACCTGTGCAATCTACAGGTTATAGGGTCACCCGAGGGCAGGTTTTCCACCCTGTTCTCTTTCTCCCTTACTGGATTTAATGTCTCTTGCTTCCTTAATGCTTCTAAGAGCTGTAAAAGGATAATTGGGAGTTGGGGAATGCGGTGGCGTTGTCGAATCGGACGAGGAAATGTCGTGGCGAGGTGCAATTGCCGTAGGAGCTCGCGGGTAGTTTGGTGAGAAATCGGAGGAGGTTAAGAGGTTTAAGTGCATTCTAAGGTAGGGGACAGAACATGTTACTCCTTAGGATCATTAAAACATGATTTAACCACATGAATCAGCATGTTTAATGCATTTTCGGATTAAGTTGCACCATGTGGGGACAATGGGGGTTTGATAATTGAGTAGTAAACATGGTATTATGGCTTAATTATAATGTGTGGATGTTAGAGGAACTAATTCCTTAGTTTTCTCGAGGCTTTGGAATTAGAATGTATGTAGGATCGGTTTAGGGTTCTGCTGAAATAGAGGCTGAAGATTTGGCGTCAACATCGTTTGTCGCCCAGCTCATCAGCGGGATACAGACGGCCAGATCCATTGCCGTATACTTCCTGTAAGCGGCAGTCGATGTGGGGCTAACTTGTGTATAAGCAGAAATGACTGTTTATGGTATTACGATAATGAAATGGTGCGTTGGCACCTGTGGTGCACTGAGTGCACATGGTTATGTATTTAGCATACGGGGTATGCAGTTAGTTACTCACTTCGAGGCTGCGTGTTGTTCACGTGAGTACAGTTGGGTTCACGTGTAGTGGACCGTTGTTACCTGAGGTTTACGTGATGTTTCACGTGGTTTGTGTGTGACATGCACGTGGTTTGGTGTACGTGGCAAGTAGTACGACGCTACGTGGTTACCTCTCCAGTTGGTGCCCCAGGTTCTTTGGAGCCAGGCTGTTAGCTCGGGGATTTGTCCCGGTACTTGGTTGTACGTCGAGGTCTGTGTCGTATGACCTGGACACCCAACTCCTGGGGAGTTGTATGTCCGGCTGAGGAAAGACGACAGTAGGACAGTGACACTTGTGTTTATCTTTAGTCACTTGTAGCGCACTCGTAGTGGGGGGTACGGACACCAGTAGACGTACTGGACCCCAGCTAGTCCTTTTTCCAGTGCCTCACTCTAGAGAGTTTCGGGACAGGATCTCTAGAGGTGTCAGGCATGGGCCTGTGATCGTGTGGTCTGCAGGTGGTGGTGTTTGGTTGGTCTCCACAGTTGCTTGACCTTTTCACGTGGAGCGGCAGCTGGACCTTTCGTCCGTGGCTGCGAGACTGAGAGGTAGACCTGTGTTAGCTTGTCCGAGTCAGTTTCTGGTGTCGCGAACTAGTTCACGTGGCTCGTGTTTGGTTGTCTCTACTTTAGCTTATACACCTGTACTGGTTTGCCGTTTAATTATTACAGTTGTTTTTCGTAGTCGGCAGACGGTGAGTACTTTACAGCTTTTATATCCTGCTTAGCTGTTCTATAAATTGTTGGTACTGTTTATTACTTTTGTACCTGTGGTTTTTGGTTTGCTCGGTTTTGGGGGAGTTCCCTACTGAGCCAGTGACTAACGAGGCTCACCCCTACCCCCACAGGTGAGAGCGAGGAGGACGTTTCACGACCGTCGTCCAGTTCAGAGCCGCGCCGTAGCGGTGCAGGGTCGGTACCTCCAGCTGTGTAGTAGCAGCTCCAGCAGTGTAGTGTAGTTAGTTGTTTATTTTCTTCAGTTTGTACCTCGGGGTATGCCCCAGGCTCTTGTACTTCTTTCAGTTTTGTGGAATATGGTTTATGTAACTTTGAATATATATATATATATATATATATATATGTGGTGTGTTCCTTTGTGTTTACACGGACTGTGGTTTGGTATCCCTTGCGAGGCTTCGGCCCGTTCGCGGGAGGCGGACTCGGATCAAGTACGTTATCAGTTTAACGGGCTTGGCCGAGGCGTTCCGCCACACCCCATCCCCGTGCATCCATTGAGGGAGTGCTCCAGGTGACGAGCGTGCTCTAGTCAGAGACTCTAGAGCAGAGGGAAAATTGATGGTTAGGACAGCAGCATCGAGTTGTTTGTAGAGCTCTCTTGGTTGGTCTAGGATGCTGAGGTCGTTTTAAGTTCTTTCCGGTGTAGGCCAGCTAGTCCTCTTTCTCACTACCTTGATGTTTGTGGCCCCGGAACAACTTAGAGAGGCCAGCGTGGGATTGTAGTCCGGTCAGACTACGACAGTTACTGTTGTAGTTACCTTGTGTTCCCCAGCTCCACTCTAACGAGAGGCGGAAGCCAGGACTGTGGTTGAGGGTAAGACGTCAGTGGACGCTCTTAACCAGTTGATTAGTGGTAGTGGTTTTCGTAGCTAGTGTCGTTTGTCTAGGCAGGGTTCCCTCTATCTGTGTTCACAGTCGCAATGGTCACAACGTGCAGGCCGTATGGAGTTTTTGACCGCGTTACGGTTCCCGTACCGTTGCCTGTTAGCTAGCTTTCCTTCCCCACTTTCCTGCATTAGAATAGAATATATAATTGTTTCCATTTACTTTAGTTATATTTGTTTATCCCGCCTGTTAGAGCTAGTAGGCGATTGGTAGTCCCTACTGAGCTTCTGTTGTGAAGCTCATCCCTCCTTTTTCTAGGTGAGACTTCTCAGCAGTGGTCGGGTGCGCGTCGGACGAAGGAGGTGAGGTAGTAGTCGTCGTCCCCATAGCTAGTAGTGGGTTCCCTTTTCTTTCAGTTGTACTTTACCATCGGGGTATGTCCCTAAGGGCCTTGTTCTTCCCTTTGCTTACTGGTACTCGTTATGTTTGAGATTGTACCTAAAGCGATATGTAGTACTCTCGCTCTTTCCTTTTCTACTTTTACGTGTGCTCCTAGTTCAATAGTCGACATTTATTTCCTTTACATATCCTATTAGACTTGTTTTATAGCCCTTCTGGGTCCCCAGATCCATGAGCGGCAACCACGAAAATCGGGTCCTCAGCTGGGGCCGAGGGTCGGGTTCTCGGGGTCGTTACAAGAATCAAATGTCATTAGAAGATAAAAATTGAGTCTCATCAGTATGACCATAATCAAGTCTCATTAGAAGACAAAAATCGAATGTGAGTCTCATTATAAGATAAAAAATTGAGTCTCATTAGCAAGACCAAAATCGGGTATCATTAGAGAAGAAAAAGTGAGTCTTATCAATAAGACCATAATCGAGTCTCACTATAAGAAAAAAACTGAGTCCTAGTGTGGCAACACAACGTGAACGATATACTATATATAGAAGTCACAGATAACCTAAATCAAATTGGTTCATGCCAGAAACCATATTTGATTATCAAAGTTTATAAACCCACCTAAACCAGACCTCAAACAGAAATCTATAGAAACTATCTTAACTTTCGAAGATAATATTAAAACATTATCAGACCCTGATTTAGAAAAGGATATTAAAGTTTTTCAAGTCAATAAAAATATGATAGAAAATTTAACTCATGATTATTTAGAAAAAAACCTATTTCTGATTCTTCAGGCCATAAGCATTCGAATCATATTTTATTATATATAGAGATTGATTTTTATGAAAATATATTCTTTTTGGACAAGCTGTCTCCATTCTTATAGAGCTGTAAGGTTCTATAGTCCTATTAATAGTTATTGGTTATAATCAAAGGTAAGTAACTGTATTTGGATTATTGTAATAGGTTGTATTTTTTTTAGAATATCGTTTCCTATTAATAAGCAATTGAGTCTTGCTTATTTGCATAGATTTGATCAAACTAATTATATGAGAGACATTATTCATCTAAGATAGATAAAACAGGAAATACAACCTTCATATGCAAGTTCTACAATCTGATTATCAAAAGTAATATATTGTATTTTTTCTAATGCAGGTCTTACTGTTTCTATGGTATTAATATTAACATGTGACATGGATGCTCCTGAATCATTAGAGCATTTACTGTTTTTTGCCTATTGTTGACTCCATAAGTTATAGTTACTAGGATGGTGACTAAATTTGCATATTTAGTAGATATGGCAACATGTTGTTTGTGAGGAAGATCATTCTTATTGTTAAGATATCTTTGTAAGCCAAAAGATTTTCTAGCTGATTGAAATGATTTGGAAGATTCTCCTGTGTCACTTAGAGCGTTTAAATCTTTTATTTGCAATTGTCTAGGTAGCGTAAGGGATCTATTAATTTTTATTGATTACCATCTATGATTAATTTTTGTTTAATATTTTGTTGTTGTTGTTCTCTTAGTTTATCTATTGATATATACCAATTTTGTGGTAATGTTATTGCTTCTTGTCTGGGTTCTATAATTTCAGATAACTAAGTTGATTTCTAGCATAATGATATTTTCGGGTAATTTTTTTGTTGGAAATCTTATTTTCTGATGAGAGAGGCTAATAGGTTGGTGGTTATAGTCAATGGTTTACTACCCTTTTGCATTTGAATGCCAGCTAACTCTGATAAATAAATAGACTATATAATTTAGATAATGATTCGGTCAAATCTCAAATAGATGAAATTATGGCTACTGAACCTATAATAGAAGAAGCTCAGTCATCCACCAGACCTCAATCAACAAAAAGACCATATGACAGTTCTCAACATGCATACGATTTTAATATTCCATTTAAAGTATTTAATTCAAGTCAACCAGAAAGACCCCCAAATGAAAAACTATTCTTTGATAAATATCAGTTTTTTAACCAAGAAGCATCATCCGATCCATATGTTTTAAACATAGACAATATCCCTGTCTTCAAAAGAGCTGAAGCTATAATACTATGGTCCAGAAAGATATCAGCATTACCTATGCAATATCCTAATCTTACTACTGAAGAATTATTCAGTTTGGCTTTAAGTAAACTAGAAGGAAGTCTAGGTTTAACAATAGAAATATACAGGATACTAAAGAAATGATTATATATTAGAACTATTCTCAATTTTCATGATATGATAGGACACTTTCGTATTTATTATCAATTTCTTTGTGCAAGTACTATAAATGATCAAAACCTATGGATATAATCGAATCAACACTATCTCGCATGAAGATATTAATATCTGCTTTGTAGAACCCTTTTCTAGATTATATTCATCCCTGGTTTGGCGATTACCCTAACAAAATGGAATCATTGGGAAACAGAATACTTTAATAAATTACCTCCTCCATGGGATAATAACTGTAAAAGTCAATATCATATTACTTTACAACGTGTACAATCAGATAGAGCTGGTGCAGATAATCTGGCCACTCGCATGAAAGTGCAATAGAAAATATCATACTTGCTGCAAACAGGCAGCTATACAAAAATCTATTATAACTCTATACATGCCTTAAAAGCTTCAAGAACTCCTAAGCAAGCCTACCAAGATATAGCCCCGACATATGTTTTTGGTTGTCAACCTGAATATAAACCTCGCCATCCATTCTTTAGAAATAAACCAAAAATTCAACAACAGTTAGTTCCATATGCTCCATATAAATACAACTCAAAACCATTCGGTCCACAATACCATGCTAATCACCCAATTCATAGAAGGAGACCTAGATATAAAAAATTTTACCAATTCAAAAGACCAAGGTATGTCAGAAAAAATAAACAATATTTAAAGCCAAAACCTGAGTTGAAGAAAAAATGTAAATGTTTAAGTGTGGAGAAATAGGACATTATGCAAACGAATGTCGTAATAAAAAACCAATAGCAAATATCATAGAAGATATGAATATATTATGAATTATATGAATTATACTTGGATCTGATTTCCAGACCATGAAATAGAGTTATATGATTATGAGATAGAAAGTGTAATAGCAGAAATAGACTCAGATGAGAATCCTTTAGATGACTCTCTAGATACAGAAGATAGATTCTGTGAAATATGAATTTCCCTCTCGTATACCACCAGATTGATCAATAATGATATGAATTTAATTAGATAATGAATATACATACTTTGTCAATATGGTATCCGAAAGAGAAACTAGAAAATTTATCTATACATGAAGAAGATACAGAAGACTCTAATAAACAGTTAGTAATTTTTTATGAATCATATTAATAATAAATAAAACTCCTCTTGTTATAGAAAAATAAAAGTTTATAATTTCAAATGGAAATTTCTTAGACAGATAAATTCTTTATAGAAGATTGAAAGAGTCACAGATTCTGAAGAACAATAGTAATATAACCAAGATACAATAATCAATAAAGAACAAATAAAACAAGTGTTAAGAAGTATAAATGAAAAGAAAAAAACAAAAATGAAGTATCTTCATCTAGGATGTATAGATATTACTAAAAACAATTTTAGAAGAGGATAAATTCCCTTTCACAATTATATATCAGATAATAGACTCCTGACCCCATCACAGTCTATTTAGGAATGATACAGAGTAACTTGATATACCAATATTTAAGTTTAGGATCTTTCCTCAATATGCTATAAGTCTCAATGATAAAAATATAGATCAATTTCCGCCTACCTTTTTTGGTATTATAAAAGGTAAAAATGGTTGGTTAAAAAATGTAGACATTGATATCATTGAAGGTGTAATCAAACCTTCATATTCAGGAGAAATAAAAGTTATAATTAGAAACTGTGAAACAGATGCCATGATTAGAATATTAAATAAAATGAAATTAATAGATATCATTATACATAAACAAGTTGAATGGAATTGTCCAAACAGACAAATCGAATTATAATACATATTAAGGAACCAAGTAATAAGGTTCATATGTTAATTCCTATTTTGGATACAGGTGCAACCAAGTCTATAACAGATAATGTTCCCTGGCTAGACAAATATAAACAACAACTTGTAGAACCCAAATTTTTCTCTGGAATTATAGGAGAAATAACTTCAACTTTTGTAGCTAGAAAAGTACCAATATACATTCAAGATAAGATGATATAGAAGAAGAATTTATAATTCCGGAATTGTATCTTATTGATCAGTCTATAGGAAAAATGATCCTTGGAAATAACTTCATAAATTCATATTCTCCAATTACAATTGACAGATTACACAATATATTTACCAAAGATAAAAGACAAATCATCATCCCTAGATATTTTATACCCAAGCAAAAAAATATGGTCAAAACAGTCTCTGAAATCTTTGAAACCCAATTTATGAATAGTCTGACAGAACTCTTCTCTGATAATCCATTAAAATTATTTGATATAAGTCCTAGATATTGTAAGTTAGAACTTCTCCCTGAAAGTAAAGAGAAAAATATAAGAACTAAACCTCTTGTTTACTCGAAACAAGATACTGAAGAATTTAAAAATCAGCTTACTGAATTAAAAGCCATTCCGTTAGTACAAAATAGTTCTAGTCCACATACTTCTCCAGCCTTTATGGTCAGAAATTACTCTGAACAAAAGCGTGGAAAGCTCGTATGGTCATAAACTATAAACGCATCAACAAAAATTTAAGTTTGATGGATTTCATATCCCGAGTTGTGAAAGTATCATAAAAAAATTACAGAATAAACAATGGTTTAGTAAGTTTGATGCTAAGTCTGGTTTTTGGCAAATAAAACTTGCTGATAAAGAAACAAAAGAACTTTGTGCTTTCTCTACTCCATATGAACACTTAGAATGGTTAATAATGCCCTTTGGTATTAAAAATGCTCCTCAAATATTTCAAAAATGGATGAATTTTTTATTTAAATATTATGATCATTTCATTACTGTCTATATAGATGATATTTTAGTCTTTTCCGATACATATGAGCAGCATATTCAACATCTTAATATAGCTAGAAGTATCTTATTAAACATGGAGTTATACTCTCCCCAAAGAAAATAGAACTATGCAAACAAAAGATAGAATATTTAGGTAAAATCATCACTAAAGGTCAGATAGAATTACAGACTCATATTATTACTAAAATCATAGATTTTCCAGATACTTTACTACACTTAAGCAATTACAAAGTTTTTTGGGAATACTTAACTATGGTAGAAGATATATTCCAAGATTAAGTGAAATAACTCAACACTTACAAGATAAAATTAATTTGGAAAATAAAAGTATAAAAAGGACAATAATAAGATAGTTTCTAGATGGGATACAGATAAAATTAAAATAATTCTTACAGATAAAGAAAATCAAGAAATTAAATACTTAAAAACTATTATGACAAAAATCCCTAAGACTATAATACCTACACAATCCGATAAGTTGACAGTCTCTACAGATGCAAGTCAGTTTTATTGGGCTGGTGTAGTTTCTATTGAAACCTCAAAAGATATAGTTGGATATACTTCAGGAAAATTTAATAAGGCTGAAATCAACTATTCTACTTATGAAAAGAATTCTTAGCGGTATTAAAAACTATAAAGAATTTTAAACATTGGTTATTACCTTCAGAATTTAATATCAAAATGGATAATAAAGTTTATATCATTATATTAAAAATAGAAAAGAAGATCAAAATAGCCGCAGAATTAGATGGTTTATGCAATTAGAAGATTTCACTTATACTATATCTTTTGTGCCTGGATATCAAAATATTATTGCTGACTTTTTATCTCGTCCTTTTCAGCATGCAGCCTCAGAGAGATAATTTTCCATTTTTAAGAGCAGTTAATAGTAGTCCTCGCCAAAATAATATCCGCCCAGTCAATAGTCCCCGTCCCACAGTTCAAATACCTAGAAGCAGTCCAATAATAACTTTGGCATTTGCTGAAGGAGCTGTCAAAATAGATATGTCCAATAGTCAAAATCAAAGCATCATTCATAATCTTGCTCAAGGCAAAACTACATATAGATGTCAGAATAATCTTACAAGATATGCCTTTGATATCATCAATAATCTCTGGAAAAGAACTGGTGGACTTCAAAGTAGTCCAGAATATCTTACTAGCATAAGACAATTAGATGAATGCCTTTCTACCATGGAAGGATTTATCCATACTTTTCACCAAGAAAGATATAGCAGAGAAGAAAAAATTGCTGAATATGAAAAAGAATTGGCTCTAGTCCGAAATTCATATAAGGACTTGCTTATTAAGAATATTGTCCCATTCTTAGAAAACTGGATGGAAGATACTCCAGTTGTTGAACAGATTGATATTCTTAATAATCTGAACCACAATGAGATATGGTCTGCCAAGCTAGAAACTCTTAAAAGAAGAGCTTTATATAAATATTGCAAGTCTCATATGCCAATAGATGTTTCAAATATTGTTGACAAATATGTTTGGTATGATCCAATTCCGGATTTATATCAAGAATATGCAAAAAAATTATAAGCATTTGGCACATGAAACGAATAGCTCTGACATTTGATATGGTTGATAACAAAGCTATATATGCAATAGAACAAGGTCTAGTCCAGTGCTTAATAGTCTCCAGAGATCAAGTTATGAAAATGAATTTTCCCATGATAATAAAAATAGTAGTCAGTTGGCTCCCAGAGCTCATCCAAATAATTGAATTTTCCATAAGATCATCCTTCCCTGAACCAACCATTGGAAGGACACATCCTGCTCTTCAAATATGGGAAATATCTCCACAAAGCTCATATCTACTCTACTATGA
Organism: Colocasia esculenta; assembly: GCA_014218235.1. NCBI lineage: Eukaryota > Viridiplantae > Streptophyta > Magnoliopsida > Alismatales > Araceae > Colocasia > Colocasia esculenta. The sequence continues at coordinate 136,459,085 of CM024757.1, forward strand.
GAAGAAACCTCCGGCAACTTTTGATTGGCATAGAGAACAGAAGAAAAATCTGTGTCTAATCAAGAACTACAACAAGTTTCCAGCATCAGCAACTTCTTGGTGTGATGGACGTATATTAATCATTGATAAATTCAAGATCATAGCTCATCATCCAGAAAACACTACATCATTTGATACTTCACTACTGGGACCCTCCAGTCAGAAGATATTTGAGGAAATCCCTCAGATTAATCCCGAGGATGATAACTATGAAGAGGATGATATATTTGACATGGACATCAACCCAGAAGACATGTAGATAAAGAAGAATCTTCTGAGCCCGGAATACGCCAAAGAAGCATCAAAAGCTGCTGCTGCTTCAAGATAAAGAAGTGATGAGAAGGATGTGAAGTGATGTGACATAAGATGCTCTACAATCCAGACATAAGATGCTCTACAATCCAATAATTGTACTCCTTAATAGTAAGATGATAATATCGAATCTTGTATAGTTTCTCTAGAGTCTTCAACTCTTCTCTATAAATGACCTACCCCTTCGGGTTGTGAAGGGCACGGAGAAATAAACTAGCAATACATCAATATTTCTTCATCTCTCCGTCCCCACTCCGCTCTCCGCCTCCATCTTCTTTAGCTTCCATTCCATCTTTCATCCTTCCTTGCTTTTCCTCAAAATTTGGGTGCGGCAGTGCGGCCTCGTCGCACCCCAGCGGGTGCCATTAGATCACCATCCAACTGCACACAAAAAAAAAAAAAAAAAACTTGGCGTTGCGTGTGCCTGTGGCGCGCACAATGCGGGTGCCATTAGATGACGATCCAACGACGCCCGATGGGGTGCGGTGGGCTGCACCGCCGCACCCCATCATTTCATATATACACACACAATTGAAACACCAACAAACTGGCCAACCAAGCCAAGTTAATAGTTGACCCAAAGATGTAGGTCATAGAATTGCTAATCACGTATAAAGTTGAACTAGGGCTCACAATAGATCTGACATCAAGTATACCAACTAAAAACACTTTCCAAAATGGAAATAACATAATCATATAACCACTATTTTCTTCTCAGGGACCCTCAAACAAACAAGACTAAGGAATGTATTAGGTGTGAGCACCTTACTATTAATCATTACGTTAATCCAAATCCATAAGCACATAACTTTCTCTCTCTAAGACTCTTCTATCAAAAAGGAGATCTCTCCCTAAGACGTTGTCAAGGAACACTCAATCACTCAACCCCTATTCCATCAATGTGGGTAGCTTTTTCTTTAGATTCTCCTAAAATTGTTAAGTAACACAACGTGAGCGAAAACACTTAGTAGGGGTTATATAACCAAGCATAGTCAAAGTATTACACGTTTTGGATCAACTTGTGGCAAGAAGAACAACTACTGTACATTGCATGAAGTTATCGTTTCAGGAAAATGAATAGCAACTTCAAAAGGCATGAACATTTTAAGGGAACAAGTTCAGTAAGCATGAAGAAGAGTAGAGGGAAATGAAAATAATAGTCATTCAGTGCTATACATATATTCATATCATTCAGTAGCAACAACATTTAAAGAGGGAAAACTTCTCACTAGGATAAACAATCAGTCATTCACTCTTAGTGCAATGCCATACCCACTATCCAGTACATACTTCGAGGTGCTCCTCCTCAAACCTCGATGGCCCTATATGAATAGACATTGGAGGTCCACTTAAGCCGAAGCTCCACTAAGTCCAAACATTTTCCAGGAGTTTCAATGGCAAGATTTAAACACTCAGTAAGGAGTACTTAAGGTAGCATGACTAGATCTGGTTTAGGACAAAGGTGACAGTCAACACGATAGCTCAATCACGATTTTCTTTGTAGCAAGACTTTAGTATGGTACAAAACCCAATCAATACGTGAAATGACCAACCTTTAACAGATATTTAAAAGATTAGTTTGTTTTCTTTTACGTTCATCATGCATGTTAAATCCATTCAGCTAGTCTTTGGGGATTTGGCTGACTCCTTTTAGGAGCAAAGCTCACTAAGGTTTGTAAACATGATTAGTCATTGGAAAGAGCACTGGCCACTCAATAAAACACGATTAAAGTAGCCTAATAGCATACACAGTGGAAGGAGATTAGTCGAGCACAGGACTATAGTGTAGTCAACCTCGATGACCCCACAACAGGTTAAGGTATAAGCTCTGGATGGCCAAGCCCAGAAAAGAAAAGAATGAAAGGGAATCCTTTAATCATATAGTATCTAGAAGGAAAGAGACTACCTTCGCACAGTCACCCTATAGCTTGTTGGGTCGTGTCATCATCTGAGGAGGGTTTGGCCATGAGCAAGAATGGCCTCGCCGTCAGTTATCATAAAGGAACAGGGGTATGGATGATGATCACTACACCCTACTCTCTTCTAACATGTTATGCATTAACTTAGTTCTTTACAGTGTTTACACCACAAGAAAAGGCATAGATAGAGACTGACCACTTCAGTCTCTATTCGGTCACTAGCGGAAATAGTGACCGAATTGAGACCGAATAAGACCAAACATTTCCATCAAGATATTTTGGATACAAATATGTGACCAAAAAGATTCAGTCTCTATTTGGCTTTAGTTTTGAGACCAAATGTAGTTAGTCTCTATTTGGTCTCAATATTGATGGCCAAATCAGACAATGATGGAACAAATTCAGCCTAAAATTTGAGACTGATTTTGTAACAAAAAAGTTTGGTATTAAAATACAGAGGCCTGAATACTTAGTGACTGAAGCATTCGATCATAAATTCAGTCACAAAATCATGAACAATTTTGTGACAAAAAATGTCTATCTAAGTTTGTGACCGATTAGATTCGATATTATATTGGCCTCTGTATTTTTATTTTTTAAAAAACATACAACATAAATATGAAAAATAACCTATTTTACAATAATACAATAAGAATGAAACTACTAACACAATCGCCAAACAAACGTACACAACACACAAAGTTGTATATGCATGTAAATTGATATATTTTATGCTTTTATGTCCTCATTTATGAACTATGATTTGTAAAAATGGCAAAGGTGCTAAAGTATACACCAACGTTTCAGGAGGTGTTTTTCAAAACCCTAAGAAAAAGGGGACGGACCAGTACATTAGCGAAAGAGTCCAGGAGGTTGCAGTAAGTTTACATACATATATAAGTTTTTTTTGTGTTATGTATGCTTGTTTGGTGATTGTGTTAGTATTTTCATTCTTATTATGTTATTATAAAATAGGTTATTTTTCATATTTATGTTGTATGTTTAAAAAATATATACATAAACCGATTTGAGACTGAATCTGATTGGTCACAAAACTGAGATCAACATTTTCAGTCACAATTGTGTGATCGAATTTGTGACTGAATACTTTGGTCACTGAATATTCAAACCCTAGCTTTTGAAACCAAAATTTTCAGTCACAAAATCGGTCTCAAATTTGAGACTGAATATTTTTTGTCACTATCTAATTTGATCATAAGTTTTAATACTGAATAGAGACTGAATCTTTTTAGTCACAAATTTGTGGCCAAAACATCTTGACCGAAATGTTCAGACTCTATTCGTTCTCAATTCAATCACTATTTCTTCTAGTGATGAAATTGTGACCAAATAGAGACCGAACTGGTTTGTTTTCGATCTGCGCCTTTTCTTGTGGTGTCTCAAACTTAATTTTCAAACATGTATTTTTAATTTTCAAATTTTTGTATTTTTTAAGCAAAGATGAATAAGCAAGTTCCATTCTTCGAAGGAGAAGGTTTCAATTTCATTGCTCACCTGGATGCGTTCTCCTTTGAGCGCCATGAAACCCAACTCGATGTCCTTTTGCTTCTCAACATCCTCCAACAATGATGTTGACTCATTGGAGTCGCTCCACATGGCCACCATCGTCTTTGACTTCTGGATTTTGCCCTTCTTAAGCTTCTTCAAGTATTTTAGGCAATCTGTTCTCACATGACCCAATCGTTGACACTCGTAGCAAACCAAATCCTTCTTCTTGCTCGTGTCTCCTCTTTTTGTCTTGGGCATGTTGTCTATTCTTCTTCGGCTATCAGGATGCTTCTTCTTTTTACTCAAACATTTCTTTAGCCTCTTGGTCAATGTGGCCAATTCTTTTTCTTCCTTGCTTGAGTCACTATCCTCCTCAGAGTTGTCATTGAATTGTTTACATGCCTTAAGCGTGAATGTTTTGTTGTTTGGCTCCTTGACTTACTTTTTTTCAAATTGATCTCATGCGTCATTAGTGAGTCTATGAGTTCTTCCACGGTGAGGCTTGAAGGATCTTTTGAGTCCTTGATCACCATGGCTTTTTGTGCGCCATGCCATGGGGAGAGATTGCAGGATTTTCCTTACTAACTCTGAGTATATGTAGACTTTGGAAAGCACCCTTAATCTATTTGTTATCTCCATGAGCCGCATGAAGATTTCTAAAATTGTTTATACATGGCTCATCTTGAATAACTTGTATTTGTGCACAAGGAGACTGGCCTTCATCTCCTTGACCTCCGACGTGCCCTCGTAGACTAGCTTGAGGCTATCTCACATCTCTTTCATTAAGCTACACATAGAAACACAAGAATACTCATTAGGATGCGAAGCACATTGCATAAAATTTATAACATAATAATTCAATTTAGACTTCTTAAAATATTCATCATTTCATTTCTCCTCTTCCTCGAGCAATTTGTATGGACCATAACCACTTTCTATCGTTCAAAATCTTGAGCATGACGAAATACAATCATGCAATTTTTCCAATGAGTATAGTTGGAACCATTAAAGAAAGGTGGGATTTGGATGGAGTGGCCCTTGGGGAGAAGACTATGGTTGGCTATCTAGGTCGATCACTCTTTTTTGTTAGAGACTACTCTAATACCAACTGAAGTATGCATATGTCAATATGTGAGAAAGAGGGGAGGGGCGTATTGCAAATTGGCTCTGCCCAATTTAAAAAAAAACACCTACAAATTCAACTTAACTAAGCGAGCACTTAAGAACATCAGAAATACTCAGAACTTTAGAGCGAACCCAATTATCCTCATGTGCACGTAGAAGGGAGATAAGAGATAAGGATTCACGCCACAGTGCATAAATGATTTTTTGGTGGTTTGGCACACCCCCATGTGACCTATGTCCACCACTCATAACTGTGAGACTCACACTATATTGTTTCACAAGTACAAGACACAAGACCCCTCGCCCACATTGCTTTCTCTGGGACAAAACTAAGAACCTTGTTTCCTGGGACAACGATACATGGAGAAAAATCTCCACATGGTGATGTACACACACCTCACCAACCACACATGTGCTTGGCAAACTCAAGCACACTCGTACACACACACAATATAACTCTTGTTCAAATAGAAAAACAAGACTAGACAAGGAGGAAAAATGAAAAGACTATCAAGTTTAGATTCCCCCTATCATAAAAATCAACTCTTTAATTGTCAATGCTCGACGAACACATGTAGATGTACAGGCTGATGTAGAAATCATCTCCAAATGAAGCCCAAAAATTGGAACACTTTACACATGTTCTCTTGAACTTAGGAGGGCGTTACAACAGAACACCACTGGAATGCTCAGGACATGATCAATCTTTAGAAATATGTCTAAGGCATGAGTATAGCTCCTCTAGGGCAAAAAACTTTTCCTTTATATCTAGGGCAACAAAATTTGACTTGTGGAGGCTTGGGAGATGTGCCCAATGACGAGGAAGTATTGAATTTATAGTTCTATAAGCATCCGTGAAGATTTGGAAACAATCCATGAAATGCCCATCTCAGGCCTAGTACGGTCATCCCGACCCATGTCGTATCAGAGAGAGACGCAACAGTAACAATAAGAAAATACCCAAGCGATAACGAAATAGGTCAAGACATACACAACGAGTTAATAATGATAGTAGCAGAAATAGCAATAACTATCCATCAATTTAATTAACCAAATCCCATCGTCTACATAATAGCAAAATGAAATAACATAACTAGTACAAAAGTACATATGTCAAATGTCTAAACTACATGTACTCTCCATGTACTAAATCACTAAACTCCACATCTCACAATAACACTACTCCTTGCACTCGAAGTCAGACCTCACTAGCTTCTCAGTCACATAGTCTCTCCTGAAGCGTTAGCAAATATGAGTCTATGAAATAGACTCAGCAAGCAACTCATGATCACAATCCACAGTATCGGGACAAACTCCGAGCACAATGAGCCTAGTTCACAAAGAACATGTGGTACCTAACCAGAGAGACAATCCATATAAGCGTCGAACTATCAAACACGACAAACCATATAGTCCACACTAATCATTGTCGAACATTAATCAAACCTTTAAGTTCCATGCTTACAATCATTAACACTTACAATCTAAAATCACTTTAACATTACTTACATTATAATTAATAATTTACATTACCTTACTTAACATATAAAATATACCACATACTAACCATACATTACCACTAATCTACTCAATTCCATGAAATCCACATTTAAATAACTTTCATAATACTTAAACACACTAAACTAGCAAAAGAACACCAAAATTGGGTCCCTACAAGACCCACACTGACAAGCCCAACACAAAAACCTTTAGGAACCATAACGCGATGGGGCCGCATCGCACTTAGAATGCGACGGCTTGATAAGTCACGTTCAAAACAATTGACCAACAAGCTGCTTTAAGAATGCAGCGGCTAGACATGTGACGTTCACGATGAGAACACATCAGGGTTGGAGGCCACATTCAGAATGCATCCCCCCTACCCATCACGTTCTTAGATAGAATGCAAGCCTCTTCTTGCTCAACCAAAAATCACCTAAGAACACCATTTCGAACCGATTCAATCTCGTACAACATATCTAAATCAGCTAGAAGGCCCTCTTAGGTTGAGGCTCTCTTGCAGATTTACGCAAACGTACACACAGAGAGAGAGAGAGAGAGAGAGAGAGGAAAAAAAGAGAGGCTTTGAGCTTGAAATGCTTGAGCTGAAGGCTTGTTACTTTGAGTGTAAGCTCTGTATTATTCAGTTCGATGGCCTTCAACTTCTTATACACCCATCGGAAGAAGATGATCGTTGAAGCAGGACCGTTGGAGCTGCTTCTTCTCCTCTTTTTATGAGTCTAACGACTTCTTCCTTATGCCTACTGGTTGCTTGGAGCAGAGAAATGTCTTCTTATGCATGTTTCCAAGGTCTTAGGCCTTATTAGCTTGTCTAATATTTTGCTTCATGAGAGTACTAGATTTCTGCAGGCACAAAGGATATTGTTAGGTAAGATAGGTCATGTGTCTGTCAACACCTATACCTCTTGTGCATAAATCCATATTTCCTACTGATAGTTTGCTATATTAAGTAGATGCCTTTCTGTCTTAGCTGAAAAGAGGGAGACTTTGAGACATAAAAAATGTAGTTTCAATAAAAGAAATAATAAATTAAAGATATGAAGTATATTTAAAATTTATTGGGCACCAAAATAGTCAATCAGGCAATATTCAAACTCAAGATATAACCATCGATGTATTTGACTTAAATTGATCACCAATCGGAAGCATTATAACACTAATCGATATGAGACAGGTCATTTGTTCACCAATCAATGTGAAACAACACCAATCGTTATAAGTTAATGCTATTTGGTCATCAATCGATAAGATATAGTATTTATAACACCAATCGAAAGAATTTAATCCAATTGTTCACTAATAAGAACAATATAACTTAAGTGTTCATCAATTGGAACATTTTAAACACCGATCGGAAGAACACTTGTTCTTCAATCTATAGAAACTTAAACATCAATCGATAAAACCTTTATTTTCCAATCGATAGAACATTGTTCACCAATCGCAAGTCTAAACATCAATCAGAACACCAATCGGAACAAGAAACACGTCGACTTAACATGACGCGTATAACCAAACCTTCATCAGTCAAAGTCTAACTTTGACTTGTGAACAGTTGAAGAACAAATTCATTATTACAATAGATATTTTCCATGATAATTATGAGAAGAAAAATATTATTAAATATATTTTATGAGATTTTTGATAAACATAAATTTTTATTATCACAAAAATAAAAGGATAAAATATAAAGAGTGGTTCAACAATTGGAAGTAGACACGCAAACCTTAGACACTGAGATTCATACACTTGAGCACCCTAAGTCGTCTCTCTCTAGCTATCCTCGTTCCCATTAATTTATTGACTTACGGATCACATGGTTCTCTCTAATGATCATTCATGGGGTTCCCTAGCTACTTTTTGTTGTCTGGAAGTGCTAATAGAGTTTGTAGTGTTCTCTCATCAACAAATTTAAGAGTTCGTAAAGATCAGATAGTAAAAATTTAAAACTACTTTTCGAATTCTATTATGGACGACGGCCAGCCTGTAATAATTTGTCAAGACTCTTTTTTTTCTCTCTTTCCTTGACAACCGGCATTGGAGGGAACCCTCATTCGGCTCCCCCTTTCTATATCTATCTTTCTCGCTCTCTCTCTCCCCAATGTTGGGTTCATCGTAATAAGTACTATTCTTAGGTTGAAAGAAGTTAATTTCACAGTTAAAAAGATAACCACAGCGACAGGTTTTAAATAGAATGATAATTTAATACTTTTTTCTTTTCATTATGGAGATTACAATTGAATCATTTATGATTGAGAAATGCTACCTGCACGTCCGCTCGGTTGCCGGGCGGACGTGGAAGCGCCGCGGGCCGACCTGATTGGTCGGCCGCACAGGCCCCACGCGAAACTCAGCGTGTGGGGCCCGCGCAGCCGGTCAATCAGGTCGGCCCGCGGTGATTCCACGTCCGCCCCCGAGCGGACGTGAGAAAAGTATTTCTCTTTATGATTAGGATCCACTGTAACATTTCCTTGAAACGAAAAAGATAACTTGAAAAGCATTTCTCTTTATGATTAGGATCCACTGTAGACATTTTCCTTGAAACGAAAAAGATGTACTTCCAAAAATAAAGGTCGAAGACGACGAGCAGCTCAGACAGCAGCGCGTTGGCGAAGTGGCAGAAGACAAGGAGAGAGGCGTTGCGTTTCTCTCCGCCTGCTTTCGCTTCTTTCTGGAGAGAGGAGGGCGGAGAAATCTGAGAAAACCCATCGCCCGATTTGAGCGGCAGGCCGTGTGAGGCTGTTTGGCTACGCTCCTCCGCCTTGCCATGGCGCGGCTGACGTCCGATCTTCACGGCCGAGTCCAAGCTGCTCAGCAGTTCGACCAGGGCGCTCTCCTCAACTACGCCCGTTCCAACGTCGACGGCTTCCCTCTCTCCCCTGTCAAGTTCACCGTTTCCCAGGTGCGCTCGCGCCGCCGACGCGGCTGTGTGAGCCTGTTCCCCATCAGCTTGGAAGCCGCCTCTAAATTCTTCTTCTTCCTCCTCCTCGGCAGTTTGGGTATGGGCAATCGAATCCGACGTTCTTGCTGGAGGCCCTGGAAGAGGGCCGATCGGGTACGTTCATCAAAAGGTACGTGCTGCGGAAGAAGCCTCCCGGTCAGCTACTGCAGTCGGCTCATGCCATTGAAAGGGAATTCCAGGTAATCGTCGGTGTGTTCCTCCTTTCGTGGACCGCTGATATATTAAATGAAAAGAGAGAATGTAGGCCAACAAAAAGAAACCCCCCCAAAAAAACGGAACAGCCCACCTATATAGGTCCACCCATCCTAGAATGTACAAAAGAGACTCAACTCCCCATCAAGGCAAAAAGAGAGGAGTTGGCCTGATCCGGATTACATAAGATCGACACCCGTTCCCTGACTATGCCACAAATCCCTCCAACAAGAGATTCAACAACCCGAGGTGCCCTAGAAAAATACGCCTGTTCCTTTCTCCCCAAATCATCTATAGGGTAGCATGCAAAATGAGTCACCACACTTTCCGGTCACCCTTAATAGGTGTGGATGTTGTTTCCTATTCGGTCTTGGGCCGAACGGGCCTCCACTTAGGATAGAGGGAAGGGATTGTCGCCTGTGTGGACGAAGGCCTACAAAACCCATAGAGGATTAGGGGGGTCCGGTTGAAGAATCGGGGAGAACCCTCCGATGCCTAAGTCAGGTCAGACTGCAAAGGAGACAAAAATGGAAGGTTCTCTGGTATATGTTCGCGCGTGGGCGAGTGTGTGGGGGAAATGTCACGTACCTTTGCATGAGGATTACCTGTGCCTTTTATAGGCAAGGGAGACGAAAGGTCCGGACACAATCTCCTTCAATGATGATCGAAGGGACGCGTCGGTTGGAGTCCCTAGGTGGGGAGTTGTCCGTTTGAGGCGCCTGTTGGGATTCTCCGTCATTAATGCCCTTAACCATGGGGTGCGTGCTGCGCCGTCATATTAACTACTGTTGGTAGGCGAAGGGCCGCTTAGAGCCGCGGGCCAAAGGGGCGCCGCGCAGGGGCCTGCTCGGCCCGGGCTGCGTGGTGCCCGGTACTCGATAGCGCTGCTCGGTGTTCGGTGCCTCAGGTGATAGGCTGCAGGAGGTTTGAACAGGAGGCCCGTGGTCTGCCCGATAGACCATGTCCTGCTCGAACAGGCTGTGAGGTGTCCGGAGACTACCCTTGGGGCCCTTAGGTGCCTGGCGGCCAGAGCGTGCTCGGAAGCCAGTGGCTGAACCCGAGGACACGTGGCTTGATGACCAAAGCCTAGTCGTCTTGATGGGCCATAATGGGCCTATAGGCCTAGGAGGCTGAAAATAGCCTCTACACTTGCCCCCCACCTTCTCAAGTCTGTTCGGATGTGATCAAGAGCACTTGAGAGGGGAGATGTCTGCTCGACGTCACCCTCGCATTAAATGCGATGCCGACCGGGCGGTGCGTATGGTTTTTGGCGACGCCGTTGAAGCTCTCCTTCCCTATCGTTTTGTTAGTAGCGATGTCGCAGCGAGAAGACAAGGTAGTCGCCGTGGCCAGAGCGAGCGGATTAGCGTTGGTATCGTCGAAGGGTCCGAAGTATCGGTTCTTCGAAGGCCTTCGGAAACGTTTTCGCATCGGTGAGGAGTACGACATCATCCTGGCCCGCGAAGACTAGTCGTACCTGTTGGACAAGCCCAGCTGCTTCACGCTCTCTCTGGACCTCCGGCTGCTTCGCGCTCTCTCTGGACCTCCTGGAGGCAGGATTCTGGCTACCGTTGCCGTAGGTGGCGAGGAGCCTGCTGAACGCGTGGAAGATCGCGCCTATTCAGCTGACACCCAACTCGTGGAGGACGATCTGCGTCTTCTGCATTATCTGCGAGCTGCGGGGAGTTCGAGCCTCGGTGGATATCTTCCAGGGTCACTTCAGCCTTGCCTCCTCCCCGCAGTCTGGGAACGGTGTGTTGTACACCAAGCACCGGCTAAACAGGATGCAAATCCTTTTTTCTGGCAAGTTTTCGAACAACAAGGGATGGATAAGCTGCGTCTTCTTCGTCGGCCGACGTCAAGGGGCTGGAGCGCCCGAGTGGGGGTTCCCTACTCGGATCTACGACCCCCTGAAGAAGGACGTCGTGCCCCTCTTGAATCAAGAGGTGGCGAAGGCGTCGGAGAGCCTGAACACGGTACTCGTAGAGCACGCTGAAGACTACTTGACAGAGTTCCAGCTCGTCAAGTACGGGCTCAGCCGAGCATGGGGTGAGTACTCGACTTCACTTTTGGCCTTTGATTCGTTGAGGGGTTGCCTTCTGACTCTTCCCCTTTTTTTTTTTTCGCAGATGCTGCCGAGCTGGCTGCCGGTCGGGACCAGGAGGACATGACCCTTTATGCCGAACAGATCACCGTCAATTCGTATTTGATGTATTTGGGCGAGGGCGCGCCCCTGACCGTAACCGGAGCAGGCCGACCTTCTGCCAGCGGACGTCGTGCCGAGAAGCGACCTCTGATGATCAGTCTTTGGAAGTAGCCCGCTGCTCTGAAGGCAGCGAGGGTCGCACAGTAGGAGGCCGAGGAAGAGGAAGATGTTGCCCCCCAGCTTCAACTTCACAAGAAGAGGAAGCTGGTGAAGGCAGCCGAACAAGAGAGGTCGAGGGCCTCTGTCGTGACGGAACCCCTGACAGTCGAGGGGATGCTATCATAGCTGGGCCTTGGTGGCGATGACGTGGTCGTCGTCAGCGATCCCTCGGATGGGGGCTCCTCCGAGGGGCTAGTTGGGGCGTTGGAGCCCTTGGCCCCCGCCGTTGGTTCCGAGAGGGGGGCACCGAGCACGGCAGATACGGAGGAGACGACCCCGAGTTGCTGCCTGCTCCCATGATTACCTCCCAGACGGCCGTTGCCGTTGGTGGGGCTGTTGTAGAGGGAGCGCCGGAGCTCCCAACGTCGACTGGCGCTGCGGCAGAGGGTTAGTTGCAAGAGGATTCGCACGCGCCTGGAGCTGAGCAGTCAGAGGATCGTGGCGAGGCGGGGACCTTGCAAGGGGTGCCCGCCGAAGAAACCGAAGGCACGGAGGTGGCGGCTGCAGGCGCGAACTCGGGGCGAGTGGTCAAAGAGTCCGTCCTCGCCTTCGAGCAGGCCGTTGGCGTGGCCGAGACCAGGACGGGGTCCGAGGAGGACCGCGTACCCCTATCAAGGGTGCTAACGATGAAGACCCCGTCCCAGCCTTCAGAGGCGGATTTGGAGGCGGCCTTGGAGTGTCTCGAAGCATGCCCTTCGACCCGGGCTCTGCCCCCCTCTTCCCACCACAGAGCAACTAGAGGTGCTTATGTGGTGCCAGGGGCTGAGCTCGGAGGAGACCCCTGAGCGGACGGAGGGGAGTGGCCATCGGGGGAGCCACTCGGAGGACGACGTCGACGCTGACATCGACGAGCTAGTCGGCGGCATCACGCGGTCGGTGGAGACGCTCTGAAGGTTGGCGTCGCGAACGCAGGATAAACGGTATCTCTGGGATGCTGAGATTGCGTTCTCGACAGAGCGCGAGGAGCGCCACCGTCGTTGGGAAGCCGAGCTGCGGAGGGAGAATGACAACCTCCGGATAGCGCTAAAGGCTTCCGAGCGGGAGCTCGCCATCGCCAGGGCAGAGAAGATTGCCCTTACGGGGGTCCTCTATGAAGCCGAGGCTCGTGGGGTCGCCGAGTATAAGGCTGGGCCCGAGTTCCAGGAAGACCTTGAGCAGTCCGACACGACCTGTTACAAGGTCGGACTCGAGGTCGGTGAAGAGCGAGGGCGACCACTGGCCACCTTGGAGTATGCCCGAGAGGCCTTCGAAGCCGTCCTCTGGGAGTGCCGTCGGCGTACTCAAGATCCTCGCCTGGACGGGGTCTATTTTGCCAACTTCGGGCTGGTCGGATGCCTTCAAAGGATGAGGAGGCCGACCCCTTTGACCAAGCGCCCTGAACTATGCATCTTCCTTTTTTTGTTGTATGTAACTGTTGAACCCGAAAAATGTCGGGATTTAGACAAGTCCCGGGCGGCAAATTCGCCCGGAAATCCACATGTCAACCCGGAATGACCTGGAGTGAGATGTTCAAAAGTCCCGTCAACAGTGGGAATACACACCCCGGATAGCCGAAACTCGATGTCCGGATTCGCGTTCAAGATCGCGTCTGATGCGGATGGGTTCGAAAAAGTCAAATGCACGTGCTCTCCGAAAATGGAGTCAAACGCACGAGAAACGGTCGAAAGCGCACGTTGGGTGCACGTCAAATGCACGTGGATGCACGCATGCGCGTGCGCGGTAAAGCCGTCAACCAACAAACCAAACTTCAGAAATCCCCAGAGCTTTCCAAGCACGAAATGGCCAAAGCGTGGAAGGCCCAGGCCAAGGCGCACCCCCGCCGGTCTGCGCAGGGGCACCCCCGCCGGTCTGCGCAGGGGGCGCACCCCCGTCGGTCCGCACAGGGGCGCACCCCCGCCGGTCCGCGGGGGGGCGCACCCCTGCGGTCCGCGCAGGGGGAGCACCCCCGCTGGTCCGCGCAAGGGGGGAGCACCCCCGCGGTCCGCGCAAGGGGGGCGCACCCCTGCCGGTCCGCGCGAGGGCGCACCCGCCGGTCCGCGCGGGGGGCGCACCCCCGCCGGTCCGCGCAGGGGGCGCACCCCCGCCGGTCCGCGCGAGGGCGCACCCCCGCCGGTCTGCGCGGGGGGAGCACCCCCGCCAGTTCGCGCAGGGGGCGCACCCCCGCCGGTCCGCGCAGGGGCGCACCCCCGCCGGTCTGGGCGGGGGCCCACCACCCCGGCCGGGTCAGGCTGGGCACCCCCGCCAGGCAAGAAGGGGCGCCGGTTCAGCCCCGCCAGCAGGGGGGGCGCCAGTCCGACCCCCGCCGGTCAGGGGCCTGACTGGCGGGTACCCTCGCCAGTTCGATTCCTTCGTGGGCGTACCCCCGCCGGTCTCTCTGCCTCTCTGCCGCGCTGCCTCGACGCTCGTGCTGCCTCGACGCCTGTGCCGCGCACCCTCGCCGGGTCGCATACCCCGCCGGTGCGGCCCCTGAAAATCCTATAAATAGGGGGGCATACCCCCATTGCAAGAGGGCCGGCTTCCAGAGGGGCGAGGCTCTCGCGCGGAGACCCCCGCCTGAGAGATTCTTCCTCCCCCACGCTGGCGAGATGCTTTTGCGTCCCAGCGAAACCTGAGGCCGTCTGGCGCTCGAGAATTCTCTCGCGCAGACCCTCAGGAGAAGTCCCCCTCCTTTGGGAGGGAGGGGACATGTTTGTTCTTCGTACAAAGACCCCAGTGCGGGACCTAGTTTGTGTAAAATTACACAAAGGCCCCCTTGGGGAGGAGAAGATTTGTGCATGTGTGTGAAATTGCACATATGTCCCGTACACGGGCCCAAGCTTCTGTGAAATTAAGCAAAGCGCCCGGGGATATAAAGTTTGTGTATGTGTACATCAAAAGTACACATATACTCCTGTCAGCCAGGAATTTACAGGAACACCCCTGCTTCTGAGAAAATTGCAGAAATGTCCTCATGAAGGACAAAAGTGCAGAAATATCCCCGTGAAGGATTAAAAATCGTAGAAGTACCCTCGCTGCCCGAAAAGTTGCAGATATGTCCTTACGGCGCGGAAAATGGCAAAGATAGCCTGACGGTCCGCGCCTCTTGTCCAATCCGGTGGAGCGGGACCCACTTCGCTTCTATGAAGTGGCTTGCGCTCTCCTGGGTGTGACTTGAAGCCGAACTCGAGGGGAGTTCTCGGGAAATGCCACCAAATGACTGGAACATCCCATAAAGCCAGAAAACGGCCGGGATGTCCGAGAAAGCCAGAAAACGGCCAGCAATGTCCCAGAAAGCCAGAAAACGGCCGGATGTCCAAGTATACCAAGATGCGGCACAGGCATCTAGAAAAGGGCATACCCCCATTGCAAGAGCATGCCCGAAGGCCTTACAGGTTTGCACAGATCCCCTGTGAACACTCCAGCTGGTCCGTACGCGAGCTTACATAGGCCGCACGTGTCAACACCCGTTGGTGCTTTGCCTTCGTGGTCGAGCCCTCTTGCGCTCGCCCGCACAGAGACGCCACAGGTTGTTACAAGACCCCCGTAGAGGCACATGTTTAAGTCCTCCGGTGTCATGAAACGACACACGTAGATGCGCATGTTTAAGTCCTCTGGTGTCATGAAACGACACACGTTGAGGCACATGTTTAAGTCCTCCGGTGTCATGAAACGACACACGTTGAGGCACATGTTTAAGTCCTCCGGTGTCGTAAACGACACACGTAGAGGCATGTTACCCTGTGGAGGTACAAACACCCCATTGGTAACACAAGTGTACTCATTACCATGTAAACGTCCGACGGAGGCACAAACACCCCGTCGTCGACCCTATGTAAATGACTTGTTGTATACACGTCCAGTGGAGGTACAAAACTCCATTAAAGGCGTAAATGTAAACGTTATGAGTATAAATGACATGAGCTTGAATAAAATTGTGGAAATTTATTTGTCATCTGTCTTTCTTTAAATTTCGGCATACGGTCTTTTAATAAACATTACGCATCCGAAGGTATTCGAGTGTTATACTCGATGTCAATGAAACACCGACTTCGGTCGGTGGGGAACGGTCCAGTATACGACCACTCCAATCGCCCTGAACGCGAGCGCACGCGGAAAAAATAAAGAAATAAAATGAAATTCGAGGGTATCAGGGTTCGCACCCAATACCCCTCGTAAAATAAATCTTTGTCTGTTTCTCGTAAACAGTCTGACACGCCCGCAAGAAAGCGAAAAAGAATGAAATGAACAGAAGCCCCCCGGGGCAAAATTCATTTTGTAAGAAAAGAAAGGAGAAAAAAAGGGGAAAAAATCCGCGTTCCAACAATCTGGCACGCCCGGTGGGACTGTTCCTGCCTTCCATGCATATGTAAAAAGATCGTATGCTGATATGAAAATAAAAGATGACTAATTTCCACACTACAGGTACAAGGAGCGAAAGTCGGCGAGAAGAAGCCCGCTTCCACCTGCAAGTTCAAGTCTGCTCAATGGCCGCCGTCACCTACGGTCCGATGGTCGTTGCATGCCACGCCAAGTGTGGCTACTTGACGACGCTGACCGTATTCGGCGACTTTCCTGCTGTGGTGGGATCCCCCTACTTCCTAGGGGTGGTCCCCGCCGTCCAAACTACTCTAAAGACGGCACCCAAAGCCACTGCAACTAGGGGCACCAAATCTCGTCCAAGCCAAGGTCGAGTCTTCTCGGTAAACACAATCTCCTGCGTCGCAGTCCCTAGAAAACAGGGACAGCGCCAGGGGCGCAGGGGCAGCAAGCCCCACGCGGTCGTCTCCAACTCCGGCAAAACCGTGCTTGTGGGAGACATCCGCGTCAGGCTCGATGGAGGCGAGCCGATATTGCCCCGGGACAGAAGCGTCCCCACGGTGGCAACCTCCAACAAATACGCTCCCCTCCAAGGGATGCGTCAAGAAGATCGGGACTCCCCAAAAGGAGCCCGACAGGGGCAGGCATCAAGCTCGGCGCCCCAGCCGCCTCGCAAAATGAGGCAAATGTGGGTGACCAAGCAGGAAGCCCGCCAAATCAAACAGGCTAGAGCGGATCAACCCGCCGAACGCCCCAAGAAGGCTGCACCGGGGTGAGAAAAAGCTCAGGACCCCGAACTTCCTCGTCCTCGCGGACAGAAAAGGAGGGGTGTCTACCGGAAGCCCAACTTCGTCTCCACCCAAGCAGAACCTGCTGAAGAAGGAGACGCGAGTCGCGCTGAAGCTTCCACGCCTAGGGTCTCAGTCTTTGAAAGGCTGAGCACCTCAGTCTTTAGCAGACTTGGAGCGGCAATCCGTCCCAGCGCTCAGAAGCCCAAGAAGCGGAGAGTGCAACGGACGTCTGAAGAGGGTGGAGGCATGAAGATCTTCACCTGCTATGCTTCCGGAAGGGAAGCAGCTGGGCCATCCGGCATCCCTGCGGGAGCGCTCAGGATAAACGAGTCTAGACAAGACGACGAAACCGTCCTCCGGTACACCCGGAACGTTGCCAGAAGACCTCTCCAAGGGCAGCAAGGCAGTCAAGCTGGACCCTCGAACCTGGGGCAACTTCTCGAGCCTCCACTCGAGCATGATCAAAGACCCCTTCCGGGGCAGGTCCAGCTGGACCTCGAAGGAGGGGAAGAAGACGAAGTCGCTAGTCTCCATCTCGGAGATCAACAACTGCCGGCTGACGGGGAGCAAGCCGAAGTGTTCCTCATGCCTCTAACCAGAGCCGCCTTCCAAGCAATGATGGACGACGCCAAGTATGATTTCATACAGCGTTGGCAGGCTGAAATGGTCAATCTCCTGACGGAGCGAGGACAACAGGTAGGGGCAAATGCGCCACGCCGCCAAGTGCTGACGGCAAACCAAAATGTTCGGGCAAGACATCAACAAGGCGACTTGCTCGATGTCAACCCACGCACAGCCGCGGTCAACAACTATACTGTCGATCCGGTCCAACAGCCGCGCAGGGGCATAAACTCCCAAGCCTCCGCGGCCGAAGATATCGTCGCCCAGCGGCGAATGATTGAAAAGATCGTGGACGACCGCTTAGCTCAACGGGGCGAGGGAACTGCCCTGTAGATCTCTACAGTGTGCCATATTCCGTCCACCATCAATTCAAGAAACTGCCACCGGACTGCCCCAAGGAAGCCTACCAATAGATATCCTCCACATGAGAACTTTCACTTTTAATGGGCTTTTAGGCTTCCACACCTGCGAATAAAGTCCACGCCGAAGACCACCGTCTGAGATGATGCTGTAAGCTGATCTGACCGGGAAGCAGCCAGTCTTTTCCAATCTCCATATCTACCGGTCCCTTGAATTCGATAAGGCAATGGAAGAAAGGCTGGAGAGAAGGTCCTGAAGCTGCATAGTCTCCTGACATGACATATCCCTTCTGAAAGTGGGTGTCCACACACAGCCCGGCAAAGAGGTATCAACAGCCTGAGAAACAGAGAGCTGAGGCTCAGAAGCCACCTGGAAAAGATCCGGAAATAACACACAAAAAGGGAAATCCCCACACCATCTATCCGACCAATCTTCTAACTTGTTGGTCAGAAGATGGTCAACTCTGATGTAAATGACAATGGTTAAATGGGACCTAGAACCCGGTTAATTGCATGACTGACTTATTAGTGGAATTGTAATTTACCATTTTGCACTTTGTGTTTTGTGTCTTACCTAGCTGAAATGTGTCAAGGATGTTCTTTGATTTCTGAGATATTAGCGGAGGGGACAGATGAAACTATTTTTCTGGTGTGTGTCATAAGAATTTAGTGCCTTAGGATTCACAGGTGGTGTCTAGGAATTTATGATGGTAATCTGCTTATTTCTTGTACTCATAGTATGCACATATGCCTTAATTTGGTTTATTAATGAATGTGTCTACTTGTTGCTTGTGCCCTTTGGTCTTCTGCCTGCACAACCACCAGTCAATTATTTTATCTTTAAATTCTTCAAACCTGACTAAGATGATTTGAATCCAAAATGTTCTGCCTGCCTTGTTATTTGAATCTGTCCTGAGAAGCACGGGGGTGCCATCTGTAACTGACTAACTATGTGTTTTATTCCTATACTTTAACTTGGAGGAGAGCTTAAACCACCCTAAAATGACCAGAAATCTGTCAAGCCTTGATTGTCTTTTTTCTATTATGAGTTGCATTCCAAGAGTAAGCTCTGATTGAAGTTGAGATTTCCATCAGCTCACATCTTAAAATCCCCTGTTAAATATCATATTATGTCCCTATTTTTCATGCCCCTTTGTTTCTGCATGGTCCTTGACTTCATTAAAGTCCCCAGAAACATGCTAGTTGTCTAAATCAAGCCTGTTAATTTGAGATGATTCCTTAGAAAGATCTTCCTTTTCTTACCTCACAGGACCATGATCCCATAGTTGTCAAGGCGCCCCAAGCATTCTTGGGGTCCTTTGGCACCCAAGCACTTTGGCGCCTGCCTAGGCGCCTAAGGTGGTGCCCAGTGTGGTATCTCTTACCTATATGGAATTTATGTATCTAAAGATATATAATGAATCAATGATCATAAGAATGCAATATAAATGTTATTGTGATATTAGAATTAAAACTATAACATAATATTTACTAAAAAATATTAAAGCACAACAAATTTAGATGGTTCTTGAACAATTAGGATTTTTCAAAATTTTTTATTTAATGACTATGGACCCTTCGCAGTCATTACATTAGATTGTGAGCATTGTTAGTCCGAGTCATTACATTTTGAGCAATCACAGTCTAATTTTTTTTGAACAAGCATAGTCCAATAATTGTGACACTTCACATTTCTAATGATTGTGAACAATGTTAGAATGTGGAGCTTGAACTCTCCAATGTTTGTATTTGAACATGTGGCTTATGCGGTTAGATCGTGCTGATCTAGTTGAGTGATCAGGTTGCAGGGGGCAGGGGTTAAGGGGGCAGTGCCCCCTGTTCGGGGGTGGAGGCCTCAGAGAGAAAATGATTTTGAGTTTTTACATATTAGTATGTGTAATCTTAGCTATTTTTCAGATAATTCCTTGGATTCTTCAGAATTCCTAACAGCTCCCTCAAATCTTCTTGGGTTGAAAAATAACTTCCTCCGGTTAATTACCACCAAGAAAGTATTATTACAGAGAATATTCCATCCAAGTTAACTGATAATTTTGTTTAGGACAAAAATACTCTTCGTTGTCCACCTTGTCTCTTCTCCTCCTCCTCAATTGAGTCAAAATCAGGATACACATCTGGATCCTTATAAGATAATTCACACACAATGGGCTATTAATTTCTGATACCTGGAATTTAACATATGGAATAAATGGAAACTCTTGGGTACTGAATTTACCCAATAATCTTCATCATTCTCACTTGTTTTTCCAGAATGAGCTCAAAAATGAAATCCTACGCCTACTTCTCACTGTGATAATGTGTAGGATTTTACATGGTCTTAATCACTGGATGGAAATGAAGAAGAAGAAGGGAAGGAAAAGAAGAGAAATGGGAAAGAAAATAACCGCAGAGGAGGTGTAGCAGCCTTCTTCACAGGCTGCACTCTCTCCCATGGATTTATTAGGGTAAAACCACTTGTACCATAGTCTAAACTACCCCTGTTACTCATGCAGGGGTGTTTTAGGAAACAAAAAAATACCAATTTGAGTTAATTGGATCCAACTTAATGGGTCCAGTAATGAACCGTAGTCCCATAAATGACCCAGTCTCTTAAAGTGACCTGGTCTCTTGAAGAGACTCAAACCAGGCCTAAATTGGTCTCAAGTAGGCCTTGAATTGGGCCTATTTGCCTCTACACATTGCATGTGAGGTTGTCTGAGAACCAGCATAATGTCTGTTGCTCTGCCTTTGTTCACTTTCAAGACTTATTCCCCCAGAGAAATTCTAAAACCCCCTTTCTCTCAATTCTTCAAACCATTGATACTGTGCTCACAATATAGGTCTCAAGATACTGATACTGACTTTGTCTTTCCAGGTGATTTCCAACTGCTCGCTCCCTGTTAACTTGGTCTTTCTAACCGAATTGGACTGATTCATGTGGAATCTTAGTTCCTACATTCTCTTTCATATTATCATCTGTGCAAATCAGCGCTCTGTTTTCCTTGTAATTGTTGAATGAGGCAGTCATTTCTGCCTATGTCAAATCCTGCTTTGGAGCGTTAAAATATAGTGGAATTTGTATATATAAAACTTCTCCATCTACCTTTCTATACCATCAAGTTGCATTTCTAGGTGTGCATCACATAGATTTTAAACTGAAGCGTGGTATTTGTCATGGCAAACTGATGATTGTCAGCCTGCTTGGTATGTGATGTGAGCAGCACAACTCTGAACAGGGCAAGCCTCAAATTAGACGCTGGTGTTGGTCTATGCAGTATTGCAGTGCAGTTATGGTGAGAGAGGAAGAGAAAAAAGGGGGGAAAGGGGGAGAGAGAGAGAGAGAGAGAAATGAGAAAAAGAGAGGGAGAGAAATGAGAAAAAGGAAGGGAGCAAGAGGATGCAGTGGGAAGAGGGAGAAGCAAAGAAGAAAGGGCGAGTAGTTGGAGTGAGGGAGAGTGAGAGGGGAGGAAACTTGACAGAGGGAAAGGAGAGAAATAGGAAATTATAAGAAGTGGTTACAATAGAGAAACTAGGAGACGAGAAAAATAGAGGGAGAAAGCAGGAGAGAGAAGGTAGCAAGAGGATGCAGCAGGAAGGAGAAGCGGAGAAGAAGAAATGAGCAGATGGGGCAGTCTTATGTGACGCTGGTACAGGAGTTGCCAATATGGCAGGTGGGGACTTGTGGGACTCAGAGGTTGCGGACGAGGATGCATGGGGACACGTGTTTGTTTTTCTAGGTGATGCCTTCGGGTGCATGGTCAAGGATGGGGTGTCGGTTTCAGTTTCCCGGGGGGGGGGGGGGTCTGAAACTGAAACCAATTTGGTATCGGTTTCGGTTCGGCCGACCGATACCTGCAAATGGGCATTAAAAAATGCAAGAAAACTTGAAAAAAATTCAGAAAAATATAAAAAATAATCAGAACACCAAAAAAGAGAAAAAAACAGTGGACATGCATTTACGATTGAAAAAAAATTGGATGAAGTGGTAGATATATGTGTGTGACATGTTAATGGAATATTAGATGCATATTAAATAGTTAAACCTTTTCCTTCGTCGTATGGTTGTTGTCCTTAAAACCCATAAAAGGGTTCTTATACTCAGAATATTCATTATAACCAAATGAAGATGCAACCAACTTATTCATCCCTTTTTGGATCTCCCTTGGAGTGAAAGGTTGTTGGGTTGACTGGAATCCAGAATCAGAATAAGAACCCCGAGTATGGGAAGAAGATACTGAGCCATAACTGTTACTGGCTGGAAGTGGTTGAAATTAGAATTCAAGTTCACGAGCCCACCCATACATTCTTGTCTCATGTTGGCCACCTCCAGAGGGACTATAACCTGAATCATGTCCATAGTGCCCCTGTGAGTCATGTCAATAGTGCCCCTGTGAATCATGTCCATAGTAACCTTGTCCCTGTGAACTATGTCCATAGTCACCCTATGAATCATGTCCATAATCACCCTGTGACTGTGCATATATGCCACCGCCAGTAGTAGCACCTGCAGTTGCACTAGGATCATCATCATTATGATCATTATTCTCAGAAGTATAAGAAACCAAATGCCTTCTTGCAGTTTTTGACTCTTTTCTCTTTTTTGTTGGTTAGACCACCTCTTGCATCTTTATATGGAGTCCTTTTTCCCTTGGCATTCGTCTCACATAAATTTGCTTCATCTTCTCAATTGCCGGGTCATCTCGAGCAGCAGAACTAGCCCTTTCAGTCATATATATCCCTGATACATTTATCCTTAATGATGGAGGTGGCTTCACCATTATAGGAGTGACCGGTCTGCTATCTGATTTTGAATATCGAATTGGCTCAAACTGCTCCTCAGTGTCCTCAACAATCTCAGGTGCTTTTCTTTTGATGATGATTCTCTTGGTCTTTTTGCTGGTATTTTGAATTTTAGATCCCTTGGTTCATCTCCATCTAATATTCCTTTTGCCCACGTTATATCAGCAGGATAAAAAAATAGGGTCATCGATGTCCTCTTGTACCTCAACCCAAGATTTCAAGGGATTATTATCATCAAATAAGGCGTCCACATCAATTTGTCTAGCTGTATCATCTGCTTGGCGTTTGTCCCTCAACTGTTGTCTTAGTATCATATTCTTTATCCTCAATCTCATATTGTAATGGCAGTAAACTAATTTCTCTAATCGTTCTGCCTTTAGTCGATTGCGAACCTTTAAGTGTATAAGGTTGAACGTACTCTAATTCTTTTCACATTGGTTAGTTGATGTTGTTTGACACTTTGACTAAGCACCCAAATAGCAATAATAGCCAAATGCATTATTGCCCAAATCTTTGTTCTGGGCCATAATCCACCATTCAGCTGTCCACCAATCATAAATAAAATAAATGTTAGATAGATTTCACAGATCAACTCATCATAATATATGTATACATACTGGGCAAATATTGTATGCCTGGACTGACTCGGCCTACAACATATTGCAATTGGGAGTCAGAATATGTCCTAGTTTTCATTCTATATGCATCCATCTATAAGAAGAAACTTTCAATTTAACATCATGGACTTCTTCGCAAACATTCCCTATAACCGCCCCGGCGTTTGGGCCCTCAGCTTCCACCGAGAACCCGAACATTAGTGCCGCCGCCCACGGGCCCTAAGACCCGGAAGGGCTAACAGACCAATCTAACAAGATATGTAAGGGAAGTAAATGACGACAACAAGCACTAAAAATCCTACTAACAAGTGAAAGGAAGCGTCCACCACAAAGTACGAATCTAGTACAATCCCAAATAACAAAGTACAAGTGCGAAAAGAGAGGGAATAATAGATCCCTTAGGGGCATACCCCGAGGGTGAAGAGCCAAGAAGTACAAAGGGGAACGTTGTTCAAGGAAGACGCCGTCTTCTACGGCTCGGTCTCCTCTGCCCGCCACGAAAAGTGCTGCTGTAAAGGCTCACCTAAAAAGGAGGGAATGAGCTTCACGAAGAAGCCTAGTAAGGACTACGAATCTCTCACTAGTTCTGACAAGTAAAATAGATATGGTTTAAAGGAAAGTAAGCAAGATAATCTATTCTACTAACAGAATAAATGCGGAAGCGGAAAGTAAACTGCACGGCCATCAGTCTAAACATGTCGGGACCGGAATCACGTAGAGTGAGGCAGTGAGACGGACTAGTTGATCTGCGCCGGAAGAACACCCAAACCACCTTGGCGTCCCAGACCAACCAAGAGAACTCTGCAAACGACACTACGTCCCCGTCCACCACCGTTTTCCCCTCAGCTACCAAAGTCCGTAACTCGAGCACGCCCGCCGCCTGGAGAACTCTCTCAATTGGTGCGCGGGGACGGGGGGTCCCAGGTAACGCTAACAACCTCTAACGGGACAAGCTCTTTAGTGCCAAGCACCGAGCCAACGACTAGTATAGGATCGTGTTAGGAACAACACAGGTGCCAAGAAAACAGAGACACAACACAATAGACTACAAACAGGACGCATGTCACTCTTTGTTTGAGAAGGCGACAGGGTCACTGTCGCTTTCTCAGAGGAGGCGATGTAGTGGTAGTCGCAATCTGAATGCGACACCCTGCCTGTCGCGACTTGGGTCAGAAGGCGACGCACTCCTTGTCACAACCAAAACGCGACAGGGAGGCTGTCGCTACCAGACCAGAAGGCGACGCACCCCCTGTCGCAACTAGAATGCGACAGGGAGGGTGTCGCCCAGAATCAGAAGGCGACGGGGGAAGCGTCGCATTCTGGGTCCACATATAGAGGACTGAGTGTCTACTCGAGACCTCCAAAAAGTGCACAGAGGGAGCGGAGCATGGAGAACCACTAATACACATGTTAGGAGTACAAACCACCCTCATCCACACCCATGCATGCCAATGTGAAGGATGTACACTCATGAAACCTAACATGCACATCATGAAATCACTCAAACCCCCAACCCCATTCAAGCTCAAAGGAACCAAACATGCATCAACATGGATTTTACAAGGCTTGAAAAAGGGGAGGGAGGTCCTAGCATGCTAGAACTAGGGGGGAAGTTGAGGGTCCCTGCCTCAAAATGAAGAGCCAACCCGTTGGGGTCTTCTTATATGAGTGACCACCTCCTCCTCGCTCCAAGCTCCACGCTCACGTCGTCCACGGGCAACGTCCGACCTCCTACACCCAAGGAAGAGCCACCAAGTCGGAGAAGAAGAGACTCCAAAACTGAGCTCGGACAGTAGAGAGGAAGGGAAGAGGAGAGGAAAAAGAAAGGAGAAAGAGGGAGAGAGATCTGTTGGCCTTGCATATATAGGTCACAGATTTGAGAACGCGACAGCCAATTGGTCGCGTTTACTAATGAACGCGACGACCATCTTGTTGCGACCTTAAAGTCTTGGTCAAACCTGACAATTGGACCCGCCACGTGTCGCTCTCGCAGGCCTGCCACCCTGAACGCGACGACTGACATGTCGCCTTCAGGATGCATGCGCCCCGACATGTGTCCCAACTGTCTTGACAACAAGACGACAAAAAAAGTAGTCAACGGTCAGAAACTGTCAGAAGGTGAACGCGACGCTCAACAAGAACGCGAGCGACTTGTCGCCACCTTCAATAGAAGGTGGCCGGCCAAAGAGAGGGATGTTATAAATCTAACCAACAAAAAAATAATTTTGTCCTTGAAATTATGGGAAAAAACCTGTGGGACGAAAGCAAGCAAACATACCAGTCACTCAAACAAGTATGGAAAATGTTCCCGCATCTCGTCCTCGCGCTCCCACGTGGCCTCACCATCGACGCGATTCTCCTAGACGACCTTGACGAGCGGGATCTGGCTCTTGTGCAACTGCTGCACTCTGCAGTCCACCACACTGACTGGGTACTCTGGCACTGACAAATCTGGAGCAACCTCTAACTGCGAGTAGTCAAGACGTCGTGAACTTCTGCTAACTCAGGCGGAAGAGTCAACCTGTACGTGACCTCGCCAACCCGCTCCAGGATGGGAAAGGGACCAACAAACCTCGGACTAAGCTTGCCTCTTTTCTCAAACCTGAGAACGCCCTTAGTTGGCGAGATCCGTAAAAACACGTTGTCACCTGCCTCAAACTGTAGTGGCCTCCGACGAACATCTGCATAACTCTTCTGCCTGCTCTGCACTGTATGTAGTCTCTACTTGATTAGTCTCACTGTATCTGTGCACTGCTGTACAAGCTCTGGTCCCAGCAACTGCCTCTCATCAACCTCGTGCCAAAACAAAGGTGTCTGATACGGTCTGCCATACAAAGCCTCGTAGGGCGCCATCTCAATGCTGGAGTGAAAGCTATTATTATAGGCGAACTTTTCCATGGAAAGGTGCGACTCCCACGTGCCACCCCAGTCTAAGCGGCACGCTCTCAACATGTCCTCGAGGGTCTGTATGGTCCTCTCTGACTGACCATCTGTCTGCGGGTAGTAAGTTGAACTCTACCTTAACTCCGTGCCCAGTGCTCTCTGAAAGCTGCGCAAAAGCACGAAGTAAACCGCGGATCTTTATCTGAGACAATAGAGACCGGGGTCTCGCGCAATGGAATCACTCTGTCCACGAACAATCTGGCAAGTCTGTCCACTGACCAAGCTGATCTGACTGGTAAGAAAGGCGCTGTCTTCGTTAGACGATCGACGATCACCCATACGCTGTCGTGACCCTGCGAGGTACAAGGTAAATTGACAACAAAGTCCATGGTGATGTGTTCCCACTTCCATACAGGAATGGGTGTATGGAAGTGGTAACGACTGAATCTCACCACCAGGACGTTGGTGCTCCGTCTTCACCTGCTGACATGTAAGGCAACGAGCGACAACCTCAACTACATCTCTCTTCATCTCGGGCCACCAAAAGAGTCCCCTTAAGTTGTGGTACATCTTGGTGGAGCCAAGATGAATAGTGTACCTCGACCGGTGTGCCTCAGCTAACAGCTTCTGCTTGACGTCTGTTGGAACGTACAGTCTGCCTCTAAATCTGACCTCGCTGTCCTCGTCCAACTCCACCTCTGGCATCTACAACATCTCTACTAAGTCTGGATATGCACTCTAAGCCTTTATCACCTGTTGGTATATGGCTGGATGAACGGTCAAACTGGTCAGCACTGCTCTGTCTCTGAGTCTCGACGGAAGGAACACTCCCTGAACATCGTCCTCCAACAACCTCCAATGTCTAACCAATAAAGAACTCAAGTGGGCTCTCCTGCTCAAAGCGTCAACTACGACATTAGCCTTTCTCGGGTGATAGGAAAGAGTAAAGTTGTAGTCCTTCAGGTACTCGACCCACCTGCGTTGTCTCAGGTTCAGATCTCTTTGAGTGAAGACATACTATAAACTCCTGTGGTCCGTGAACATCTCGAACACCTCTCCGTACAAGTAATGTCTCCACAACCTCAATGCAAACACGACTGCTCCAAGCTCCAAGTCGTAAGTCGCATAGTTCTGCTCATGCTTCTTCAACTGTCTAGTAGTATTAGCGACTACCCTCCCGTGCTGCATTAACACGACACCAAGATTAGTCCCCGAAGCATCAGTGTAGACGAGAAAGCCACCACTACCAGACGACACAACAAGGGTCAGGGCTGAAGTCAACCTGCTCTTCAGCTCCTGGAAGCTCTGCTCACACTCTGCCGTCCACACAAACCTGGTCTTACACCTAGTCAACCTCATCAGCGGCTCGACAACTCTGGCAAAGTCTTGAACGAACCACTCGTAGTATCCTGCTAACCCCAGAAAACTGTGCACCTCTGCAACTGTAGTGGGCTGGCCCTAAGAAACCACGACCTCGACCTTGGCAGGATCCACTGCCACCCCTGCACTTGAGACCACGTGTCCAAGAAAGTACACCTCCTTTAGCCAAAATTCACATTTGCTGAATTTGACACAAAGGTGGTGACCTCGCAGTGCCTCCAACACAAGTCTCAAGTGCACCTCGTGCTCCTCTGCTGTCGCTGAGTATACCAGGATGTCGTCCACAAACACTACTACAAATCTGTCCAGGTACTCATGGAACACACTGTGCATCATCTCCATGAAAGCTACTGGTGCATTTGTGAGCCTAAAAGGCATCACGACAAACTCGAAGTGGTCGTAGCGGGTACGGAAGGTTGATCTGGCGATGTCTGACTCCCTAATCCTCAGCTGGTAGTAACCTGACCTCAAGTCGATCTTCGAGAAAACTAATGCAGACTGCAACTAGTCGAATAAATCGTCAATCTTGGACAACGAATACTTATTCTTCGCTGTAACCTGATTCAGCTGTCGATAATCGACGCATAACTTGAGATTGCCATCCTTCTTCCTCACAAACAAGACTGGCGCACCCCAAGGCGAACGGCTCGGACGAATGAAGCCCTTCTCGAGTTCGAGCACTTCAACTCCCGCAGCTCTGCCGGTGCCATCCGATACGGTGCTTTGGACACAGGCATCGTCTCTGGAAACAACTCAATGGAGAAATCTATCTTCCGCTTCGACGGCAAACCAAATAGATCATCCGGAAACACATCAGCATACTCACAAACAATAGGCACATTCGAAACCGACAACTCGCCAGAATCCGAGAAACTCACATAAGTAAGATATGCCACACAACCATCTCGGATCAAGTGCCGAGCTCTACAGAAAGAAACAAAGGGTCGGCGGGTAGACCGTGTACCTCGAAAGCAAAGCATAGATGCTTCATGTATCTCGAACCGCACGGTCTTCCGCTGATAGTCCACTAACGCAGAGTGCATCTCCAACCAGTCCATGCCCATAATGACATCAAAGTCATGGATCTGTAAGGCAAACAATCTGGCTAGCAGAAGATGGCCTGTACCTCGACGGTGACACCCTCTAGGTAACCCAGAGTACGCACGTAGTCACCTATCGGAAGCTCAACCACTAGATCACAGGTCCGCTCTGTAGTAAACTCGGTAAGGGAACCAAAGAACTCCTATGAAACAAAGCAATGTGTAGCACCGTGATCAATCAAAACACGGGCAACTCTACCAAGTATAGGAACCGTATCCACGACCAGATTCGAGGCCTCCGCCTATTCTCTGGTGATGTTCATCACGCGACCACGACCACGTCCTCGCTGTGGCAGCTACTGGGGCAGTGGCTGCTGGTACTGTTGGCGCTGTTGAGGTGGCTGGAACTGTCCCTGGTGCTACTGTTGACGCTGTGCCTACTGGGGTGGAGGGTATTGCATCTGCAGTGCTTGCTGCGAGTACTAGGTAGGTGCTAACTGCTGCTGACCCTGCCTCATCAGGCACTCCCTCCTGAAGTGACCTGGTTGCCTGTAGTTGTAACAAACTGTATCCTACTGACTTTGCTCTGCCCCCTGCTGCACTGACTGCTCCACGGGATCTGGCTGACGTCTGTGCTGAAGAAACAACCTCATCGAACCTCCTCCCTACTGTGGCTGAAAACGGGACTCCCTCTCCAAGGCGGTAGCTCTGGCTACTGCTAACGCCAAGGTCTCGCACAGTTGGCCAGCCATGGCCCACCTCAACTTTGATCGTAACCCACTAATGAAACGTTCAGTATGAGCCTGCTCACTAGTGCCTACGTGAGAGACGTGCCGCAAAAGCTGAACAAACCTCTAGTGGTACTGTGCCACAGTTTGGTCTCCCTGTGCCAACTCGTGAAATTGGTCCCTCCTCTCACGGCGAGCGTAGTCGGGGAAGTACTTGCCGTGAAAAACTTCTAAAAACTGCTCCCAAGTGATCTGGTCTAGCCTCCTGCCTGGAAACAAGTCTGCCTCTGAGTCCTCTACCACTCGTGGGCTGACCCCTTTAGCTGATAGACTGCGAGTCTAACCTGATCCTGCTCCGCGCAATCCATGGTCTCGAAGGTACGCTCAAGCTCATGTACCCAACTATCTGCTCGATCAGGATCGTAGTCGCCGTAGAAGGTCGGAGGCCGAAGACAAAGGAACCTCTCCAGAAGTGCTGTCTGGTCCTCGGGTGCTGCTGCCACTACTGAAGTTTGCTACTGTACCGCTGGTGATGCCTTTGGCTGTACTAGTGCCATTTGCGGAGTCACTGGTGGCTGCTCCTCTGCTGCTATCTCTGCGAACTGCTGTCCTCCTGTTGGCATCTGCTGGTACTGCCATGGAGTCTAGAACATAGCTCTCCACCACTGCTCCATAACCTCTGGCGGGGGTGGGGGTGGGTACCACTGCTACTGCTGTGCTCCCTACTGCAATGGAACACTCTGTTGGTCATCGTGCTGAGGTTGAGCAAGTGTTGGTGTGTGCTCTGTTGCGACCGACCCATTCGACGCGTCGTCCTGATGCTTCATCAGTTGTCTGACTTGCCTGCGTCTAGGCGGAGCCATGTCCTGTGACAAAATCAAGTTAGCAGTTTAACCCGACGGCTAGCAGTGTTAGTTGTACTTCCTATGAGACTTTGTGTTGTCACTTAGTTCCGTTACAAGTTTTGATAGTCCCCTTGCTCTGATACCACTGTAATGGCCCCAGCGCCCGGACCCCTGACTTCCACCGAGAACTCGAACACCGATGCCGCCGTCTACGGGCCTGAAGACCCGAAAGGGCTAATGGACCAGTCTAACAAGATATGTAAGGGAAGTAAATGATGACAACAAGCACTAAAAATGTACTAACAAGTGAAGGGAAGCGTCCACACAAAGTACGAGTCTAATACTGTCCAAATAACAAAGTATAAGTGCGAAAAAAAAGATACCCCGAGGGCGAAGAGCCAAGAAGTTCAAAGGGAAACGCTGCTCAAGGAAGATGTCGTCTACTACGACCCGGTCTCCTTTGCCCGCCGTAGAAAATGCTGTTGTGAAGTCTCACCTGAAAAGGAGGGAATGAACCGCACGAAGAAGTGGGACTACCAATCTCCCACTGGTTCTAACAAGCAGAATAAATATGGTGTAAATGAAAGTAAGCAAGATAATCTATTCTACTAACAGAGTAAGTGCGGAAGCGGAAAGTAAACTACACAGCCATCGGTTTAAACACGTCGAGGTCGGAAACTCGTGTAACCACCACATTGGGATGCAGGCCCCAAGACTGTAAACACAGATAGAGAGAAACTGTCTGGACAAAGACACTAGCCACGTGGAACAACTACTTCTAGTCAATCGATTAGGTACGCAACGCACCTGACCCTTGACCACCAGTTCGAGTTTGCCACCTCCCGTCAGAGTGAGACCACGGAACTAAAACTAACCACACAACTGCCGTAGTTTGGTCGGACTATAGTCTCACGCCTGGCCCCTCTAAATGGTACCGGAACCACGTAGAGTGAGGTAGTGAGAATGGCTAGTTGATCTGCGTCGGAAGGACACCCAAACCACCTCGGCATCCTAGACCAACCAAGAGAGCTTTGCAAACGACTTTACGTCATCGACCACCACCGTTTTCCCCTCAGCTACCGGAGTCCGTAACTCGTGCACGCCCGCTGTCTGGAGAGCTTCCTCAACCGGTACGCGGGGACGGGGGATCCCAGGTAACGGTAACAACCTCTAACGGGACAAGCCCTCTAGTTCCAAGAACTGGGGCGAACGACTAGTGTAGGACTGTGTTAGGAACAACACAAGTGTCAAGAAAATAGAGACGCAACGAAATGGACTCCGAACAAGATGCATGGCACTCTCTGTCTGAGAAGGCGACAAGTCACTGTCACTTTCTCAGATGAGGCGACGCAGTGGTAGTCGCAACCTGAATGCGACACCCTGCCTGTCGCGAACTGGGTCAGAAGGCGACACACTCCTTGTCGTAACCACCAAACCATAAGGCAACGCACCCCCTGTCGCAACCAGAATGCGACAGGGAGGGTGTCGCGACCACAGTCAGAAGGCGACGGGGGAAACGTCGCGTTCTGGGTCGCGACGCGACCACAGACAGAGGACTGATCGCCTACTCGAGACCTCCAAAAACACCTCAAAATAGCAAATTCGGTGTGCACAGAGGGAGGGGAGCATGGAGAACCACTAATACACATGCTAGGAGCACAAACCACCTTCATCCACACCCACCAATGTGATGGATTTACACTCATGAAACCTCACATACACATCACGAAATCACTCAAACCCCCAACCCCATTCAAGCTCAAAGGAACCAAACATGCATCCACACACACCTAGCATGGATTCTATAAGGTTTGGAGAAGGGGAGGGAGGTTCTAGCCAGGGTATCAAAAATCGTCCGGATCGGGATCGGATCGGCCGATTCGGATCGGTTTTGGGCCGATCGATCTGATCTGAGGTAACCTTGCCAGGGGCTGAGTGCAGGTCGAGTCCACTCTGATTTGAGGCCTTATTTACCTGAACATCACTTAAGTAAATGTTATATTTGTAGTTTCATTTACTTAAGATATTACATGTAAATAAGAAAGTACCTCCCATTTGAATCCAATAAAAATATTAAAAAAATCATATTTCTTACAAATAAAATGTCAACTCTCCCATCGAAGAAGAAAATCGCGATTTCAGTGATTTTAGCGAAATACTAACTTTCTAATATCTCATAATTTGACCTATCTAAAATTTGATAATTCAAATAAACCATATGGAACACTAAAAATCCAAAGTCCGGTAAAAAAAGTCAAACGTGCATATGACTTCTTCAAGGGAGCCACTCTCCTACTGACAGCACTTAGTCTGCTTGAGACCTCTTAGGATTTGGTCAAACCTAAACTATCATCACTCAAAGTTATGAGAATCGTCACTTAGTTTCTTTTCAATTAAAAAGTGAAAAATCTCATGAGTTTAGGTGATAATAGCTTAGGTTTGACCAAATCCTGAGAGGTCTCAAGTAGACTAAGTGCTGTCAGTAGGAGAGTGGTTCCCTTGGAGAAGTCATATA
Organism: Colocasia esculenta; assembly: GCA_014218235.1. NCBI lineage: Eukaryota > Viridiplantae > Streptophyta > Magnoliopsida > Alismatales > Araceae > Colocasia > Colocasia esculenta. The sequence goes on from CM024757.1 coordinate 136,491,901, forward strand.
CACGTTTGACTTTTTTTTACTGGATTTTGGATTTTTAGTGTTCTATATGGTTTATTTGAATTATCAAATTTTTAGATAAGCCAAATTATGAAAGATTAGAAAGTTAGCATTTCGCTAAAATCATCGAAATCGCGATTTTCTTCTTCGAGGGGAGAATTGACTTTTTATTGGTAAGAGATATGCTTTTTTTGATATTTTTATTGGATTCAAATGGGGGGTACTTCCTTATTTACATGTAATATCTTAAGTAACATTTACTTAAATGATGTTCAGGTAAATAAGATATTGTATATTAGTATACACTTCACACCTGTATAAGGGTCGATCCAGCCACCCCTGGCTCAGCCAGGATCGGCCAGGATCAGGATCAGCCGATCGGATCGGTTTTTGGCTGGCCGATCCGGCCCGATCCCCTACTTTTTGAACCTTGATTCTAGCATGCTAGAAATAGGGGGTAAAGTTGAGTGTCCCTACCTCAAAACGAAGAGCCAACCCGTTGGGGTCTTCTCGTGTGAGTGACCACTTCCTCCTCGCTCCAAGCTCCACGCTCATGTCGTCCACGAGCAACGTCCAACCTCCTACATGCGAGGAAGAGCCACCAAGTCGGAGAAGAAGAGCCTCCCAAACCGAGCTCGGACAGAAGAGAGGAAGGGAAGAGGAGAGGAAGAAGAAAGGAGAAAGAGGGAGAGAGATCTGCTGGTCTTGCATAAATAGGCCACGGATCTGAGAACGCAACAGCCAACTGGTCGCGTTTACTAATGAACATGACTGCCATTTTGTCGCGACTTGACAATTGGACCTACCATGTGTCACTCTCACAGGCCTACTACCCTGAACTCAACAACTGACATGTCACCTTCAGGATGCATGCGCCTCGACACGTGTCCCAACTGTCCCGATAGCAAGACGACAACAAAAGTAGTTAATGGCCAGAAACTGTCAGAAGGTGAACGCGACGATGGACCCGTCGCGTTCTCAACAAGAACGCGACAGTCATGCTGTTGCCTTCTGAAGGCGACGGCCTGACTCGTCGCTACCTTCAACAGAAGGTGGCCAGCCAAAGAGAGGGATGTTACATTCCCTCTTATTGATAAAAATGTATAAAAAGAGTGAAGAACAATCTGAAGCTTGGCCTCTAACCTTTTCTCTGGTGTCATGGATAAATGACCAATGACATTTACGGTGCCATGAAGCACCTCACTATCAACATGTGCATTGTCGGCATACATCAATCGAGAATTGAGATAATAACCTACATTTATGTATAATTAAGTGAATGTAAGATGTAGATGAAATGATTCATCACTCACCAGCTACATGCAAATCATGATATAATGTGTTCTCCCATCCATGATTGTTGGACGTGGAAAAATATATAGGTGGAAACATTTCATTAGACTTTGATTGCTTAATTTTTTTTTTATTTCTATTTCTTTTGCGGGGCGTGCCAGCCTGTCAGACAGACAGAATTTGAAATCCGCACGATGCGGAGAGAAGTTTTATGTCCAAAGAATGGACAAGTGCGCCAATTTAATTTTGAAATTATTTGTTTTGCGTATTTTATTTTATCAGGTGATTATGGTTGCGTGTGTTGGACCCCTTCTCCATCGACCGGAATCGATGTTAATTTACATCAGATTAAAAGCCTTTGATGTTGATTTACATCAGTTTTAACCCGAACACCTTTGATAGCAGAATCGATGTTTACATTTTTCTAGAAAAAACAATAATACGGTGTTTTAGTTTTAACGGACGAAAATATACTTTTTTTAAAAAGAGCATAGACTCCATTTATGAGTTTAATATGCATTTGAATAAATGGGCATGAACCCAGGGATTTATTATTTGAATGAGTGGTATTTTGGGCAGAGCTTCCATATGGGCAGAATTCCGCTCAAATACACACGAATATTTGATGAACATATGGTCATATTTCGAACAGAGTTTCCGTATGGACAGAGTCCCCTTATGAAAATACACACATATGGACATATATTTTGTGAACATATGAGTATGCTTTTGGGCAGAATCCTTGCTTGGGCAAAGTCTAATTTTAAAAGGCATACACAAATGAGCACAAAGATTTGCCCTTCATGGAGTCTCGCTCAACATGAGGGAAACAACATAGATGTGTTTAAATGTTTATATCCATGGAGACTAACTCGACATGGAAACATTTAGAACACAAGAATATAAAGATGTTAAATACCTTATGCCTATGGAGACTGACTCAATATGAAAGGTATTTAAACATCGAAGCACATGAACATGTTTAAATATTTTGTATCTATGGAGAGTAACTCGACATGGAAAATATTTAAACAACGGAGCACACAAGCACAATTATTTTAATTTTATCTCCACAAAGACTAACTCGATGTGGAGATATAAACATATATTTGAATTTTAAAATCCCCCCATGAATACTAACTCGACATGGAGGGGGTTTACAAGAATTTCATGGTCGGAGGGGGACGACCTTGACTTGCCGGGGGCGAGTACCTTCACGCCGAGCACGAGCAGAGTCTTACCCAACAAGTTGGTTTTTTCTTTTCAAAATCCGACCCCCATGGCTTTGGGCTACACGGCTTATTTATAGGGGTTTTGCCCCTTTACATTGAAGAGAGAGAGATAACCAATGGGGCAGTCCCATCGGTTAAGGGCCTCCCCCCTTTGGGTATTCTGGGATTTTTGGGATTTTTGGGGGTTTTGAGGGGATTTTTGGAATTTCAGGAAATTTGGGTTTTTTTTTTGGGAGATTTCTGGGAATTTTGGGTGTTTTCTGGGATTTTGAGGATATTTCTGGATTTTCAGATTTGTGGGTTTTGTATTTCTGGGATTTTTGGGTTCTTTTGAAATTGAGGATTTCTAGGAGCTTGGGAATTTCTCATGTTTTTTTAGGTTTGGGAATGTTTGTATTTTGGGTGGATTTTTGGGGAATTTATGGGATTTTGGCTTTTTATGGAGGTTTGAGTTTTGGGAAATTTTATGTGCCAACAGTGATCAATAAATTTCCACCACTTTTTATAGTCTCTGGGGAGGGACTGCCGCAACTCCATCTTCGCATAGTCCATGGCCTCGTACAAATATCCCCTATCATTCTTATCATCGCCATCCACCATTCTAAGCACCTTTACAAGAGGAGTGACAACTTTTAAATAACGTGCTACCCTGTCCTAGAATTCTTTTTCTTCTATAACATGGCAGCATTTCAAATAATCCATCTGACTTTCGATACTGCCTTTGTCTATATATGCCCTTAGGGTCTTGTGATATATGAAAGACTTCAGCTCATTCTTGAATTTATGCAATGACTCCAAAGAAATGAAATTAGAAGCAAATCTTGTTAGCCCTATACAAATGATATCTCGGCCTCCACTTGCTAATTTCTTGAACATGTTAAGGATCCTGGGATGACCATATATGTACCGTGTCACCACGTGTGCCCTCTCAACTGTCATCTTCATATTTTTATCCTTTTCGATATCCTCAAGTATCAGGTCAATGCAATGTGCCGCACATGGAAGCCAATACAAGTGTTGTCTTTTTTACATCAACTTTTTGCCTGTAGTTTTATAACTGACTTCATTATCCGTAACTATTTGCACAACATTTTCCTCTCCAATTTTCGCCACCATCTCATCCATCAAATGAAACAAGTAGTTTGCATTCTTCTCATATTTTGATGCATCAATAGCTTTAAAAAAATTGTATCTTCAATGGAATAAACAAGAAAGTTAATCATAGACTTCTTCGTAGTACCAGTCCAACTATCACAGATAATAGTGCAATCTCTCTCCATCCATATATGCTTGAAGCTTTCAACCCATTGTTGAAGCTCCTCAACCTCACCTCAAGGCCACGCCCGTATATGTCATAACGTGATGGAACATTGAAACCAGGCCCAACATTTGCTACAACATCAATCATAAGCTAAAAGTATTCTGATTGGGCTGCATGGGCAAGCACACCTGCACGAAAGAACCACTTGCAAATACTTTTATCCTACAGATTTTGTTGATTTCTTGACACCTCTCAATGCCTACTTGATTTTAGGTTTTGTTGAACTTTGCCTTCTAAGTACATAGCTATTCATGGGGCCTGCTTTCTGCGAGGCTGTGCCTTTGCTGCCCCTACTGCCGGATCCTCCTCCAGGTGCTTGTCCCCTTGATCGAGTTGCACGCTTACGCTCTACTGCCTCTGTTAGCTCAGGATCTGAATCCTCAGAGCCAGGCTCATCATCATCATCCATCGTAGCCCTTCTACACATTCTGCCTGAAAACTCCTGACTAATTTCAGCTTCATTTTGAGCCCTTCTTTGCGTACCCCCTCTCTGGCCCAGTAGACATTGGCATATCTCCTCCCTCACCTCTCGGAGAGCTATGTCACATTGCTTTACCTCTTCTCTTACCCCTGCTAGATGCTGTTTGCCTCAAGTAATTCCTCTATGTATGTCTTTCCCATAATAATTGTATTTTACTTTCCTCTTTTTTGGATCAACTAAGGTTAGATGAGCCCATCTCGGATCGTCCAGTCCCTGGCTCTGCTCTCCTCTAGCCATGGTCCTACAATAAGAAAATCAAGCATAAAAAGTTGTAAGTAGAATAAAAAATACAACCAAGTATCTTCCCACCAGAAAAATTGTGTTCAACCTTAATCAAGCTGGGTAAGCAATCTCGCGAGATTCTCGGTCTCGACCCCTTCCCGAGAAACGAGAAGGCCGAGATGAGTATATCCTCTTCAGGTAGGGTTGTCAGGATCCCCTTATTTACCTGAATATCATTTAAGTAAATGCTATTCATTTACTTAAGATATTACATGTAAATAAGGAAGTACCCCCCATTTGAATCCAATAAAAATATAAAAAAAATCATATCTCTTACCAATAAAAAGTCAACTCTCTCATCGAAGAAGAAAATCGTGATTTCGGTGATTTTAGCGAAATGCTAACTTTCTAATCTCTCATAATTTAGCTTATCTAAAAATTTGATAATTCATATAAACCACATGGAACACTAAAAATTCAAAGTCTGGTGAAAAAACTCAAACGTGTATGTGACTTTTCCAAGGGAGCCACTCTCCTACTGACAACACAATCTGCTTGAGACCTCTCAAGATTTGGTGAAACCTAAACAATCATCACCCAAACTCATGAGAATTCACTTTATAATTTCTTTATTTATTTACCTGTGTTATATTAAATATATATATAATAATCCTATGCGAATCGGACCGATTCCATGTGAATCGGATCGAATCAGGGCGAACCCGATTCGGTCCAAATCACCGCTTCAGCAAACCATGATGTGAACGTATGTCATCCATAGTTGAGACTTGGGAATGTATGCAATTATCTATGTTCCTTAAGGAATTATCTGTGAACCTACGTGATCCACACTTTTATGTTATCCTGATCTCCTGAGATCTTACCGAGATCTCTTCGAGATCTTTTCTCTTTGACCCTCCCGAGACGAAGCCGAGGTCCGATATGGCAAACCTTCAAGCTTCAATACACCTTAAACACACCTAATTATATAAAAACTCTAATTTTTAATACCTAAATTTGACCTAATTACATAATTACATGACATAAAAGGCAATTAAGACTTAAGAGCATGCTTGGAACCTTAAATAGTCAATGAAGTTTAATTAACATTTAATTGACCCTAAACATAACTAATAATACGAAAACCCCAATTTTTAATAGTTAATTACCCCCTAATTAGGGTATTTAGCCTCAACATATGACATGTTCTGCAATTAGCAGTATGCTAAAACCTAAACCAGTCAATGAAGTTTAATTAACATTCAAATGACCCTAAACACAACTAATAATACGAAAACCCCAATTTTTAATAGTTAATTACCTCCTAATTAGGGTATTTAGCCTCAAAGTATGACATGTACTGCAATTAATAGCATGCTAAAACTTGAAACCATTAAATGAAGCTTATTTAATCTTCAATTGACATTAACAAACACTAATTACACAAAAGCCTTAATTTGTAAACCCTAATTTAAATGTAATTAGGAGATTTACCCTAATTACATAACATAAAAAAAGACTCACAATGCTTCCACTAAACTGACATTTATGAACCTTAATTGACCTTTAATCATGCTAAATGTATCTAACTATACAAAAACCCCAAATTTACATCACTAAATAAGTTTTAATTTGGGGTTTTTCCCTAAATAAGATGTAAAATAGCTATATGTACTTACGTAGTATATAAAGTTACTTGTAGCATACAAATCTATGGAAGAAGTAAAGAAAAACGTAATACATACAAGTTTCTTCAATGCAAAGGATGAGAAAATGACATCCATGATCTGCAAACACCGGTGGCGACGGCGGGAGGAGCATTTCCAGTTGCGAAATCCTCCCTCCAAAGCTGGTTCCACCCTCCCTGTGGCAATCTCCCCTCCCCTCTGCGGCGAAACCCCTCAGATCTGAGATCTGAGGGGGTCACAGAGTTCGCTTCTGGTTTCACCCAGTGTCGGCCTTTTCAGGCCACCACAGGCGAAATAGTTTCGGGTGTCGCCCGAAACCATTAATTTTTTTTTTTTTAAAGTTATCGGATCAGAATGGTGTTCTGGTCTGTTTTCGGATCGGGGGAGTTCGATATCGATACGTGTCGTCCGATACTGACACTGTCGGACGATACCCCCATCCATGTGCATGGTTAGTGTTCTTTATGTGGGAAACCAAGATTTGAGGAGAGGAAAAGAGGAATGAGCATGGGTAGTTGGGAGAGAAGGAAACATAGATATTACAGGGAGAGGAAAAACAAGAGGCGGGAACGAGAGAAGTTGATGACAGAGAGGAAGGAGAAACAGAGAGAGAAACTTGAATGGAGGAGGAAGAGAGGCAAAGGCAGTAGGATATCTGCGATGGGTCTCTTACGCACTCCCTCTCAGACTTTCTTTGCTTCGTCTAGGAGATTCTAGCAATAGGTAGAAATCTTCTTCAAATTCTACTGATTATGAAACAAAGAGTACAACTCTTTATAGACTAAAAACTTGAATCCTCGTTGGATAACAAGACCTAATGTTTGACTCCTGATTGAACTGCAAAAGCAACACCCTAACATTAGAAATTTGACTCTTTTATGACTCTAAAATAATAAACATAAGGTGGCAAATCCTAATCTCAATTATTATATACTACTAGAATAGACTTTATGTATCCTATCTGACTTGCACTTTTAAAATGTGACCTAATAAAAGTGAAATCACATAATAAAAATAAATGACTTGATTGCATCCAATAACTGTCTTTTGTTAAATTGTCATCATCGCTATAGCTGAATTTGCTTCTGCATGATGATGCCTGCGCTGTGGAGGCTGGTCAGGAGATAATGTCTTTATGGAGGAGGGATCCACTAGGATGTCAAGTCCAGAGCTCACAGAAGTGTGTGAAGGCTCTTCTTGCAGGAGGAAACAGAAGGGCAATCCCTGGGGTTTTTATTCTGGGGATAATCCTTTGGTACTCAAGTTTGTTAAGGGTCTTAAGGGCGAAAGCTATCCTGGGCTAAGAAAACATACCTTTGGATGGAGCCTTGCTTCTTCCTTTAATCAAAAGCCTGGCGAAGAGGAACCCCCAAGTCTTAATTTGCAACTAAATGGGAACCTTGCTGCCATACTCCATGTGTCCCCTCCGGTGTTGGGCCTCTGTTATAGGGCAAGCTTGCCATTGTGGCTCCGCTAGGCTATATATCAAGCTCCACTGAGGGAGTCCAGCAGGTCATGGGCTGACTCTCATTGGGTGGGCCATAGCTGGAGGACCTGTACAAGACCTAAGATTGCTTGATGACTGATCTTCTCACTGCTTGATGCATAGGTGTGCCTTTCAGGAGTGGCCCAAGGTGCAAGTGCTTGGCTCTTAGTGGGCCTGGCCATCCTCACAAGTGTTGTTCCATAAATGAGATTTTCTGTTTAAGTTTTGATGGGCATCTCTTATATCATTAATAATGGCTGGACATGCATTTTTCTACAAAATGGCCGGACAAGCAAAGTAATGTTCTTTAAAAGCATTCCAAAATTTGGAATATATTTGGGCCAACAAATTATAATATAGAATGCTATCATACTCTACCTTTTAATACTCTCTGCTCCATGTATTAAAATCCATCATTTGATTGGATAGCTCCCGTCAGAAGTGTTTTGGCACAAAATTTTCCTTTTTTTCATTAAGTGATTTCTTTAATGTGAGCTATCCATTGTAATGATTGGACAGTTAAAAATGGGGTTGGCAAAAGTGGCCCCATTCCTCAAGTTTTATATGCTTAGGTCAGTAGGTATATGCTGAGTTTTTGATGTTTTGTTACAGGTGCTCAAGGCATTAGGTGGGCATACAGATGTTCCTGTTCCTAAAGTTCTCTGCCTCTGTACTGACCCAAGTATCATCGGCACATCCTTTTATATCATGGAGTATCTGGAAGGACGAATTTTCTTGGATTACAGGCTGCCAGTGAGACCTTATTCTGTGATCTGCTCTAATGCCTCTCATCATGTGATGTAATTGAAAGATTGATAGGCTTTTGAGCTTCAGTTTTCTGTATTTATGAATCACATTAGTTGATAACACATGTTTTGGAAATCATTTAACATGCATTTATGCTTCAAGTATACTAAGAATTGTTATTGTAAATGATCAGGGATTGACTCCAGAGAGAAGGAGAGCTGTCTACCAAGAGACTGCCAAAACTTTGGCAGCACTGCACCAGGTTGATGTAGAGTCCATTGGGCTTGAGAAATTTGGTCGTCAGGACAACTATTGCAGCAGACAGGTGAGTTTCTTAGTCAACAGTGAAACAGATACATTATGACTTAGAAGTGCAACTTCTGTTTGGGTAGAGATGGTCCATTTTCTTAAATTGCTGTTTAAGTATTGGAGCTACCGAGCTGATTGGTTTTCTTTGCTGATCTTGATGTAAGAATATAAAACTGTCTGTAAGGTCTTGTGTTACGTGTGGAGGATTTAAATTTCAATGCATTTGGTTCTTGAGGAATTGTACTCATTTTTGGCTTGAGTTAATTTTCTAACAGATTTGTGCAGTTTATTCTACATTTCCAGAATATACTAATTGAGAAATTGAAGACCATGTTTTATTAGCCAATTTCCCCCCCTCTGAAATGATGTGTTGCTAAACTGATCCACAAGCCAAAACTTGATTTATTAGGGAGACTCAGAACTGATATAGGTAAGAAGTGGCTCATGAACACCTGGTATGGGACTAAATGACTTTTGCCAACATCCCCTCTTAGACAAACCTTGGAGAAGTCATAAAAGAATGATGGTGGCACTTCCTGAAACTGCAATGGCCAGATAGAACAAGGTAACTTAGAGAAAGAATGTGGCTCGAATACCATGTTATTCAACTGATATGCCACGTAAAACGTATAACTTGGGTTGTTAGTTGGAGAGGCCCATAACTGATATAGGCATGAGGTAGCTTATGAGTATCCAGTGTGGGACTACACGGCAACGGCTTTTGCCAACACCCCACTTATGATGAACCTGGGTGAAGTCATACATTGATCGATGATGGCTCTTCTGAAACCGTGGTGGCCAAATAGAAGGGGCAACCTACAGAGAGAGAGAGAGAGAGAGAGAGAGAGAGAGAGAGAGAGAGAGAGAGTATCCAGTGTGGGACTACACGGCAACGACTTTTGCCAACACCCCACTTATGATGAACCTGGGTGAAGTCATACATTGATCGATGATGGCTCTTTCTGAAACCGTGGTGGCCAAATAGAAGGGGAAACCTAGAGAGAGCACAGAAGTTCATGAAGTTAAACCTTCAAGAGTGAATCCAACTTTTTTTGCTCTATCAGACTGGAACCCCTGGAGGTTTAGATCTGCTGCGATATATCAGTCCTCCAGTCAGTAACTGATCTTTTTAGTACTCAAGTCCTGTGGAATGCCTTTTTGAATCTTCTGTAATAGATTAGCCACAATGCTGCTGACAGCAGAATAGACCACTCCTCTCTCTCAGAGTTAATTAGACAGACTGTTTTTTCTTTTTTTTTTGAAAGTGGGTAGTACCACGTGTATATATTAAGAAAAAGAAAGAGAATGTACAAGTAGAGGTGGGCCAAAAACCCAAAAAGAGACCAAGCCCATAGTACCTATACATCAAGAGGACACCAAGGCGGTGTAAAATAAATTAATCTTCCAAGGAACCAAAAAGAGGAGGCATCGAACAATTTACATTGGACAAAATGACCGCCCATTCATTGACCCTATCTCAAACAAAATGAGCCAACGCCTGCTCCGAACGGGACTTCCTCTTGAAGATATGATGGTTTTGCCACCCTCCCCCCTCCACCCCCCCCCCCCCCCCCCCCCAAACTTCCCATAAGGTGGCATGGAGGATAAGCCACCAAACAATTTTGTTCTACTTGAGGTCCCAATGTTTATGCCAATCTCGGAGCAAAGAAGCGACGCCATCCTGCAAGTTGATAGAGCGTCCGGTCCTCTGAGCGATCTCCTGCCAAAGCTCTTGAGAGTAAGAGTAGCTCACAAAAAAGGTGATCCAAAGACGGCTCCGGCCACAAAGATAGCAGATAGGGCTCACATCAGGCAAAAACCAGATCTATTTGTCCCTAGTAGGAAGCCTCTCATGAGTGATCCTCCAAACCAAGATCTGAATTGTGAGAGGACTAGGCGTCCTCCACACTTCTTGGAAAAAGGCAAACCGCATGCCCTCATTTGTGCAAACTTCATAGGCTGATTTGACAGAAAAGGTCCTACCCTTCCCCCATCTCCAGACCCAAACATCCTCCCTATCCTACAATTGAAAAGGATAAAATTTAGCAAACATTAGAACTACTCCAACTCCTTTTGATGGAAGTGCTACTTAAAAGTCGGGGCCCAGGCTCCATCTGGGATCTACTATTCAAAAACTTGAGCCGCAGAGCTAAGTGGAGATGCTGAAATGACAAAGATTGGGAAACAAAGACTCCAAAGTGAAGTCGCTGCACTAGAAGAGACACCTTTGTCCATCTCCCACCTTCACTCGGATCCCAAAAGCAATGAGATCCTTGCAGGAAGAGATACCATGCCAGATAGGGGACGTCCTATGTCGAGACAAGGACTTTAGGTCCCTGACTCTGGAAGAAGAAAAATATCGACACTTAATGACCTTAGACCAAAGCCCTGCTTCCCACTTCCTAGCCTCCAAAGCCACTTTCCAATATAACTATTAGACATTATTGACATTCTTCAAATCCAAACCCCCTTACTTTTTGGGAGGGTAATCCTCCCCCCCCCCCCCCCCCCCCCGGGAAAATATCATGCCATCCTCTGCATCTGTCGCCAATTGCATGCTAAAAGAATCTACTCTAAATAGACTAGAGCTTCCTAGCCATGTAGCTAGGAATGTGGAATATGGAAAGAGAATGGGTGGGGTGGTTGTCCAAAACCAAGCTGTAAAGAGTGAGGCGGCCCCCATAGGACAACAACCTTGCCTTCCAACTCGTAATCTTGGACTCATATCTCTGAATAATGGGGTGCCAATCAGGACAATGAAGAGCCCCAGGGGAAAGAGGGAGACCTAGGTAAGAGATAGGGAACTCCCTAATGGCACAACCCAACAAAGTAGCTTCCCTCCATAAAGATCTATCCTCCACATTCACCTCGACCATGATGCTTTTACAAAAGTTAACCTTCAGACTAGTGGCCTCTTGAAGCTCCAACAAAAGCCTCACCAAAGCATAGGATTGACCCCCATCCTCCAAAAATATAATAGTATTTGTTGAACCCGAAAAATATCGGGATTTAAAACAAGCCCCGGGCAGCAAATCTGCCCGGAAAGCTACAAAGGCCCGGGAATAAACCCCGACCTCCCCCACTCGAACACCTGAGATAAACGGGTTCGAGTCTGTATTTTAGTCTAAAGCGATCCGGATTATGCATTTAAAATAGGGCGCTCAAAGGTCCGTTAAAGGCAGAACATATACCCCGAACGAGCAAAAGTCAGTGTCCAAATAAGCGTTAAAGACCATGCACGACGCACACGTGTCCGGGCAAGTCAAATGCCCTTCGTCTCCAAAAATGGAGACGAACGCATGTGGAACGGTAAAAAACGCACGTCAAACGCACGTGGAACGGGCAAAGGCGCATGCTGCGAGCGAAGAACAGCCTCAAACCCTTCTCCCGCTGGTGGAAATGGCCAAAGAAAGCCCCGGGGGTCCACCTTATATAGGTTTGGCCCAGGGGCGGTGGGGCGCGGGGTCACTCGCGCCGGACCAGGCGCAGGGGCCACCCGTGCCGGACTGCGTAGGGGCCACCAGCGCCGGAGCGGGCAGGGGCCACCTGCGCCGAACCGGGCGCGGGCCACCCGCGCCGGACCAGGCGCGGGGTCACCCGCGCCAGGCCAGCGGGTGGCCTGGCGGCCCTGGCCAGCTCGCGGGGACCCACTCGCGCGGCCCGGCGGCCCTGGCCAGCCCCGCTTTCCACCCGCGCCAGGCCGTTCACCCGCGCCGGACTACCCACCTCGGGTTCCACCCGCGCTGGGCCTTCCACCCTCGCCGGACCATCTTCCCAAGACCCCTATAAATAGAGGGGTAGGGCCAAGAAGAAGCTACCTCCGCATCTGAGCTCAAGAGCCCCCCGCTCTGCTGAACGCTCACCCGGCTTACAAGCTCTGAGCATTCTCTCGCTCTCACGCGTGCAAAGCCCCGGAAGCTCTCGTGTTCTCCCCGGCGTTTGGAATAGACTCGCCTGAGTTCCGTTCGTGACGCCTCCGTCTGTCCGCACGTACGCCGGGCTCCCTGTGCTCTGTTTGTGCCAAGACACCGCAGGTCATTATATAAGATCCAGTACCTGGTATTTTGTTCATAAGTCCTCCAGTGTTTTAAAACAACACGTGTAGAGGCACATTGTATAAACGCCCAATGGAGGTTCAAACACCCCATTAAGGGGGCAAATGTAAATATCATGTTGTGTAAGCGCCCAACGGAAGTATAAACACCCCGTTGCGAGCGTAAATGTAAATTTTATATTGTGCAAATGTCCAACGGAGGCACAAACACCCCGTTGAGGACAAAGATGTAAATGCCATATTGTGTAAACGCCTAATGGAGGTACAAACACCCCATTAAAGGCGTAACTGTAAATGGCATAAATGCACTTAAAGATATTTGTGGGAATTTGCTTGTCGTCTATTTCCTTTAAATCTCGGCATAAGGTCTTTTAACAAACATATCGCATGGAAGGTATTCAAGTTTTCACTCGATGTAAATGAAACACCAACTCCAGTTGGTGGGGAACGGTCTAGTACACGACCACTCCAATCGCCTGAAAATACGGACGCGCGCGGAAAATAAATATAAAATTCGAGGGCTTAGGGTTTACACCCAATGTCCCTTACAAAATAAAATATCTTTGTCTGTTTCCCGTAAACAGTCTGGCACGCCCGAAATGCAAAAAAACTCCAAAAGACGCACATCCGTGCGTTGAAATGAGAAAAAGAAATGTGAAAGAAAGAAAAAATTCTGCGTTCCATAATCTGGCACACCCGGTGGGACTGTTCCTGCCTTCCATGCATATGTAAAAAGACCTTATGCCGAGATAGGATATTAGATGACTGATATCCACACCGCAAGTACAAGGAGCGAAAGCTGGCGTGAAAAGCCACTCTCCACCTGCAACCTTGAAGCAACCTGATGGCCGCCGTCACCTATGGTTCGCTGGTCGTCGCCAGCCACGCGAAATGTGGCTACCTCACCACGCCGATCGTGTTCGGCGACTTCCCTGCTGTGGTGGGATCCCCCTATTTCCTAGGGGTGGTCCCCGCCGTCCAAGCAATGCCAATGGCGGCGCCAAAAGCTACAGCACCCAGGGGCACCAAGCCTCGCTCAAGTCAAGGCCGAGTCTTCTTGGTAAACACTGTCTCTTGCGTCGCAGTCCCTAGAAAACGGGGGCAGCGCCAGGGACGCAGGGGCAGCAAGCCCTGGGCGATCGTCTCCAACTCCGGCAAGACCGTGCTAGTCGGGGACATTCGCGTCAGGCTCGATGGAGGCGAGCCGATCATGCCACGGGACAGAAGCGTCCCCACTGTGGCAACCTCCAACAAGTTCGCTCCCCTTTAGGGGATGCGCTAAGAAAAGCGGGACTCCTCAAAAGGAGCCCGACTGGGGCAGGTGTCTAGCTCGGCACCCCAGCAGCCTTGCAAAATGAGGCAGATGTGGGTCACCAAGCAGGAGGCCTGCCAAATCAAGCAAAGGAGAGCGGGCCAACTCGCCGAAGACCCCAAGAAGGCGGTACCTGAGCAAGAAAAAGCTCGAGACCCCGAACCTCCTCGTCCTCACGGACAGAAAAGGAGGGGCATCTACTGGAAGCCCAACTTCGTCCTCGCCCAGGCAGAAGCCACCCCAGGGGGGGACGCGAGTTGCACCGAAGTTTCCACGCCTCGAGTCTCAGTCTTCGAAAGGCTGGGTACCTCAGTCTTCAGCAGGTTGGGAGCGGTACTCCACCCAAGCACACAGAAGCCCAAGAAGCGGAGGGTGCAACAGATATCTGAAGAAGGTGGAGGCATAAAGATCTTCACCTGCTACGCTTCCGGAAGAGAGGCGGCTGGGCCATCTGTCTTCTGGTATACCCGGAATCTTGCCAGAAGACCTCCTCAAGGTCAGCAAGGCAATCAAGCTGGACCCTCGAACCAGGGGCAAGCTCTTGAGCCTCTGCTCGAGCATGACCAAAGACCCCTTCCGGGACAAGTCCAGCGAGACCTTGAAGGAGGGGAAGAAGACGAGGTCGTACGGACCTTAGGCTTTTTTTTGCCCTTGGGCACTCCTTTTGGGGAGTGACGAAGTCCGCCGGGACATCTCTATTTTTAGTCCCCCCTTTTTTTGTCTCTCTTTTTTTGACACGGGCGCACATGCCCAACCTTAGCCTGATTCAGCTATAGGGGAATCAGAGTGCGGTTGCCCATGGAATTCATGTTCAGGGGCAAAATACATTTTTAGATGTTTGCCATTTAGTGGTGGAAAAGGGCGGTCGCCAGTATGTGTCGCCAGCGTGTATCCCCCGCCTTCATAGACTCCAGTGACCACATACGGTCCGCGCCAGTTTGGCTGAAGTTTACCACTTGATTTGCCTGCCATGACTTCTCTTTGCTTGACCATGACAAGGTCGCCTTTCTTGAAGACACGAGGCCTGACTAGCTTGTCATGGGCTCGAGTCATGCGGGCTTGGTAGGATTGGAGGTGCTTGTACGCTTCCAACCTTTTGCCCTCCAGGTCGGACAGTTCCTCCAACCTTCTTTCAATTTCTTGTCGCTCCTCGGGTTGGAGACTGGTATGGTCGGCTACCTTGTAGGACGACATTTCAATTTCGATGGGGAGCATGGCCTCGGCTCCGTACACCAGAGAGAAGGGGGAACACCCCGTGGGGGTCTTATAGACCGTTCAGTACGCCCAGAGTGCTTCATGTACCTTCTCCCCCCAACCTCGTCCACGACTGCCGACTATCTTGGCAAGCAGCTCGCAAAGGGTCTTGTTGAAGGCTTCCGCTAGACCGTTGGCTTGAGGGTTGTAGACCGTTGATGTCCTCCAGTCTATATGAAATTTGGCCGCCAATGCATATATCGTTTTGTTTTTGAAGGGCATACTGTTATCTGATACGATCCGATGAGTGGTGACGAACCTGTAAATCAGGTGTTGCTTGACAAATTTGGCAACAGCTACCCCGGTCACCTCCCGGAGAGGGATTGCTTCTGCCCATCGGGAGAAGTAGTCAGTGGCTGCCAAGATGAACTTGTGGCCGCCAGAAGATGGTGGGAAGGGTCCCACGACATCCATTCCCCATTCGGCAAAGGGCTATGTGGGGGCAGTCGGATGCAACTCGTTCGACGGCTTTCTTGGCACCGAACTGAAGACCTGGCATTGATGACACGCGCGGGCGTATTGGACGCAATCCATGTACATAGTTGGCCAGAAGAAGCCTTTCAGCTTGATATTGATTTTCATTTTGTCCCCTGCTTGATGGGCCCCGCACAGTTCAGAGTGGACTTCGTGCATAATGACTTTGGCTTCCTTGGGGGAGAGACACCTTAGGAGGACAAACTTGTCTTTTTCATGGACAAGTCGGTACAACTGGTCCCTGATCATTTGATACGACATGGCCCGCCGCAGGAGCTGGACTCTTTTGGCCCGATCTGGGGGCAACCAACCGTTCTTTATTTGGATGATCGGTTGGTGCCAGTCTCCTTCTGGGCTGGCTTCTTCTTCAAGGGCGTTGACCTCTGCAATTTCTGGGTCAGAGTCGTCCTCAAGAACGCTGGGCATCAGCCTTCTATGTCGGACGGTTATGCCCAATTCTCCTTCGGGAGGGAGCTTTAGAGCGGACGCCAATTTGGCTAGCACATCCGCTTGAGAGTTTTGCCCTCTGCGGACATGTCCGATTTCTAACAAGTAGAATCTCTCGCGGAGCTTCATTACTTTGGCATGATAGGGGATTAGTTCTTTTTTCCGAACGTCGTAATCCCCCAGCACTTGACGGATGACCAGCTGCGAGTCCCCGTAGACTTTTATACATTTAATGCCCATTTCGGCAGCTAGTTGAAGTCCCACGATCAGCGCTTCATATTCAACTTGATTGTTGGTTAATGGCTTCATGAGGGCGCATGAATTATGAAGGATTCCCCCTTGTGGAGTCACTAGGACAATGCCTGCTTCGGAGGTATAAGTTGTGGTGCCGTCAGCTTGTTTGAGCACCCGGGAAGCACCATCAAAGTAGAGCTCCCAATGCGGTAACTCTATGGCGAGAGTATTTCCACTTTCTTGAATGGGGACTTCTTCTTGTTGAGTTCCCTCCCCCTGAGGGGGCTGTTGGAACGCGGATTTTTCTCTCTTTTTTTCTAAAATGAATCTAGGCCCCGGAGGGTTCCTGTTCATTTGATTCTTTTTCGCTTTCTTGCGGGCGTGCCAGACTGTTTACGAGAAACATACAAAGATTTATTTTATGAGGGGTACCGGGTAAAGGCCCGGCACCCTCGAATATTTCATTTCATTTTTTCCACGTGCGCTCGCGTTTTCAAGGCGATTGGGGTGATCGTGTACTGGACCGTTCCCCACCGACCGAAGTCGATGTTTCATTTACATCGAGTACAAGACTCGAATACCTTCGATGCGTAATGTTTATTAAAAGACCATATGCCGAAATTTTAAAGGAAACAGATGACAAGTAAATTTCCACAATTTCATTCAAGCGTGCTCATGTCATTTATATTTATGACATTTACATTTACGCCTTTAATGGGGTTTTGTACCTCCACTGGGCGTGTGTATACAACAAGTCATGTACATGGGCGTCGACGACGGGGTGTTTGTGCCTCCGTCGGACGGCTACATGGTAATGAGTACATTTGTGTTACCAATGGGGTGTTTGTGCCTCCATCGGACAGCATGCCTCTACGTGTGTCGTTTTATGACACCGGAGGACTTAAATATGTGCCTCAACGTGTGTCGTTTTATGACACCGGAGGACTTGAACATGTGCCTCTACGTGTGTCGTTTTATGACACCGGAGGACTTGAACATAAATGCTAGGAGTCATATGACAACCTGTGGTGTCTTCTCACGGACGAACGAGGCGCAGGAGGGCCCGAACGCGGAGGACAGATCACCAAAGGACGCCCAGGACTTTCTCCCCAGCACGTGCGGCCTATTTAAGCTCGCGCACGGACAACCCTTTTCAGCAGTGGTGTAGGCCTATTGGCGTGCCTCTGCAATTTTTTGCACAAGACCGGGGGGGTTTGCAATGGGGGTATGCCCCCCTATTTATAGGGCTTCCGCGGATCGAACCGGCGGAGGTACGCGGCCCGGCGGAGGTGCGCGGCCTGGCGGAGGTGCGCGGCACAAGCAACGAGGCAGCACGAGCGTCGAGGTAGCGCGGCAGAGAGGCAGCGACCGGCGGGGGTGCGGCCTGGCGGGGGTGCATCCCGCGGACAGGCGGGGGGGGGGGGCACACCCCGCCTAGACTGGCGGGGGTGCGGCCCCCTGTCCGGACTGGCGGGGGGTGCAGCCCCCGCCCGAACCGGCGGGGGTGCGGCCCCCGCCCGAACCGGCGGGGGTGCGGCCCCCGCCTACCCGGCGGGGTGCTGCCCCCTGCCTAACCGGCGGGGGTGCGCCCCCCGCTCGAACCGGCGGGGGTGTGCCCCCTGCCTAACCGGCGGGGGTGCGCCCCCCGCTCGAACCGGCGGGGGTGCGTCCCCTGCCTAACCGGCGGGGGTGCATCCCCCGCGGACTGGGCGGGGTGCCACCGCCTGGCCCCCCTATAAATAGGGGTGGGCCTCCACGCTTTTGGCCATTTCCTCCGCTTCTTTCGGGAGAGAGCTCTGTGGGCCTCCCGTTTCTTGGTTTGTTGGCTGACGGCCGTGCCGCGCATGTGCACACGTGCACCGCCCGTGCGTCTTCGGCCATCTCACGTGCGTTCGACCCCGTTTTCTAGGAGCACGTGCATTTGATCGTCCTTGACGCGTTGGGATTGTGCGCGGCCTTGATCGAAGGCTTGGTCACCAGATTTTCGCTGTCCGAGGTACGCCTTGCTTCGTCCCCGCGGGGCTTTGGGCGCGCGCTACATCCCGAACGCGCAACTTAGGTCGTTCCGGGTTCCTACAGGGCGTATTTGTCGCCCGGGGTTTGTTTAAGCCCCCGATATTTTTCGGGTTCAACAGGGGCGAAAGAGTTTCCTCCTCGGGAAGCTTGAACTCGAGAGGAGAACCAGCCGAGAGCGGATGCGCTGCCAGGAAGTCCGCCATACCTTGCCCTTTGATTGCTTTTCTTGGGACGAAGGTGATATCAAACTCCATGAGGAGAAGGGCCCATTTTCCCATCTTTCCTGACGACACAGGTTGGGTGAGGAGTGCTTTAGCGGGTCTATCCTCAAGATGAGGCTGACTTGATGGGCCAGCAGATAGTGCCGTAACGTTTTGACGGCGAATACCAGTGCCAGACACACTTTCTCCACCAGGGAGTATCGGTGCTCCGGGCCCACCAGCATTCTGCTGAGGTAGTAGAGCGGTTGCTCTTTGCCTTCCTCATTTATTTGTGCCAGGAGCGCTCCCAGTGACGTTTCCATGGCCGCGATGTAGAGGATGAGCGGCTTTTCTTTCACCGGGGCTCCCAAGACGGGAGGGGTAAGGAGATACTCTTTGATTTCTTCGAAAGTATCTTGGCACTCTTGGTCCCATACAAATGGAGCTCCTTTCTTCATCAATTTGCTGAAGGGGGCGCACCTGCTCGCGAGATTGGAGATGAACCGCCTTATGTAGGTCAGCCTTCCTTGGAGTGATTTCAGCTCCGTCATGGTTTTTGGCGGCGGCAGCTCTCTGATGGCTTTGATTTTGACGGGATCAATTTCTATCCCGCGATATTTGATGATGAAGCCGAGGAATTTGACGCTCGAAACGCCGAAGGCGCACTTCATTGGGTTCATCTTCAGCTGGTGCTGGCGAAGCCTTTTAAAAACCTGGCGTAGGTTGCTTAGGTGGTCTTCCCGCCTTTTGGTCTTGACGACCAGATCGTTGACATAGCACTCGACTAAGGTATGGAGCATTTCACCGAAAATCTTCGTCATAGCCCGCTGATAGGTGGCCCCAACATTCTTTAGGCCGAAGGGCATTCTTTTGTAGTTGTAGATCCCTTTGGGGGACCTAAAGGCAGTGTGGCCCTTATCTTTGAGAGCCATACGAATTTGATTGTAGCCTGACGATCCATCCATGAAGGATAGTACTTCGTGCCCGGTGGTCATATCGATCATTGTTTCCGTGATCGGGACTGGGAAGTCGTCCTTCGGGTAGGCTTTATTCAAGTCCCTATGGTCGATACAGATTTGGACTTGGCCATTCTTTTTCTTCACCGGCACTATGTTTTGGCCAGCCAAGTTGGGTAGATGCAGGGCTCGGTGAAGTCGACTTTGAGGAGTTTGTCCACCTCGACATTTACCTTCAGCTCCAACTCGTGGCACATATGCCTTTGGGCCTGTTTGACTGGCTTTGCTGTGGGGAGTATGGACAACTCGTGCTCAGCCACAGTGGGGTCTAGGCCTGGCATTTCTTTGTACGTCCACGCGAAACAGTCTTTGAACTCGAGCAACAGTTGTCGATATGACCGTCTTTCTTCCTCATTGAGGAGGGCGCTGACGAAGATTGGCCGAGGTTCTTTCGGCTCCCCGAGGTCGAGTTCCACCAGCTCGTCCACAATAGCTTTGTGACGGAACACCTCGGCCAAGCCCGTTAAATCAATAACGTACTTGATCCAAATCCGCCTCCCGCGAACGGGCCGAAGCCTCGCAAGGGATACCAAACTACAGTCCGTGTAAATACAAAGGAACACACCACATTTTATATATATATCACAAGTTACATAGCCATATTTCCACAAAAACTGAAAAGAAGTACAAGAGCCTGGGGCATACCCCGAGGTACAACTGAAGAAAATAAACAACTAACTAAGCCACACTGCTGGAGCTGCCACTACACAGCTGGAACTACACCGCTGGAGGTACTGACCCTGTACCGCTATGGCGCGGCTCTGAACTGGACGACGGTCGTGAAACGTCCTCCTCGCTCTCACCTGTGGGGGGTAGGGGTGAGCCTCGCTAGTCACTGGCTCAGTAAGGAACTCCCTCAACACCGAGCAAACCAAAACCACAGGTACGAAAGCAGTAAACAATACTAACAATTTATAGAACAACTAAGTAGGATATTAAAGCTGTAAAAGTACTCACCGTCTGCCGACTACGAGAAACAACTTTAATAATTAAACGGCAAACCAGTACAGGTGTACAAGCTAAAGTAGAGACTGCCAAACACGAGCCACGTGAACTGGTTCGCGACACTAGTAACTAACTCGGACAAGCTAACACAGGTCTACCTCTTAGTCTCGCAGCCACGGACGAAAGGTCCAGTTGCCGCTCCACGTAAAAAGTCAAGCAACTGTGGAGACCAACCAAACACCACCACCTGTGGACCACACGGTCACAGGCCCATGCCTGGCACCTCCAGAGACCCTGGCCCGGAACTCTCTGGAGTGAGGCACTGGAAAAGGACTAGCTGGGGTCCAGTACGTCTACTGGTGTCCGTACCCCCAACTACGAGCGCGCTACAAGTGACTAAAGACAAACACAAGTGTCACTGTCCCACTGTCGTCTTTCCCTCAGCCGGACGTACAACTCAACACAGGAGTGAGGGTGTCCAGGTCAGACGACACAGACCTCGACGGTACAACACAAGTACCGCGACAAAGCCCCGAGCTAACAGCCTGGCTCACAAAGAACCTGGGGCACCCAACTGGAGAGGTAACCACGGTAGGCGTCGTACTACTCGCCACGTACACAAAACCACGTGCACGTCACATACAAACCACGTGAAACCTCACGTAAACCACAAGTAACAACGGTCCACTACACGTGAACCTAACTGGACTCGTGTAAATAACGCGTAGCCACGAAAGTAAGTAACTAACTGCATATCTTGTATGCTAAACACGAGAACTATGTGCACTCAGTGCACCTCAGGTGCCAACGCACATGCATTATCGATAAATATCATAATTAGTCATTCTTGTTTATAACCAGTAGGCGGCAACATCGACTGCCGCTTACAGGAAGTAGACGGCAAGGGATCTGGCCGTCTACATCCTGGCTGATGAGCTTGGCGACAAACGATGTTGACGCCAAGTTCTTCGGCCTCTAACCCTGCAGAAACCCTAATTCGATTCTATGGGTTTTCCAACCGTTAAAACAACGGAAAAACATACTGTAATGATCCCTCTAACTTCCATGCACCATATTTAAACCAAAACAACATGTTTTACTACCTAAATTCACCAAACCACCCATTAACCCCGCATGGTGCAACTTAATCCAAAATGCATTAAATCTATTGTTTCAGGTGATTAAGTCATATTTTAATGATCCTACGGAGCTAACAGGGTTCGTCCCCTACCTCAGAACACGCTAGAACCTCCCACAATCTCCCGGTTCACACCGAACTTTCTGCGAGCTCCCACGGGAATTGCACCACGCCACGACGTTTCCTCGCGCAATTCAGCAACGCCACACGTTCTACGTTCGTCCAACCACCCTTCGGTACCTGTTGGAAGCTTTAGGAACACGGGGGCAACAAACTGGGGCAAGGGAGATTGAGAACCGGGTAGGAAACCTGCCCTCGGGTGATCCTATAACCTGCAGAATTCTCAGGTTGGCGTCAACCCCTCTGCCGCCAATGACAACCGCCACACTAAACGTCCAAATCTTGTGCCGCCAAGTTCATAATATTAACGGCCACTTATCTGGACGCCAACAAGTCAACGGCCATCCCTGGCCGCCAACCTGCAACCAACAGCAGCAGGTCCTATTTCATTTCAGGACCAAACCTGCACTTCACCTGCTCCAGCCACACATTCACACCATACATTCCACACAACCAACTCAAACTGGCCTCACAACGGCCGCCGCAACCACAACACACATGATCCGCTTGGATCCGAAAAGCACACGACGTTACAAGCTTGCCCGCCGTCTTCAAGTTCGCGGGGTGCCGGCTGCAAATCGATGAAATCTTTCTTTATGTCAGAGTTGGCAACATGGACGTCGTAATATTTAAAGCCTTCCTCGGTGATCGGCCAGAAATTATACTCCTCGTTTTGAGGTGTTTCTTGGCGCGATGTCCCATTTGAGAGGACAGGCATGGCTTCTCCTTCCTGCGGCTTCGTCGAGGAGGTAGGGGCTTGTCCACTGGAAGGGCGGTGATCGGATAGGGGGAGTAGCCCAACGGTATTCACCGCATAGTAGGCCTCGAAGTCCATTCCCTGACCGTAGCCCAGCCCCCGAGTGTCTTTTGCACAGTAAGGGGATTGCCCTCGGAGTTGCTTCGGGTACCACAACTGGTGGAAGTATTCCCGCCGGGAGGGATCTTGTACTTGCGCGATCTTTTGCTTTTGGCACAATTTCTTGATGTGCTCGGGCATGTCGTCCATTTCTTGGACGGGGTCAAGGGCGACTTGAGTCGTTCGACTCCAATCGAAGTCGTCTTCGAGAGGCCCATATGGGAGTGGGTCCCCCTTTGTAGATGATGATCAGCTTCGGTGTCTCACCTCTCTTGAGACTATCATTACTGTAATTGGTGACAATGAACGTTTTTAGTCGTTCCACCCATTGCTCCTCCCTATGGAAGGGCAGCTGCACATATGCCGGCGGTAAGGAGATGCTCCGGTTGATGACCTCGCCGATGGCGTTTGCTTCATAGTTGATTTCGCGCCTTTTTGGGCAACTGGGCCCTGACTCGGTAGATTCGACGAGGCGGCCGAGTCGGTGAGCCTCAAGGAGGTCTTTGTTGACCGTGAAGAGCTCCTCCTCGTCTCGGTCTTGGCTTGCTTGATCCGCATCGACATTTTGCTTTTCCTTGCCTTTTGATGCGGCTGTTGACTTGCTGGGAGGCTCGCCGAAGTATAGTTGGGCATCCGCCAGATTACATTCATTCGGGCGGAAAGGAGCCCGGTCGGCGAAGACTGTATGTTGCTCTCCTTCCTTGGCATATTTTATGCATTGGTGGAGAGTCGAGGGGATAACCCGATTTTCATGTAGCCAGGGTCTTTCCAGGAGAGCCTTGTAGGACGTGTTCACATTTATGATGTAGAACACGACCTTGGTGGTGAGGTCATCCATGGTCAACTGCACCTCCACCTTTCCCAAGGCGTTTTTGGAGTTCTGATTGAACCCGGTGATTCTGACGTCATTTACCCTTTGCAAATAAGGCGTGAGGTACAGAGACTTGAAAGTCTTCAGGGGCATGATATTGATCGACGCCCCAGGGTCAACCAAGATTCGGTTGAGCTCGTGCCCGTTGACTTTTCCTTGCATGTACAACGGATGATTGTGGTACAACGTGGGCAACAACATATCCTTACCGGAGAATGTCACCTCCGCCGCCAGCGCTTCCAGGGCTTGAGCTTGGAGTTCGGTCACATCAGCTTCGTAGACCTCGGGCTCTTGCAATATTTTGATGAGAGCTGCTCTCAACTCTTTGCTCCAGGCGATAGCGTCCCATATGTCGACGTTAGTCGGGAACCGCTTCATGTGCAGTATGATTTTGCGGTCGGCCTGGGCACGGAGTTGCTCCAATGGTGGGACCATGTCCGCCAAAGGTTTTATCGGTTGCCCAAATTGGTTGGTCTGTCTTGCCCCTGGTTGTTCGTTCGACTCTTCTTCGAACAAAGGGGTCAGGAGACCCTCTTCCGGGGCGAGACTTTCGTCTTGGCCGCTCTTGGATGGAGCGGATCGGTCGGCTGGCCCGACTACCTTTCGGCAAGGGAGTTCGCTTGTGATCTCCTCCTGCTCTTCTTCTTCCTCGTCAGACGGGTCAAAGACGAAGGAGTTGACCCGTACCTCCACTTCAGGGACAGGCTGGGGCTCTTCTCCTTGGAAGATGATAGCTTTGCCGAGGTTGGGCGAGCTAGGCTTTTCACCGAGAGATGGGGTGAACTTCTTCCCCCGTCCACGACCTTTCCCTCTGCCTCAGTTGCGGCACCGATATGTTGCCAAAGGGGGCATGTCAGCCGGCGACTGCAAGCTTGCAGGCGGCGGTATTGACACCATGTTGCACGAGAAGTCTTTCAACATTTCTTCCAGCTTCTCGATAGTAATTTCATCCTCCTTATAGAAGATGGCCAGTTCTTCGGGCAGAGGCAACTTCTCGCCTTCTTGAGCCCTTTGTAGCATCTGGTGGAGCCAGCTTTTAAGCCTTGTTTTGCGCTCCATTTCTTCCCATGGGATGTATCTGTCTAGAGGGACTCCCCAGGTGGGTTTGGAGGGGATATATTCCTCCAATTCATCAATGAGCTTTTGCAGCTTCTGGAGTGGAGTCAGCTCCGCAGGGGCCGCCATGGCCGCTGCTTGCTCGGCTTGCTTTTTCAGGCGTCTTTTTATTTTCTTTTGCCTGTTCTTCTCTTGTTTCAGCGCCCGCGCCATTTCAAGCGGCGTGAGCTCCTTTGCTTGTTTAGCTGCCCAAGAGGCATCCTCTCGGCCGGGGCGGTTGTACGACCCTCCCCTTTTAGGGAATGCCAGTGGGAGGCGTATTCTGGAGGCTACGGTGGTCCAGCCAGCTTCATCTTGCTGATGCTGGAAAGTAGAATCGATTGCCTGCTCGATTATTTCGGGTGGCAATTCTTGGAATTCAGCCCAGTAGGGGCTTGTCTCTTGGGCGGCTGGTCCCATCACTGGCTTCTTGCCTCTGCGGTTTTCATCTTGCCGCTTGAGTATTTGCGGAGACGAATTTTCGAAGCACCGCCCCCTACTCCTATTTTCCGGAGTTTGTTCACGGGGAGGAGAGACTTGATGTTGTCGGGACCCCTTCTTTCGCCGAGGAGGTTGCTGCTGGGTTTCTTCCCTGGCCTCGGACTGGATTATTGGATCGCCTTCCGAGTCGATCTTTCCCTTCTGGATGAGGGATTTGACCCAGTCTCGGACAATCGGACACATGTCCGTAGGGTGCAGCAACATGGCATGGTATTTACAATACATAGGGTGGTTTATTTCCCTTTCCGTATATGTTGGTGGCGGCTTATGTGCCTTTACACAGCCTTGCTGCAATAGTTTTTCGAAGATCTCCCCGGTCTTCGCAGTCGCAAAGGGATTTGGAGAGATTCGCCATCCGGGATACCACAGGGCAGGGGCCTCGACAGATGAGTCAGCTCCCGTCATTTCCAGATCCTCTTGATTGTATATTGAGATGGGCTCCTCCTTCAAGGATATATTCTCGAAGTGCTGTCCTAGGCTCGCGCCTTCAGTGTTGGCTGTGGACCGCATTGGCGGTATGAGCCATCCTTGTTCATCAGCTTCGGGGGCTTTGAGGTTCTTGAAGCCCATATAGTCGCTTTCCTCAAATTCCCGCTGGGCCGCTTCCCTGGCTCTCATCAGGACCATGGAATTGCCTTCCGGGTTTATCCTCCCCTTCTGAATCAGGGACTCGATCCAGTCCCAGACATCAGGACACTCGTCCGTAGGGTGCAGCAGCATGGTGTGATATTGATAATATATGGGGTGATTTAACTCCCTTTCGGTGTATGTCGGCGGTGGTGTGTGGGCCATCACGACACCTTGCTGCAAGAGCTTTTTGAAGATCCCCCCAATATTTCCTGTCTCCAAGCGACTCTGGTGGGATATTCGCCCTCCCGGGCACCACCAGGTAGGGGCTTCGCCAGAGGAGCCGACTTCTGTCATATTCGGGTCCGGGAAGGTGAAAGCCACCGGTGTGTAGATCTCCGGCGGGTCGATGACGTTGACTGTATGCGTGACAACGTCGGCTGAATGGTCCGTCCATTCGCGAATGTGAGGCTGCGGCGGGTCGACACGGGCGTTGCCCAGGTCGATGATCCCTTAGTTGACCCATGCTTCAATATTGTCTTTAAAGACATAGTAGTCCTCTAAAGCATGTCCCGCGTCTTGATGATATATGCAATAGTTAGGCCGGACGCTCGTTGGCGGTTGGTAGCCCAATAGCTCTGCTCGCAGGCAGGTACGGTAGAGAGCCAGCGTCCGATGGCGCGGGAAAGAATATAGTCTTCCGGCGATTTCATCATCGGACGGGTTTGAAGACTCCTCCGAGATCCATCCCCCGCAAGGAGGGCGAGTTCGGGGCGCAGATGTGTTTGCAGGCACCTGGAGTCCTTGCTGGAGGGCAGCCATGCTTTCTTGCATGCTCCTTAGGTACGTCAGCGTTTGGCGCTGACCGTGCCACAGCGATTGAACCTGTCTTTCCAGGTTTTGCACTGTCTCCGACCATGTTCTGTGATCTGAGGCAGAGGGATGATCATTTTCCCGTCCATTGGTGGACTGAGCATCCCAAGGATTTGCCTCGGGGTCTTCTGGCTCAGGAGCCGGCGTATTGACATGGATAACATTGGCCGATTGATTTGACTGATCCCAAGCATGGGGCTGTGGGGGGTCAACCAAATGATCATGCATCGTAATGAGGCGACTCTGGATCAGCTTCTGTACTTCATTTTTTGAAGACGTAGCAGTCCTCGATGGGGTGCCCCAACATACGGTGGTAGAGACAGTAATTCGGCTCATCCACTTTATCTGCTTCACTTGGTCTTCTCAGTCCCGGAAGTTTGATCAAGTCATTCTTCATACATAGCTTGAAGAGCATCTTCGTATGGTCCTTTTTGAAGGAATACTGCGTGTTCATACGCTGTGGCAGCGAAGCTGGAGGCGGTCTTTCTTCCGCCTTCTTGCTTGGAGCGCCAGAGGCCGCGATCCTCTTCCTCTTACTTTGCGGGGTGAAGTCCACAGCATTGGCTTCTTTGCCAGCGACGTGCTCCTTGCTCGGCTTGCTTTTCGAGGGAGCTTGCACCGGGTTGTTGGCGAAGAATATTTCGATCTCCGCCACGACCGAATTGAGCTGGTCGAAGCCTTTGATGTTTTTCCCAGCAGCTTTTCACTAATTTGAGCCGCCAGGCCCCGCCGACAGATGGTTATGGCATCCTCTTGCGTCGGGGGGTTATCGCACCTCATGCTGAAGTCACGCCACCGCTTGATGAAGTCGAGTGCCGTTTCTCCTTTCCTTTGCTTGAGGGAGCACAACTCTGCAAGCGACACCTTTCTTTCGGCCGTCTGGAAGCGGTCGATGAATTTCTTTTGAAGATCGGCTCAGTCGACAATAGAATTGGGCCTTAACCTTGAGTACCGCTGAAAGGCGGTACCCGTCAGGGATGTTGCGAAGTAAAGGAGGAGATAGGATTTGTCGAATGCCAACTCTCCCATAGCCGTTATATAGTAGGCCAGGTGCTCATTTGGCGAGCCCTGTCCATCGAACATCTGCAACTTTGGCGCCTTGGGGCAGTCCGGTGGCAGCTTCTTGAATTGATGGTGGACGGGATATGACACACTGTAGAGATCTACAGTGGCAGTTCCCTCGCCTCGTTGAGCGAAGCGGTCATCCACGATCTTTTCGATCATTCGCCGCTGGGCCACGATATCTTCAGCCGTGGAGGCTTGGGAGTTTATGCCCCTGCGTTGCTGTTGGGCCGGGTCAACGGTATAGTCGTTGGCCACAGTTGTGTGTGGGTTGACATCGGGCAGGTTGCCTTGTTGGTGTCTCCTCCGAGCATTTTGGTTTGCCGTCGGCACTTGGCGGCGTGGCGCATTTGCCCCTGTCTGCTGCCCTCGCTCCGTCAGGAGATTGGCCATTTCAGCCTGCCAACGCTGTATGAAATCATACTTGGCGTCGTCCGTCATCGCTTGGAAGGCGGCTCTGGTTGGCGGCATAAGGAATACTTCAGCTTGCTCTCCATCCGCCGGAAGTTGCTGGTCCCCGAGATGGAGACTTGCGACTTCGTCTTCTTCCCCTCCGTCGAGGTCTCGTTGGACCTGGCCCAGGAGGGGTCTTTGTTCGTGCTCGAGCGGAGGCTCAAGAGCTTGCCCCTCGTTTGAGAGTCCAGCTTGATTGCCTTGCTGCCCTTGGGGAGGTCTTCTGGCAGGGTTCCGGGTATACCGGACGATAGCTTCGCCCTCCTGGCCGGGTTCATCTATCCTGAATGCCCTGAGAGGGACGCCGGATAGCCCAGCCGCTTCCCTTCTGGAAGTGTAGCAGGTGAAGATCTTCATCCCTCCACCTTCTTCAGAAGTCCGCTGCACCCTCCGCTTCTTGGGCCTTTAGGTGTTTGGACGGAGTGCTGCCCCCAGCCGGCTGAAGACTGAGGTGCTCAGCCTTTCAAAGACTGAGACTCTAGGTACGGGAGCCCCAGTGACACTCGCGTCTCCTTCAACAGGCTCTGCTTGGGCGGAGACGAAGTTGGGCTTCCGATAGACGCCCCTCCTTTTCTGTCCGCGAGGACGAGGAGATTCGGGGTCCTGAGCTTTTTCTCGCTCAGGCACTGCCTTCTTGGGGCGTTCGGCAGGTTGGCCCTCTCTTCCTTGTTTGATTTGCCGGGCTTCCTGCTTGGTCACCCACATTTGCCTCATTTTGCGAGGCTGTTGGGGTGCTGAGCTTGACTCCTGCCCCAGTCGAGCTCCTTTTGGGGAGTCCCGCTTTTCTTGGCGCATCCCCTGGAGGGGAGCGAATTGGTTGGAGGTGGCCACTGTGGGGACGCTTTTGTCCCGTGGCAGGATCGGCTCGCCTCCATCGAGCCGGACGCGGATGTCCCCGACAAGTACGGTTTTGCCGGAGTTGGAGACGATCGCGCGGGGCTTGCTGCCCCTGCGTCCTTGGCGCGGTCCCCGTTTTCTAGGGGCTGCGACGCAAGAGATTGTATTTACCGAGAAGACTCGGCCTTGACTTGGGCAGGGCCTGGTGCCCCTGACTGCAGTAGCTTTCGGCGCCGCCTCTGGAGTAGCTTGGACGGCGGGGACCACCCCTAGGAAGTTGGGGGATCCCACCACTGCAGGGAAGTCGTCGAATACGATCGGCGTAGTCAGGTAGCCACATTTTGCGTGGCAGGCGACGACCAGCGGACCGTAGGTGAGCATCGAGCTGTCTTGAGCTTTGCAGGTGGGACGGGCTTTTGACGCCGATGTTTGCTCCTTGTACCTGCAATGTGGAAATCAGTCATCTTGTATCCCATATCGACATAAGGTCTTTTTACGTATGCATGGAAGGCAGGAATAGTCCCACCGGGCGTGCCAGATTGTGGAACGCGAAATATCTTTTTCGATTTTTTTATCTTTTCACCTCGGAGGCTTTATTTTTCGGGCGTGCCAGACTGTTTACAAGAAACATACAAAGATTTCTTTCGTGAGGTGCATTGGGTGTAAACCCTGAAGCCCTCAAATATTTCATTTTTATTTTTTCCGCGTGCATCCGTATTTTCAGGTGATTGGAGTGGTCGTGTGCTGGACCGTTCCCCACCGACCGGAGTCGGTGTTTCATTTACATCGAGTAAAAACTCGAACACCTTCGATGCGATACGTTTGTTAAAAGACCTTATGCCGAAATTTAAAGGAATAGATGACAATTAAATTTCCACAAGTTGCTCAAATGCATTCATGGCATTTACATTTGCACTCCCAACGGGTGTTCGTACCTCCATGGGGTATTTACAAGACATACCATTTACATGTACGCACATGACGAGGTGTTTGTGCCTCCGTCGGACGTTTACACAATACGTCATAAACATATACATCCACAACGGGGTATTTGTGCCTCCGTTGGATTTTTACAGGACAAGATGGTCACATTGGTGTCAATGACAGGGTGTTTGTGCCTCTATCGGACTTTGCACAACATTGTACTTGCATTTGCGTCGACGACGGGGTGTTTGTGCCTCCGTTGGACCTTTACACTTTGTCGTGTTTGCATTTCCATCGACAACGGGGCGTTTATGCCTCCGTCGGACAGTATGCCTCGACGTATGCCGTTTTACGACATCGGAGGGTTATGCAACAACAACACTGGATGTTAGGTCTTATATAATGACCTGCAGAGTCTTCTCAAGAACGAAGCACGGGGTGGCCCGGCGTACGTGGAATAGACGGAGACTTCACGGGTAGCTCAGGTGAGTCTCCCACAAACTCCGGAACGAATGGAAGTTCTTCGGGAGGACTTGGAGCTCTCACACGGCACTCGGAGCGTTGCTAGGGATTTTCTTTCTCCAAGATCCGGTATGCATCTGAGGAGGGCTGCCCCTCTATTTATAGGGGAGCTGGCAGGTGGTTCAGCGGGGGTGTGCGGTTCGGCGGGGGGTCGAAGCACACGGGCGCCGAACCAGCAAGGCCGTCGGACCACTCACGTGGGGCCGCCAGACCAGTAGGGCCGCTAGAACAACAGGGCGCCAGGGGCGCCGAATCAGGTGGGCCCCACCTTCGCGCTGGTTCTGCGCGGGTGGCACCCGCGCCTGGTCCGGCTGGGTTGGCCTCCGCGCCGGTTCGGCGGGGTTGGCCCCCGCCCTGGTTCGGCGGGGTGCCCCCAGGCCGGTTCGGCGGGGGGCCTGGTCCGGCGGGGTGCCCCCAGGCCGGTTCGGCGGGGTGGCCCCCCCGCGCTGGTCCGGCGGGGGTGGCCCCCCGTGCTGGTCCGGCGGGGGTCCCCCGCGCTGGTCCGGCGCGGGTGGCCCTCTCCTGGCCGCCTCATCTCCCTGGCCCGCCTATAAAAAGGGTGGGCCTCCCATTCTTTGGCCATTTTCCACGGGAGAAGCTTTGGGGGGTTTGTTTGTTGGTTGACGGGCATGCAGCGCACGTGCATACGTGCGCCTGTGTGCGTCCAACATGCATCTGACGTGCGTTTTTGCTCGTTTCACGTGCGTTTGACCCCATTTTCGGAGGGCACGTGCATTCGACTTTCTCGAACCCGTCCGAGTCGTGCACGATTTTGAACGAGAGTCCGGACATCGAGTTTCGACTGCACGGGGTACGTATTTTCGCCATCGACCAACCTTTTGAACGCCATACTCCGGGTCGTTCCGGTTGACGCAAGGACTCAGTCCCGTTTATCTCAGGTGTCCGAGTGGGGAGGCCGGGGTTTATTCTCGGTCCTTTGTAGCTTTCTGGGCGGATTTGCCGCCCGGAGCTCATTTAAACCCCGATATTTTTTTCGGGTTCAACATTTGACTTCCGTGAAAACCCGAAAGGGCGCGGGAGTCGGTAATGTGAAAAAAAAAATCATCATCATCATCATCGTCATCATTTATCAAGTTATGGCCCCCTCTGCCAACAAACCAAAAAATGGTAGGCTGGGCCATATTCCTTTGGTCAACAAACCATCATGGTCGACCAAATCAAAACCTTTAGCCAGCAAACTAGAATGGTAGGCTAACCCAAATACTTTAGCCAGCAAACATCGAAAGGTCGGCTATACCTCTCCTGACCAACAAACCACCCCGGTAGGTCAAACACAAACCTTTAGGCAGCAAACCAAAATGGTAGCTAACCTATACCCCTTAGCCAGTAAACCAAAATGGTAGGCTAACCTAAATTCTTTGGTCAACAAACCACCGTGGTAGACCAAAATCCATGCCCCTTTCGGCCAACAGACCTCAATGGTAGGCCGAATCAAACCCCTTAGCCAGCAAACCAAAACAGTAGGCTAACCTATATCCCTTAGCCAATAAACCAAAATGGTAGGCTAACCGAAACCCTCTCGGTCAGCAAACCGCAATGGTCGGCCAAATCCGAGTTGCAAACTCCATAATCAAATGCCCCAAGGTTCGTCCCCAGACCCCAAAATATATGTATAAAAAAAAGAAGGGAAAAAAAGAAAATGGACTAAAAATAGTGATGCCCCGGCAGACTTGACCATCCCCCAAAAAGTGATGTTCAAGGGCAAAAAGGCCCCAAACTCGGCTGAGGTGAAAACCCAAAAGGGCGCCTTAGGTAAAAATGGGTAATCCCTCGGTGTGAAAACCCGAAAGGGCACATCGGAAAAAGCTAGAGGGGGCCATCTCCGGCGAAAACCCGAAAGGACGCTTGGGATGGTAACGTGAAAGAAAAAGAAGAAAGAAAAGAAAAAAAATGAAAAAATGAACGATGATGAACCCCTCTAAAGGGGAATAAGATGCTGCTCAAGCAAACGGGTCATTCCCGTCCAAGCGAGCCGAATGGGAAGCAGTCGCCGAGCAAAGGCAAGAAGGCTAGCCTCAGCAGCAGATTTTTTGGATCAGATCTTGAAGAATGCCAGAAATGCAGAATTCAAGAGGAAGATGCCAAGCAAAGTTCTGAGAAAAGCCGGTAAGGCAAGTCTCAGAAAGAAAATACCCAATCAGGTCGGCGAGCGAAGCCAGAAAAGGCAAGCCTTATCGACCAAAGTGTCAAAGCCGGATTGCTGAGCAAAGCCATGAAGGCCAATCGCAGCAGTAAAATCCTGCATCCCATCTTGAAGAATGCCACAAATGCAAAGCTCAAGAAGGGGGTGCCAAATGAAATCTCCCAAAAGACAAAGGAGTGTGGATAAAGGTTGCAATGATGCCAAAAGAAAATACGGCCAGCAATCCGAGATCTGTCATTCCTCAAATATACGGGAGCCCGAGACAAGCCCTCGGGGTAGCTGGTGATTATGAACATCAGCAGAAAACCAAAAAAAAAAAAAGAAGCCGCAAGGCCACCCCCTCAAAAAGGAGCGCGGGTCCCCTCTGTAAGTCCGCCAAGCTGGCCTGGAGAGCGGAAAGCCTGTCTGGGTATCTGAATACCCTCGCTCCAGAGCGGCCATCTCCGCCTCAGCTTTGGCTACTCCAGCGGCCAAGGCGGTAGAGGCAGCCTGGCGCTCAGCAAGGTGCTTTGATGCGTCCTCGTCATCCGTTGCACAATATTCTTCGTCCCGACTTGCGATCAGACGAATATAATAAAAAGAAGAAGAAAAAAACTCGCTCTTGGCGGCGGAAGTTCATACCATCGCTTTCCCCAGGTGTGCTCCTGGAGACCTCGCCCTCCTCAAGCGGGGACGCGGTAGGGAGCACGGCCGTGGAGGAGACCGTCACTGAAGCAAAAGGCAAGGTCATTCACCGCTCGAAAAGAAAAGCAAAAGCAGTGTAATGACAAGCAAAAGGGCAGGAAGGCACTCACTAGCACTATGAAGAGCTTGCGCTGCCCCTCCTTCAGACATATCAAAAGCAAAGTCTGAGAAGCCAGGAGCCCCGTTTCTGGCCCAGATATCAGCAGGTCGTGAATCGCCCCGCAGCGAAGGTGACCCATGAACAGCAGACGTGGTCGTGTCTGGATGCTCCACGCCCTCGCCGGCAATGATGTCCGCCGGCGCATATCCTAAAAAAAGGAAGACAAAGGACGAAGATCGTCAAATCCCAGGCGATGATGATAAGACTGGGCCATGACGCGAAATAAAGGGAAGTGTTCACCCTACCCTGCTCGATAGGAGACGCCCGAGGAAGGTCCGCCGCATCTGGGGATGGCGTCCCGTCAAACGTGGGATTATAGTCGTCATCGACTGTGGGGACCACGTCATCACGCGATGTATCCCCAGCCACATCTTCATTCCCCGGGGTCTGCGAAGCTGCAAGAAGGAAGGGATACCCCCGTTAAAAGAAAAAAGGAGGGAAGGGTATTAAAATACCAAAAGAGCAGGGGAAGAAGGCCAAACTCACCTGCCCCAGTTGAAGGGGAAGGTCTGGGAGCTCTCCCTCGAGTAGCCGGCTGCAGGGGACCGGCTTCTCTGCTGGCGCGTCGCTTTCGATTATAGGAAGCGTTTTGCTTCTGTCTCTCCGTCAAAAGGATGAAGCTCTCTGCACAAACAAAGAGAAAGGGCTCAATCAACACGGCAGAAGCAGGAAAAATGCTAAACAAATATATAAAAGCGGAAATGCGCATACCGTCTGGCATGGGAAAAATCCGGTGGAAGCACCACTTTCTCGGGAGGGATCTTCACGACCTTCCCTGCCTCAACAACGACGCTCCAAAAATCCAGCAAGGCGGTGCCACTCTCGACCTGACTAATAAACTCGATCGGGCCGATACAAGCTATTGAGTGTCGGATATGCCTCTCCCACTCTCGCCATGAGTTGCTGTTGAAGCTGCCCGGCAAGATGGACTCTGAAAGTGCTGCGTCGGGAGAATATCTGCAGTCCAGCAAAAAGTGACGCCACCATGAATAGACGATTGGTGGCTCATCGCTGCCCTGTGAAGTTGCCAAACTGCTTTCCGGACGCACCAGGGGCTTCAAAGTCCCCACATAGGCCTTTCGCTCAGCCGCCCCGAGGCCTGCACTCTTGTTTTGCGGCGCTCAAGGCCTGAACTCTCCCAACGAACGCATGGAACTCTCGACGAATGAAGTCGGATGCGATCTGCGGGATAGGCACGTCCGTCCGGGCCAAGCGCGTGCTCTCAGCCTCTTTAATTCGTTGGCACGCTCTCGGAAGGCCTGGTTGTGCCGGGACCACCACCGGGCATAGAGATATCCACATGCCCCTCCCGCCGTTGCTCAGGTATAAAGCACTCCAGCAAGGGGTCGTGCCTGGTGAAATAACACCACCAGCTGGAGGCTACCAGATGCCGGTCCAGACCCTTATATACCTGACGGTCAATGCAAAGTCTGCATCCGGAGGAACGGTCTGGTCGTACCCAAAGTTCCGGACAAAGCGGCACGGGATGTACGGTTCCAGAAACAAGTAGACCCTTTGCGGAAGAGAAGAACGCTAGGGTGGATGTAGTTGAGCCAGTCCTTGCGGAAGGATACGTTGGAGACAGCGTTGTAAGGGAGGCGGTAGATCCGCCCATCTCTGCTCTCCTCGGCCCAGGGCCAAAACCCGCGCGAGCAGCAGGCGAAGTCAAGCCCTTGCTGCCCAGCTGACGGTATAAAAGAAAGCTGCCGTTGCGCCTCTGTCAACTGTTGCTGAGAATCCTGGCTCGGGCGGTTCCTAAACATAAGCAAGAGCGTGCCGAAGGATCTTCAACACTGACGCTTTTGGCATAGCTCAGGCAATGAAAGACCAGCCCAAGCGCTCAAGTAATGCGTGGCCAAGGTAACACTCCGGTCACGCAGGGAGGGGCTAGCCGTCAGGTCTCCTAGGCCATGGAAAATATTAGCCAAAGACGCCGGGGCCAAGGCCAACCGCACACCATCTGCCAGAAGGCACGCCGGGTAGATAAGTTCCGGCCTAATGAAGCCCTCCTCCCCAAATGGAACAACAAATGTCCCCAGCCAGTAGACCAGATATGCTGCCAAGTAGGTCTTGTCTGGGAGCTGCCTCAGGTTCCAACCGCCGCCCCGAGGTGCACAAAGATATTTTGCGTTGTCTTCAAGATCTACAGACAATTGAAAATACTCAGTTGGATCGAGGGTGTCCAGACACTACAGTTCACCCTCACTGTCCCTTTCAAGGCACTGGGACACTGTTCTCTTCGCATCTGGCTAAATCTCGCCAGACCTTCATCAAGTATCGAAAACTGTGCGTCAGAATATAAAAGCCAGCCCCAGAAGACTAGTCGCGGTGGAGGTCGTCCAAACACACCTCCTCATAAAATTGGTCGGAAATGGGGAGGCCGAAGATTTTGTGGAGAGCCCACAGGTCGAGGCAGGTCTCCTCCTCTGCTGTACCGAAGGTGTTAAACCTCCGGTTGAATCTCTCCGCCAGGGCCTGCGGAAGCCCAGAGTGGCAAGGATAGTCATGTAGTGCGGCGGCGACGGCGGAAAAAATGCCAACCTGGTCCAACAACTCATGGTAATGCTGCAGGATCCCCATCAACCATTCCGACGCACCAAAATGAAAACGGTGCGAAGAAACGACAGACCATCGATCATACCAGCTGGCGGCCTCCCCGCTCAAAATCTGGTCGAGGAAACAAGTTCGATCATAGCCCTCTGGTGCGAACTGGCTCCCCGAAGGCAACAGAATATGACCGGCAAAAGTAACTCCAATCTTGGGCTGTCCATGTACCTCCCAAAGGCCTTGGGCAAGTGATATCTCTTTGACCAGATAGATTGGCTCCGAGCCAAACACCCTAGCTGCCCGCATCCAGAAATGGCCTGGACGGTGTAGCCGAGGGGAAAGCTGGGAAGTGAAAGCTGCACGTTCCCAGCATACTGTCGCAGTCAGCTAAAATGGCCCGCTCCAACCGGACCCGCTCAGTCGCCAGAAGTTCGACGGGATCATCCCAGCCGGCGGGTACAAAATTCTGGACGACGGGAATAGATGTTCATCTAGAAAAATGCCGGGATAGCCATCCCCCCCCCCCCCCCCCCCCCCCCCCCCCCCGCGAATAGCAATAGACTCGGTCACCACGATTCACCGAGTCCAAATCCACCACGCCCTCGGATGGCGAAGGCTCCTCCAACGCCCCCGAACGCGTCCGGATACCCCGGTCAAGCCGAAGCAATTCCTCCCTCCTTATGGGGCAGGAAATGAAAGAGGGCATCAATGTACTGTACGCCGGACAGTGCCCTCCAACGGATGCGGTTCCCCCTGCTTTCTCCACGGTGCCTTGTTGAACGGGACATCGTCAATCCTGCAAACATAGAGTTCAACTGTTAGAAATAAAGACGTTGCAACAAGGCAGACAATTGCAAGTGCAGAAGAAGAAATGCATTTGAAGATGGCCACGGATATCCGTCGGAGACGAAGGCCACGGCATATTCGCCGTCGCCTTCGTCTCCGACGGATATCCCGTGGGGGGCATTTGTTGAACTCGAAAAATATCGGGATTAAAACAAGCCCCGGGCAGCAAATCCGCCCGGAAAGCTACAAAGGCCCGGGAATAACTCCGACCTCCCCCACTCGAACACGAGATAAACGGGTTCGAGTCCGTATTTTAGTCCGGAGCGATCCAGATTATGCATTTAAAATAGGGCGCTCAAAGGTCTGTTAAAGGCAGAACACATACCCCGAACGGGCAAAAGTTAGTGTCCGAATAAGCGTTCAAGACCACGTACGGCGCACACGTGTCCGGGTAGGTCAAATGCCCTTCGTCTCCAAAAATGGAGACGAACGCACGTGGAATGGTAAAAAACGCACGTCAAACGCACATGGAACGGGCAAAGGCGCACGCTGCGAGTGAAGAACAGCCTCAAACCCTTCTCCCGCTGGTGGAAATGGCCAAAGAAAGCCCCGGGGTCCACCTTTATATAGGTCTGGCCCAAGGGCGGTGGGGCGCGGAGTCACCCGCGCCGGGCCAGGCGCGGGAGCCACCCGCGCCGGACTAGGCGCGGGGGCCACCCGTGCCGTCGGACCGCGCGGGGGCCACCCCCCCGAACTGCGCGGGGCCACCCGTGCCTGACCGGGCAGGGGCGACCCGCGCCGATCGTCTCGGGCCACCCTCTGGCCAGCGCGCGGGGACCCACCCACGCGGCCTGGCGGCCCTGCCCCCCCCCGCTTTCCACCCTCACCGCCACCCCCCCCGGGTTCCACCCGCGCCGGGCCTTCCACCCTCGCCGGACCATCTTCCCAGACCCCTATAAATAGAGGGCAGGGCCAAGAAGAAGCTACCCCTCCGCATCTGAGCTCAAGAGCCCCCGCTCCGCTGAACGCTCACCCCTTACAGCTCTGAGCATTCTCTCGCTCTCATGCGTGCAAAGCCTCGAAGCTCTCGCATTCTCCCCGGTGTTTGGAATAGACTCGCCTGACTTCCGTTCGTGACGCTCCGTCTGTCCGCACGTACGCCGGGGCTCCCTGTGCTCCGTCTGTGCCAAGACACCGCAGGTCATTTTATAAGACCCGGTACCCGGTATTTTTGTTCATGAGTCCTCCAGTGTTTTAAACAACACGTGTAGAGGCACATTGTATAACCGCCCAATGGAGGTACAAACACCCCATTAAAGGCGAAAATACAAATATCATGTTATGTAAGCGCCCAACGGAGGTACAAACACCCCGTTTGCGAGTGTAAATGTAAATTTAATATTGTACAAATGTCCAACGGAGGCATAAACACCCCGTCGAGGACAAAGATGTAAATGCCATATTGTGGTAAACGCCTAATGGAAGTACAAAACACCCCATTAAAGGTGTAAATGTAAATGGCATAAATGCACTTAAAGATATTTGTGGGAATTTGCTTGTCGTCTATTTCCTTTAAATCTCGGCATAAGGTCTTTTTACAAACATATCGCATCGAAGTATTCGAGTTTCACTCGATGTAAATGAAACACTAACTTCGTTTGGTGGGGAACTACACGACCACTCAAATCGCTTGAAAAACGGACGCGCGCTGAAAATAAATATAAAATTCGAGGGCTTAGGGTTTACACCCAATGTCCCTCACAAAATAAAATATCTTTGTCTGTTTCCCGTAAACAGTCTGGCACGCCCGAAACGCAAAAAACTCCAAAGACGCACATCCGTGCGTCGAAATGAGAAAAAGAAATATGAAAGAAAGAAAAATTCCGCGTTCCACAGTATTCTTAGCATCCTGAAGGTGAGAGATGGAGGGGACATCCCTACTCACCAAAAAACCCTTGATCATACCAGCTCCCTCCGCCTTTTGCTAAACCCTGTTGACAACACTCGCTACTAACACAAAAAGCAGGGGAGAAATTCTTGTTGAAGACCCCGATTGCCTTCAAACCAAGCTGTCAATTTTCCGTTGATAAGAACCATAAAGAAGCTGAAGAGACACAAGCTCTGACCCACTCAATCCATCTATCCCCAAACCCCATACTCTGTAGGACATTAAAGAGGCACTGCTAGCTGACCTTGACCGTATTATAAGCCTTCTCAAAATCAAGCTTTAGGACCATTCCCTTCCTCCTCTATTACTTCAAAGCACAGATACCCTCATGTGTCACTAGAAGTTGTCTAAGATATGTCTCCCTCTAATGAAAGCTCCCTGAAACTGACTAACCAACCTATTCATCACAGTGATCAATCTCCTTACTAAGACCTTGGTGATGATTTGTATAAGCCATTGAGCAAGTTGATAGGCCGAAAATCTTTGAATTCCCAAGCCCCTCTCTTCTTAGAAATCAACACCAAGAAGGTCTGTTGATGCTTCCCACGCGTGCTCTTCCTTCCTAAATTCCTTCAATGTAGCAAAGAGGTCCTCTTTTTATGATACCTCACATCTCTGGTAGAACAGTAAAGAAAGCCATTAGGACCTGGGGGCCTGTCACCTACCAAGAGAAATCTACCTGGGGAATCTCTTCTTTAGAGAAGGGGAGAGAGATAACCTCCCTCTCTATTGTGGAGAGGTTGGGAAGGGAGGTTGGTGGCAAATCTCACCTTACAGAAGATTCCTCTGATAACAAGGAGGGAAGAAGAGGGTCGCCCGATCTTTGATATCCACCTGAGAAGAGAAGCACTGGTCCCCATCTTGATGGCACTAATCCTCCTCCTCCCTGAGCAATCTGCTGGAAGTAGGCAGTATTCCTATCCCCCTCTTTAATCCACATGTCCTTGGATCTTTGTCTCCAATGGATTTCCCCCTAGCCAACACCTCATCAAATTCGCCCCTCAAGGAGTCCCTAACTGCTCTTTCTTCCTTATCCAAAGACCTGCTTCCTCCAAGCCAGGGTTTTGCAAGGCTGATCGAATTGGCCCGATTCGGCCGAATCGGATCGAATCAGGGCGGCCCGATCGTGATTTCGCGATTCGCTCGAGCCAGCCACGACCGACCGAATCGAACGGATCGTGTTCGATTTGATCCGACCTGATTCGATTCGCCAGATCCGACACGATCCGCCACAGTCGACAACCCTTACATGTCGACTAGCACCTGCAAATCGGATATGCAATCCCGATTTGTAGGTTTCATGCCAGAAAGCCTTCTTCCTCTCATTTTCCCCTCCCCTTTTCCCTCAAGGAAACCCCAGATCTGCACTCCAAGAGACCTAAGGAGGCTTCCTACGCGATTTTAAAGGTGTTTGGAGGCTTTCTTGGGCTGTTTTCACATCCCTCTTCGTTCACCCATTTCACTATTTTGAAGGTAACCCACCATGTATGTTTCATGTTTTGATTTTTTTGTTGATGTATAGGAAATATATTCATGGGAATGATGTTGCAAGTGATTAGTGTTCACTTGCAACCATTTTTCCCTTGAATCTACAATTGTTTCACATGGATTTGGTCATTTCTTCAATTTTGAAAATTTGAAATTATTTTTTTAAAAAATAATTTGCAACCTATGTGCATTTCATAGCAATACAACTTACAATGTCTACGTGGTGTTAGAAATTGTTTGTATGTGAAACCAACATAAAATATTTTTTATATCCGAAATGTAATGACTATTTGTTTTTACGTAGATGGCATTGAAGATGGGCAATAGTGAGGACATTGGGTGGCAGCATGGGACCGCATTGGGCAGTAGGCACAATTACAGTGCAACTACTGCGGCCATACGGACAGGAGGTGGTGTCTCTCGCCTAAAGAAGCACCTTGTAGGTGGGCGACTAGCAGGGTACCATGATGTGCAAGGTTGTAAGTCGGTGCCTGCTGAAGTGAAGTGTCTTATGGTTGAACACGTGAAGGGTGTTCGGGCCGAGACTGTAAGAAAGAGGGCGGACAGGGAGATGCATGAGAGGATCATCTCAGGAAGGCAGTGAGAGGAAGACGACGATGATGCCAGAAATTTATGCAGAGCATTTTTTGATCAACCTTTTAGGTGGACCATAGAACAAACCAGGGTTGAGTCATGGAACTGAGCAGAGAGGGAGTTTTGAGGTTGGCAGTGCTAGTGGTGGCAGTGGGTCCAGGGTTGGGGGTGAGCACAGCCCGTCGATTTCCAATGTGGGGGATTACTTCACTCATATTCCAGCCGAAGTCCCAGTCTCAGACCAACATAAAGGCATAGGAAGAGATCCACAGGTGTAACCTTAGAAGAGGTGGATTCTAATATATATTCTCAGGAGCATGGCAAGCAAATCAGAATTGAGGATGCATACAACCAACAAGGGCCTAGATATAAAGTGGGTCGTGCAGTGGCAAAATGGTGGCATCATTCAGGCATTTCATTCAATGTAGCTAATAGCCCATATTACAAAGTCATGATCCAGGAGGTACAACGACATGGGCTTCATGTGCAACCTCCCTCATCTAGAGTCTTGGTAGGGAGATATCTAGATGAAGAAGTACATGAGATCAAGTCATATATCCAAAGCTTCAAGAAAAGGGGGAGAAATATGGGTGCACATTGATGTGTGATGGTTGGTCGGTACCACCAAGAGCAGCCTCATCAACTTCTTTGTGTATTGTGATAGACATGTGTTTCTACCACAAATCTATTGATGCATCAGATAGAGTGCACAATGCTGAATACATTTTGAGTTTGATGTGGGAGGTTGTGGATGAGATTGGACGACTCCAGGCGGATCCGGCCCGACTAGGGCCGACTCTATTAAACATGGCCTCGCTTCCTAGGGAAGCGGCCTAGAGCAAGTGGAGTTGGGCTGAGTCGGGCCGACTCCACCTGATTCCGATCGATCCACCCCGATTTCACCTTGTACCGTGGGTGGGTGGGTGTCCTCCCCCCCCCCCAAAATCGGGTCTCCATAGCCCGATTCCGCTCTGAGTCGGCCGACTCCGCTCTGAGTCAGCCGACTTTGCCCTCCATGAATGACACTCTTCAAGAAGTCAGGCTTTCTAAGCTAGACCTGCTCAAACCTTGAAGCCAATAGACTTGTCACTTCTGCCTTGATGTCTTCAATAAGATGGGCTTGTGGTTCAAAGTGGACCTCGCCAATCCCACCACCTAAGCATGCGGAAATAGATCCTCCTAATCAATGGATACCAAGACCTGTCCAGTCTAGAGCAAACAACATCCACCCTCATGTTGGACCATGTTTATGTTCCTTGTGACATACCTAAGTCCACCACAGCAGCCTCATGGATAAAATGGGTGAAATCCTCCAGCCCACCTGCCGTAGTACCGTCCCTTGTCCCCTCCTAAGCCGTAACCACTGTATTGAAATCCCCTCTAAAACATCACGACTGACCTGAAGAAATGGAACAGTGGAACTGGAGTAGCTCCTCCTACAGCTGACGCTTCTTCTCTCTGGCCCGAAGGCCATACATGCTAGTAGGGCTGCAACCGGGTCGGGTTCGGAATCGGAAACACAAATTTTGATTTCGATTCTGATAACCGAAATATAGTTCCAATTCCACTAAAATCGGAATGGTTAATTCCAATTCCGTTCCATTCCGATAAGCTAAGGTGCTTACCATGGTTTTGCCTTTTGAATTTATGGATAATTTATTGGAATAATTAATATCAATTCCGATTCCGATTATTTTTCAATTTCGATTTCGATTTTGATAATTTATCGAAATATCCGATACCGATTTTGATAAGCTATCAATATCAATTTTCAATTCCGAAATCGATAATTTTTATCGGAATATCGGGTTCCGTTTGCAGCCTTACATGCCAGTGAAGTCCCAAAGGTGGCCCTCCCAGATGCTTTTGAAGTGTAGCAATACAACCCACTTGGTAAGAACCCTCTCATGAGACACCTCCTCCACCTCAAAGAGGGATTCTACAGAATAAAAATCACCCCCCCTTCCCCAAACCTGCTCACTGTAGGGAGCCCACACCTTGAGATAACCTTGTGCCCCTAATGTCCCTAATAAGATGACTGATATCTCCATCCCACTTATTTCATGCAAACATAAAATATCAACCTTTCACCTCCTTATAAGCTCCCTTATCGCCCTCCTCTTCCCAGCTCCTCTTAACCCCCTAACATTCTAGGAAAGTATCCTCATTGATGGCTAGAAGACGGCCCCTCCTCCCTTCCCTCCCTCTTGTCGGTGCGCCTACTCGCTCTAGCATGAGATCTACCTTTCCTCTGATGCTTGCACTCCAACGTTTGCAAATCTTCGAGAAAGCTCCCCAAAGTCCTTCTCAACCCCCCAAAGGGGATTTCCACTAGGTCTGCCACCTCCTTCACCCGCTCCATCATGAGGACTTTAACCTCATCAGCATCTCCCTCACCTCGGACCTCACCATACTTCTCCCTCTAGCCTACAAGCTGGACCAAGCT
The DNA here is from genome assembly GCA_014218235.1 of Colocasia esculenta. Classification (NCBI taxonomy): domain Eukaryota; kingdom Viridiplantae; phylum Streptophyta; class Magnoliopsida; order Alismatales; family Araceae; genus Colocasia; species Colocasia esculenta. Next base: position 136,535,265 of record CM024757.1, read on the forward strand.
AGAAAGGCTAGCTCTAGCAAGCAAATGACAATCCAAGTTCTGGACCAAGCCAGAAAGGCCAGCTCCAAAAATCAATGTCTAATCGAATTCTTGACCAAGCCAGAAAGGCCAGCTCCAACAACCAAAGGCCAAATCAAGTTGGACCAAGCCAGAAAGGTTGGCTCCATCAACCAAATGACAATCCAAGTTCTGGACCAAGCCAGAAAATCAAATGTCCAATCGAATTCTGAACCAAGCTAGAAAGGCCAGGTCCACACTAAAAATGTCAAAATAAGCTCTGGACCAAGTCAGAAAGGCCAATTCCATGAGTAAATGTCAAGTCAAAGTTCTAGACCAAGCTAGAAAGGTTAGTTCCAAAAAATAAAAACATACACATACATACAATGTCAACCAAGCTTTGAACCAAGCCAGAAAGGCTAGTTCTAAGAGCAATGATGAATCAAGTTCTAGACCAAGCCAAAAAGGCAAGAGCCGAGAATTAAATGTGAATCCAAGCCTGGACTAAGCTAGAAAGGCCAGTTCCAGACACTAAATGCTGAATCCAACATTGGATCAAGCCAGAAAGACAGGCTCCGAGGACCAACCTCGAATCAAGCTCCGGATTAAGCCAGAAAGGTGGGTTTCAGAAACAAAATGTCAAACTAAGCTATGAATGAAGCCTGTCAAGCCAACTCTATCAAGTGGTAACCAAGGGTGAATCAAGCTTTGAACCAAGCCAGAAAGGCCAATTCCAAAAGCTAAATGAGAAATCAAGCTCTAGATTAAGCTAAAAAGGTCAACTTTAGGGACAAATGTTAATTAAATTCTAAGCCAAGCAAAAGGGCAACTTCCAGGGATGAATGTCAATCAATCTTTAAACAAAGCCAGAAAGATAAGTTCCAGCAACAATCAAGTTCCAGACCAGACCAAAAAGACAAGCTGTAGGAGCAAAATGTCAAATTGAGTCTTGAACAAAGTGAGAAAGGCTGACTCAGAAAAAATGATCTCAAGCTAAATGTCAGACAAATCTAGAAAGACAAGTCTCGATAGAAGAATGTCAAGTCACACTTCATAAAAGATCGAGAAGGCTAGCTCATCACAGCACACTAGGCTTGATATCAAGCGGACCTAACAAGGTGGATCTAGAAATCGCCCCCAAAGTGAGTTCTGACAAACCAGGGGACGAGTAATGTCGGACAAATCCAGAATGACAAGTCTAGACAGAAGAATGTCAAGTCAGACTTTATAAAGATCGAGAAGGGTAGCTTAATCACAAGCACACTAGGCTTGATATTAGGCGGACCCATGGTGGTTGGTTTCGAGGTTTCGGCTGCCGAAACGTATCGGTTTCGGCCATGACCGTAACAAAACCGGTCGAAACTACTGTAGCATTTCCAAAACAAAAAAATATTTTAATTAGTTTCGTCCGAAACCAGATCGAAATCGTCCGAAACCGGCCGAAACCGGCCGAAACCGACCGAAACCAACCGAAATCGGCCGACACTCTCCTCTTGAGGCCGCTCGAGACCGGGCGAAACCAGCCGAAATGACCCCGAAACGGTTTCGGTTTCGGGCCTGGGCGATCTCGAAATCGAAACCAAAACTCCATCGCGGACCCAACAAGGCGGGTCCAGAAACTGCCCCCAAAGTTGAGTTCTGGAAAACCAGGGGACGAGCAAAACAAAAGCAGATGGCAGAATCAACCTTTCAACACTCTGGCCTCTTCATGGTCGAAATCTAAGAATTGTTGCTCGAAACAATCGAGTAGGAAGAATGCATTAGAAGGAAACTAACTGGGTTGATACGACTCTGAAAAACATCATTAACCTAAGCTTCTAAAAAAAAAGGGGCCCAACATGGCAACCCTAATTTGAAGGTGACCCTCAACCCCTCCAACCCAAAATCAAGGGTCTTTTCACCAACAAATTAGCATGGCGCCACAAGGCCAGGGGGAGAACTACCATTGTGACATATCGACACCGCAACGTGGGACAACAACGCCCCTGCCAATTCTTGAAAAAACACCAACTCCTAATAAAAAAAGAAAGAAGATGGCGCTTAAAATAGAGGTGTCCTGGTGGACTTAGTTGCCCCGTTTTAGGGGTAGCTAAGTGTCAAAAGGTCTAAAACTTTGCTGAGGTAAAAACTCGAAAGGATGCCTCAGAAAAATAGTTGACCCCTCGATGTGAAAACTCGAAAGGGCATGCCGACAAAAAAGCTAAAGGGGGCTAGCTTCAGTGAAAACCCAAAAGCGCGTTGGAGTTGGTAATGGGGAAAAAAAGAAAAAAAGATCTTATCGAGCCCTTGGCCAGCAAGCCTCATGGCCAGCCTAATAAAAAATCCGAAAATCTAAACCTTAGTCAGCAAACCGAAGAGATAGGCCAAGCCCAAACCAAAATTCCCTCCTTAGCCATCAAAATACAAAGGTAAGCTAAGCCCAAACTAAAATCCTCTCCCTTAGTCAGTAAACCATAAGGGTTGACTAAGTCAAAATCAATTCAAACTTTTAGCCAAAAAATCACAAGACAGGTGTTGGAACGTGGATATATATATATTTTTTTTTTTCAATTTATTTTTTCCCTCATCTCTTTTCTGAAATGACGAATTTTGGGCGTGCCAGACTGTTTACGGGAAACAGACAAAGATTTATTTTACGAGGATATTGGGTGCGAACCCTGATACCCTCGAATTTCATTTCATTTATTTTCCGCGTGCGCTCGCGTTCAGGGCGATTGGAGTGGTCGTGTACTGGACCGTTCCCCACCGACCGAAGTCGATGTTTCGTTTACATCGAGTATAACACTCGAATACCTTCGAATGCGTAATGTTTATTAAAAGACCGTATGCCGAACTTTAAAGAAGAGAAGGCAGATGACAAATAAATTTCCACAATTTTATTCAAGCATGCTCATGTCATTTATATTTATGACATTTACATTTACGCCTTTAATGGGGTTTTGTACCTGCACTGGGCATGTATACAACAAGTCATGTATATGGACGTCGATGACAGGGTGTTTGTGCCTCCGTCGGACGTTTACATGGTAAGGAGTACATTTTTGTTACTAGTGGGGTGTTTGTGCCTCCACAGGGTAACATGCCTCTACGTATGTCGTTTTGTGACACCGGAGAACTTGAATACTCTGCCTCGACGAGTGTCGTTTTATGACACCGGAGGACTTGAATATGCGCCTCAACGTGTGTCGTTTTATGACACCGGAGGACTTAAATATGCGCCTCGACGTGTGCCTTTTTATGACACCGGAGGACTTTAAACATGGCCAACGGGGATCTTGTAACAACCTGTGGCGTCTCTATGCGGCGAGCGCAGAAGGGCCCGGCCACGGAGACAAAGCACCAACGGGTGTCGAAGACTTCTCCCGACACGTACGGCCTATATAAGCTCACGCACGGACCAGTTGCAGGCGTCGCTCGGGATCTTTTTTGGCCGAATGGCGCAGCCTTGAATCGTCTGGGGCTTTCTGGGTGTGTTCCATCCCTCTCTTTGAATGGGGGTATGCCCCCCTATTTATAGGGTTCATGGGGGGCATACCGCGGGGGTACCCTCCCCGGCGGGGGTCTTCGGGCTCGAGCGTCGAGGACAGGCGCGAGCGCCGAGGCTGGGCGCGAACCGGCGAGGGTGCTGGAGACGGGGCAGACAGGCGGAGGGGGGCCGCCAGTCAGGGCCTGACCGGCGGCCCTCCCTGCTGGCGGGGGGGGGCCGAACCGGCGCCCCCCTTGCGCTGGTGGGGCCGAGCCGGCGGCCCCCTGCGCTGGCGGGGCGAACCGGCGGCCCCCCCCTTATTGGCGGGGGGCCGAACCGGCGGCCCCCCCCTTATTGGCGGGGGGCCGAACCGGCGGCCCCCTTTGCTGGCGGGGCCGACCGGCGGCCCCCCTGCTGGCGGGGGCCGAACCGGCGGCCCCCCCCTGCTGGCGGGGGTCGAACCGGCGGCCCCCCCCCTGCTGGCGGGGGGCCGAACCGGCGGCCCCCCTGCGGCGGGGGGCTGACCGGCGGCCCCCCTACTAGGGGTCCGACCCGGCGCCCCTGCGGGAGGCGCGAACCGGCGGCCCCCTCACTGGCGGGGGGCTGACCGGCGGCCCCCTTGGGGCCTCCTTTGGCCACCACCTATTTAAGGTGGGCCTCGCTTCATTTCATGTCGTTTTCTTCGTGCTTTCCGGGAGAAACTTGGGAGAGAGCTCTGTGGGCCTCCCGTGGTTGGTTCGTTGGTTGACGGCCGTGCCGCGCACGTGCATCTGCACCGCCTGTGCTTCCTCGGCCGTCCATGTGCGTTTGCTCTCGTTTTTGAGGGACACGTGCATCCGACTCCTCGGACTCTTCGGCTTCGGGCGCGACTTCGAACTCCTCTCCGGGCGTGGGTTTTCTGACACCCAGAGTACGTGCCCTTCGCCGATGAAGACTTTTCGGGTTTCTCGCTTCCGGTCACCCTGGTTTGGCGCGAGTACTCGGACTTGTCTGTTTCTGACGTCCGAGCGGGGGAGATCGGGGGTTTGTTCCCGGTTCCCCAGGGCGTATTTATCGCCCAGGTTCGTTTAAGCCCCGATATTTTTCGGGTGCAACAACAGGCTAACCAAAACCCAAAATCATTAAACCATAGCCAACAAATTACAAAGGTTGACTAAGCCAAAATCAAAACTTTAGACTTTGGCTATCAAACCACAAAGGTGAGCCAAACCTCAAACCCAAAATTTAAACCTTTGGTTATCAAACCACAGAGATTAGTCGAGTCATAAATCTCAAATCTCAAATCCAAAACTCTATATTTGTTCAACCCTAAAATTCAAGACCCTCACTTCTGCATCATGAAAGGCTAACCAATCATCTATCTTCTCACAAAAAAAGGAAAGAAAGAAAGAAAATGGGTTTAAAATAAAGGTGCCCAAACAGACTTAGCTGCCCCCAATTTAGGGGTAGTTAAGGGCAAAAAGGCCTAAAAACCTCGACTGACGTAAAAACCCAAAAGTTCGCCTCAGATAAAAATGAGTAACCCTTCAACGTGAAAACCTATAAGGGCACGTTGGAAAAAAGTTGGAGAGGGCCAGCTTCAGTGAAACCCGAAAGGGCACTGGGTAGGTAATGTGTAAAAAAAGAAAAAAAGGAAAAATGTCATTTATGAGTCCTTTTGTTGTGGTCGTATCCCATCATGGCTGATAACTGCAAATGTAAGCTAGTCAAACCAAGCCATCAAATTTTAGCTAGAAAACCACAAAGATAAGTTAAGTTAAACCAAAATTCCCTCCTAACTAGCAAACCACACAGATTGACCAAGTCAAACCCAAATCCCAACTTTGGCTAGCAAACCACAAAGGTAGGTCAAGCAAAACCTGGAAACCTTAGCCAATAAACCACAAAGGTAGCTAGTCCGAAATCAAAACCTGAACTTTAGTAAGCAAACCACAAAAGTAGGCTAAGCTAAATCCAAAACCTAAATCTTAGCCAACAAACCATAAAAGAAAGCTAAGTTAATACAAAAATTTTAAGCCCTTAGCCAGCAAACCACAAAGATAGCTAAGCCAAAACAAAATCTCAGACCTTAGCCAATAAACCACAAAAGTCGGCTAAGCAAAAAAATCCAAAGTTTTAAATTCCAAAACCTCGGCCTCCAAGCCACAAAGGCTAGTTGAGCCAAGTCAATTCCCAATCACAAACTCAAGTTCTGGATCCCAAATCTGATTACTTGGCCAATAACCGTAAAGGTAGGTAAAATCCAGAAAACTCAGATCCCAAATCTTTGGCCAGCAAGCCACCAAGATAGGCCATGCCAAATCTCAAATCCTGAAGTCTCGACCATCAAACAATGAAGGTTGGCAAACAAATTCCCAAGTACCAGATCCAAATGCCACATTCGGGGCTATCAAATTTCAGATTTAAAGAAGAGAGAGAGAGAGAGAGAGAGAGACGAGAGAGAGAGAGAGAGAGAGAGAGAGAGAGAGAGAGAAAAAAACATGCGGCTTAATAGAGGTGTCTCAGCGTACTTAGCTATTCTCATTGTAGAGGTGGCTAAAGGCAAAAAAATTTAAAACTCAGCTGAGGTGAAAATCCGAAAAGACATTTCAGGCAAAAATGAGAAATCCCTCAACACACGAACCCGCAAGGGCGCGTTGGAAAAGTTAGAGGGGGCCAGCTTGGCGAAAATCCGAAAGGGCGCTGGAGTTGATAATGTGAAAAAAAAATCGCATCCATGAGTCTGCTGTTGTGGGCTTGTCCCACTATGGGCATCAAACCCATAACGGTCGGTCAACCCCAAACCCGCAAAACCAAATCTATATCTTTGGCCATCAAGTCATAAAGATAGGCCAAACCAATTAAAACCTCAAAACCTTAGTCCACAAACCACAAAGATAGGCTAAGTCAACATCAAAACCCC